>CM077147.1:136372270-136824392 GCA_039583875.1 Platanthera guangdongensis
CTTATCATAGGGGGTGGAGATTGAAGAGTGGCTCTTCTCTTTACACTATATCAACAAAGAAAACTTGGTGGGATTTGTTGTATGTCAAGACTTCCTTTCAATATCAAGTTCAGAGTCTTTGCACAAAAATGTGTATGTCTTCATCCTTCAGCCTTGACTTGAAAAGTGTGGTGTCTAAGAACTTTTGAATGATTTGATATGTTGTCCTTGAAAGCTCCTGGAGTGAAGTTTGAAGTAGACTCTTGATTTGTGGTGATTGTTGTTCTTCTTCTTCAGCAAAGTCAAAGAGAAAACAAAATATTTTCTGTACAGAGAAGGTTCAGAATATTGTTGTTGTCGATCTTCACTATATGCTGAGAAGCTCTATATAATCCTGAAGAGAAAAATCTCTCTTTATATATTCAATCGTATTCTCCCTTTGAATTTTAATTCCATTGCATTGAATGCTGACGGCCTGAAGAATGATATAGGGCTGGAGAGAATATTTGCATTAATTAAATTTTCCCTAACTGTCCCATTAAAAAGAGCAAGTAATTACCTGATAAGACCATAATCAATGCTGCCACTAACGACTATTTTCAGAGAATATATGCATTAATTACTAAGGAAAATATTGCTAGATAATACAGAATAAGGACAGAAATTGAGGAAAATTTCTAAGTCTGGAACTGCACAGAAATCGTCGACTAGAGAATAGATTTCGTCGACGTGAGATCAAAGTTAGTCGAGCTGAGAAATCATGTTTGTCGACCAAAGAATTTGTTCGTCGACCTGAGAACCAAGTTCGTCGACTTGAGATCCAAAATCGTCGACATGAGCTCAACTAACTTTTTTTATGTGAATAACTTGCAAATTCTATGGTCATACTTCGTCGAACTGATAATTGGACTTCGTCGACTTGAGTTCAGAGAAAGTATTCTGGACAAAATGTGTTGAAGTTGAACTTACAGACTTTCTCGACCTGAGCTCGAATATCGTCGAGCTCAACTCAGAGAATTGACTCTGAGTTCGTCCAGCAGAGCACGACTATCATCGAGCTGAGTTCGACGAACGTCGAACTCACTTTATAACTTGATTTCCTTCTAAGTCTTGAGTCTTCTGCTACTTCTATTGGCTGGTCCATGTAAGGTTGAATCTAAGGACTTAGCGTAAACTCAAGGACACATACATGACCCTGACTATACATGGTGGGTCAATCATCCAAGTTAGTGAACCTAGCCCAAATCTAACTAGGACTCCAACAATCTCCCCTTTTGGTGAGGTCACTAATATAATTGAAATAAAGACATTCACAAAGCAGGAAAAATATATCTGGCAGAAAAATTGAAATATGCAACAGATATTTACATAGTAGCTTGTGACAGTAAATAGTTAAAGAGATCAAACACACAGAAACAAAATATTCTCATTCTTCTTCTTCAGCTTTTCCTTTTGCTTGTCATCTTTCTCTTTGTCAGAAGGATCAACTAGGACAGAAATAAAGCATTGGATCGAACTCTTATTTGGTGTCAAGGTCATAGCTATGAATAGTCATCGACTCCCGGTAAAGGTAGAAGGATGGGACCTATTATGGGACATACAATGCATTACAGACGTATGATCATTACGCTTCAACCGGGTTATTCTATTCCACCTCTTATAGAGAAAGAACTTAAGCAAAAGACTTAATAACACGGCAATACATTTATACAAAACTTCTACCCGAGCACGCGCAATGGAGCCGTAGACAGTCAAGTGAAATCCAATCCACGAAATAATTTGATCTATGGACAGCATCATTGTGGTAAAGGTCGTAATGCCAGAGGGATCATTAACCCTAAACCCTAACCCTACTTATTGATTGTCACTAACCCTAGATAATTCTCCCGATAAATTAATAAATCAGTTTTGCTCGAGCTGCATCATATGTTCCACCATTAGTCTTTTTATTTAACACCCCAAGACAGATAAAATTTGGTTTCTAGCAGAACAAACTATGTCGAGACAAGAGCATCTTCATTCATATAGAAAATGGTGGATATCAGAATCCACAGTCATCATGTCCTTCAAGTCGCACGTTGCTTTTTACCACATCGTTTCAAACGAAGTTTTACCATAACAACCCTCTTTATTTGAATTTGGAACCGCATGCAATTGATTCAATATAGAATCATGAATAGTCATTGGCTGAATCGATACATAATAATACACACTTATCTATTCTATCTCTAAATAGATAGAGATTTAAGATTTATCCGGAAGGATTTCACTTAATTAACCCCATATTTTTTTCTTGATCTGAAAAAAAAAGAGGATTCTAAGAATCATTCTTCGAATTCATATTGAAAAACATTGTATTCAATATGTTACAGAACGTTTTTTCATTAAATTTTAAATTTCATAAAGAAGAATCTTTTGTTTCTGATGGAAATGCTCTGGGATGGAAGGATTCGAACCTCCGAGTAGTAATAGACCAAAACCTATTGCCTTACCGCTGGCCACGCCCCATTTTTATTTTGTCTAAGAAAATTAAGCGAAATATTGGTTATTCGTCAATAACCATCCAAAATACATATAAGACATGTTGTTGGTAGAATTCAACACAATAGATAGAAAAAAATGAGATTTTGATTATAAAATCAATAAGATCAAAAAAGTATGACATTAGTAACCCTCGATTCAAAAAGGGAAATTCTGGTCTTCTATTTTATATTGAATTTGAATAAAGGGGCGATTATTTTTTATCAGCTTATTTATTCTTTTGTTATAACCTTTCTTTTATAAGATACCATACAATATCTAAGTATATATGGAAAGAATTTTTGGTAACGAAAAAATACGAATCTTTTTATATGATTATGATAATGATATTTATATGAGAAAGGAATCCATGAAATTGTGCACCACAAATAAAAGAACTAATGAATAGACCCGCGATCCCATAGAAAGACATCACGATCCCTTGTGGGAAAAAAAAAAGATTTGCTGATCATTTGAATTTCAGTAGTTCATATTAGTTCATTTATTAAGCTATAACCACATATATATGCGGTTATAGCTTATATTATGCATCCGCATACATAACATTCTGTTTGTTTTCGGAAAGGCCACAAATTTTATATCCCGCCATATTACATTAAAAAAGTATCTGTATGATGATCCAGTGTTGTGACGAGATTTTGTCCCATCATATTTAGACAATCTTATTTCTTTGGACATAAAGAGATAAAGAAGCCATTGCAATTGCCGGAAAGACTAGGACACTAAAGGAACGAAAATAGAGGGAAAGTTAAAATTTATCATAGAATGGGTACCTCTATTTCATATTTGTACCTATTATAATTATAAAGATATCTTATAATAAGTCTATCTATTAGATAAAATATGAAGTACTTAATAAAAAATAAGTGCAAGGAATAAGGAATGTAGAAATTGTATTCTTCTTCTACTATCCTTATCTTATTTCTATCTTTTCTTTCAAAAAAGTATTTTGAAAGAAAAGATATAAAATAATTTATTATGAGTTCGCGACTTTAACCAATCTTATCCAACAAACAGGGATTCCTAGTAAAAAAGGGGGTTCTCGGTCAATGGTTTGATTCTATATTCTTAAATTTATATTTGATTTGATATTTCTTATTTATTTTTCTTTCCCATATTTTTTGGAAGGAAAAAGAAACTCTTTTTCTCTTGACAAGGGAGGGATGCTTATTCCTAATCAGTAAGAGAGGTAGAATAAAAAATGGATCCGGAGTAATTATCCAAAAACTCCTGACTCTTACTACACTTAAATTGATGTTCCCAAATAAAACACCATCTTCTTCGTTGTTTTTTTTGATTACAATGAACTAAAATGAACTAAATGCTTATTCGATACAAATAAAAATAACTGAACCTAATGCTATACTTATTTAAATTTTTTTTTAACCTTGATTCAAGGGAAGGAACCCGTGTAGCTGAAATAACTCATTCAGAACACTTTTTAAGGATTACGTGGTACGATTGGTCAAATAAGCCCTTATGGAATGAATACTCAGCCGCATCTGGAAAAATATATAAAAGATCATTGGGCCATGCGGGTTCTCCATAATAATTATGTCCCATCCCTTTAGCCAATTTAGCTCTTAATACGGGATCATTCAAATCAGGTTTCTTTGTTATTTGGATAGGTGAATTTTTGTGGATCCATCCCCCAAAGGAACCGGACATTATAATTTTTTATCATTCGGCTCGAGAGCAAGAATCACAGAAAGAGATTCAATTTCGATTTCATACATATCCGCATGTATAATGTAGATAGAATGTAGAATGATTCTATGTCAGAAAATATTTATAAAATTACATTTCCCCGAGTTGCAATGATTCGATTCATTGAATTGAGTTCTGGCAAGTAAATTCTCAATATCCAAGTAGGCTTACAAATTAAATTATGATCAAGTACTTTTTGGATTGTCTCATGTCTTTTGGTTGGTATTTATCTCCCCAACATCTCTATTCTCTTACATACAAAAATACAAAGTTTTTACTTGTTACTAATAAAGTCTAACCTCAGTTCTTCCTTAGATCCCTTATTTAACTCCGATAGTATCATAGATCAGGGTTGATGCATAGGAAATGAATGCATCGATATACTATAAGATACTTATTAAGATTACTATCAAATTAATACGAAATATTAATTACTAGAATTCTCAATTTATTAAAAATGAGAAAGAAAAAAAGTGGAATAGATAGAACGTTGGATCATGCCACATCGCTTATTCTAGGGATCTTACGGAGCCTTTTCATGCATTGCATGATTCTGATTATCCTCAAGCGAACCAGCCTATCCTATGCTACATAAGGGGAATTACGTGATGGTTGTATGCGGAGACACATCGGGTTGTGAATTCCAACGTGGCAGATAAAATAATCATATATCTACATGGACCAATCAATAGTTCAAGTCACACACTCACGATTTTAAAATTCGACGGATTTTAAAATAAATTACAAATAAATTATTTTTTCAAAGCAAGGGGGATATGGCGAAATTGGTAGACGCTACGGACTTGATTGGATTGAGCCTTGGTATGGAAACCTACTAAGTGTTAACTTCCAAATTCAGAAAAACCCTGGAACTAAAAAAGGGCAATCCTGAGCCAAATCTTAAAAAAAAATGGAAAATTAGAATAAAAAGAGATAGGTGCAGAGACTCAATGGAAGCTGTTCTAACGAATGAAATTGACTACGTTAGATTAGTAGCTAAAATCCTTATATCAAAAGAAAAGATAGAAATGACAGAAAGGATAATCTTATATACCTAATACGTACGTCTAGATACTGACATATCAAATGATTCATCGCATTTCTTTATTATTTATATCACATCTGACTATTATCTTATATCTTACTATTAGTATAGAATAAGTAGTATAGAATAAGGTTCTATAGAAACCCACTATCACTATTTCTATTCTATATCTATATTGATTAGAATGATAGACTATAAAAATAAAAATTGAAGAGTTATTGTGAATTAATTCTCATTGAAGTTAAAAAAAGAATTGAATTCCAATATTCAGTGATCAAATTATTAATTCTAGAGTTTGATAGATCTTTTGAAGATTAATTGACGAGAATAAAGAGAGAGTCCCATTTTACATGTAAATACCAACAACAATGAAATTTAGAGTAAGAGGAAATCCGTCGAATTTTAAAATCGTGAGGGTTCAAGTCCCTCTATCCCCAAAAGAGCCCATTTTACTCTGGCCTTTTAGGACTGTCAGCTTTTTGTGTTTCAGGAGCTTGATGTTGCTGTTATTGATGTTGCTGTTGCTGATGTTGCTTGCTGGAGGAATACCTCTGCTTGCTGCTTTCTTGATATCTTGAGAATCTACCTTGATCTCTTTGATAAGTTTGAGTATAGGAGGTATACCTATGAGAACTGCTTCCTTAAGCACCAGCAACAGGTGGTAGAGGAGGATGACCTCTCCAGTTTCTTTGAGGAGGGGGAGGAGAGTACCTCCTGCTTTTCTTTCTAGCTTTCTGTTCATTCTTTTAGAGCCACATCCAAGCTGGCATCCCAGGATATGGAGTGATTTTTGTAGAATGTAGTATGGAGTGTCATGTGTGGAATTTGGTTTGAGAGCAGCCTTTCTTTTCTTTGAGACTTTCTTCTTGGCAGTAGGGCTATCATCAGAATCATCATCCATATCTTCATCATCAGAAGATCCTTGAGGATTATCATATAAATCATTAAGAGCTTTCAGAAGATCTTTAGAAATTGGCTTTTCAGCCTGAGGCTGTGCTTGAGATTCTGGAAGAGCTTGAGCAACTATTTCAGCAATATTTTCAGCAACTAATAAATTTTCAGACATTAACTTCTTTTCTTCTTCAATGTCATCCATGATGATTTCAACTAAATCAGGAAGGGGACTGTCATCCATTTTGTATGTTGGAGCTAAAATAGCTTCAGAAGAAGAAATGTCCTTGGAGGAGGATGGTACACTTTGTGACTCTATTACTGCAAGTCTGGCCTTAAGTTGCTTGGCAACTGCGAGGCTTATTGGTGCAGTGTATGGTACTATAGCCAAGGATTGCTGATGAGAAAAGCTGGGTAGTATATCTCTGTAGACAAAATTGAATAAATCTAATAGAGAATTCAAGTTAACTGTGTGATTTAGAATATAATCACCAACAGTTTCAATTTCAGCTATAACTGGCTCATCCATATATGTATCTGAATCAATTAAATCTATTATATCAGTAGGACTGGCTGTTTCCTCTGAAGAATTTGGCATTATTGAATCTATTTCTGCCTCTGCTGCTTCTGCTACTGCTTCTGCTGTTGCTGTCACCACTGGAGCTTCTTCATCATGGAGCATCTCCCCTTGACTCGCTGGACGGGGTCGTGGAGACAGTCCCCTAGAAGAAGGGATAGGGGATAGAGCAGTAATTTAGGCAGAGAGAGTATTGATGTAAGTAGTGAGAGGAGCTAGAGCATCAGCTAGAACTTTATTAAGAGTGGGAGAGATGAATGCTAATAGATCTTTAGCAATGTCAGAGAAGTTTAGGTAGAGGGGTTCTAGAGAAGAGCTGGAATACAGATTGTGATGACCACAATTAGAGCATATAGAGAAAGCATTTGGGAAATCTGTATGTGTATACTCCATATGTGGACAATTAGTTTGGATGGTTGGAGGGATAGGAATAGATGGAGTAGCAGTAGTAGAAAGGGGAATTGATGTTGTAGGGGGAGGAGATGGGTTCCTGGATTGGAGTTTATGTGGAGATGGATGTGGAGATTGATGTGGAGATGAATGTGGAGATTGATGTGGAGATGAATATGGAGATTGATGTGGAGATGACAGGAGGTGGAAGTTGGGTTCCTGAATTGAGGAGGATGGTATTGTAGAGATATTTCTTGGAGGAGAAGGTGGAGATGGAGATAGTGGAGGTGTAGAGGGTTCAGGAGATGGAACAGGTGTTCGAAGATGAATTTGTTGTTGTGGTTGAGGTTGAGGTGAAGGAATGTGGGAGGAGGAGGGAACTTCTTCTATAGGTGGTGGAGCGACTATGACGGCCTTGGTGCTCTCAGAAGTTCTTGAAGATGAGGAAGCCTTGGATGGCTTTGTGATTCTCCTCTCCCATCTGCAAAACAGGGCAGAGGTTAGCCTTTTGGAGGAATTTATGAACACTGTTGTGGAAACCAGAGGTTCAGGTGCCTTTTCTTGTAGAAAGATCACCAAGACCCTTCCAAAACAGACCTCTTTCTTGCTATTCTTCTTTTTAATCAAGTCAAACAATAACTTGACCAAGTTTACTCCTTTCTTTTCAACCATGGCATCCATCACAAAGAACTGGTGCTTGGTGATGTATTCATGTTCTGTGTGTTTGCCCAGCAGCACTTTCCAAACTACATCTGCTAAGAATTTATACTCAGCAGACAAGTTCTTCTTCAGCAGCGTTTTTGGGTTATCTCCAGAATGACCCATTTTAATCAACATATTATTATATTACTCATTGACCATTTCTATCTCTTCATCACCATTTAGTAGACCGAAAATTTCAGTTAGTACAATAGGGGAGAGGGAAACTTGATTACCAGAAATTGTTCCCGTCATATTATCTTCTTCTGATGTTGTAGATGTATATACCCATTCTATTATTTCAGTCACTGCAATCTTGATGCGGCGGGTCATGAAGTTCTGCAGTTTCTGCTCTGCAAACAGTTCTAGAATTTCTACAAAAATTGGGTCAGAATGTTGAAAAGATTCGAAGGCAATATCGAAGCCCATATCAAATTTCATTGTGGAAAGAGCGCTCGCCGGAATCGCCATGAGTTCACCTGCAAGAGAAAAACAAAGATCAAGTGTAATGGAACTGAAAGCGTGGGATAGAGCTCGAAGAAAACCTAGATTTTAGGTTTTCAGAATATGAACATGCAGACTCCGTTCGACGAATAATAAAGAATTTGTCGATCTCAGTCAGAAGATGTGAAAACATTTTGTCGAGTTCAGTTCGACAAAAATTTTTTGAAGCAAATTCGTCGATCTTCGTTTGACGAAGAGGGCTTCACACACAGAGAGTTCATCGATCTCGCTTCGACGAATTTCTCTAGAACCTTTCCCAGTTCGTCGATCTCCATTCGACGAACTTTGAAAAATTCGTCGACCATAGACAGAAATTAAATTAAGGCTTCTCCATTTATCATACCAAGCTGATTTATGAAGAACAAATGATTTCTCTCATCCAAGGGCTTGGTGAAGATATCTGCTCTTTGCAAATCAGTGTAGATATAGACAAGATTTATTTTATTTTTGTCTACACACTCTCTAATGAAAATGACGCCTAATGTCTATATGGTTAGTCCTACTGTGATAGACTGGATTTTGTGTAATGGAAATTGCACTTGTGTTGTCACATAGTAGAGTTGAATTATTTAAGTTGAATCCATAGTCTAGAAGTTGGTTCTGAATCCATAGCATCTGAGAACAGGAACTGCCAGCTGCTATGTACTCTGCTTTAGCAGTTGATATAGACACAGATGACTGTTTTTTGCAAAACCCAGAGACTAATCTAGCACCAAGGAAATTGGCATGTTCCAGAGGTGCTTTTTTTATCTACTCTGCATCCAGCAAAGTCAGCATCTGAGTATCCAGTTAACTCAAACTCTGACTCAGTGGGATACCAAAGTCCTAGACTAGGACAACTTTTTGTAAATCTCAAAATCTTTTTAAAGAAAATTATATGAGACTCTTTGGGGTTCACCTGGAACCTTACACAAAGACATGTACCAAACATTATATTTGGTCTACTTGCTGTAAGGTATAACAGGGAGCCAACAATGCCCATATATAGTTTCTGATCAATAGGCTTGCCATGTTCATCAGAGTCAATTACAGCATTAGTGGCCATGGGTGTTTTCTTTGCTGAGGTATCAGCCATCCCAAACTTTTTGATAAGATCCTTAGCATACTTAGCCTGGGATATGAAGATGCCATCAGGTAGCTGCTTCACTTGGAGACCAAGGAAGTAGGAGAGCTCACCCATGCTACTCATTTCAAACTTTGAATGCATGAGGTCAGAGAACCTCTTGCAAAGTTTGGAATCTGTAGACCCAAAAATAAAATCATCTACATAAATTTGTACTAACAAAATTTGATCCTTATGGTACCTAGTGAATAATGTCATATCTACTATACCACTAGAAAACTTATGCTCTATGAGAAAGATAGCTAAAGTTTCATACCAAGCTCTTGGAGCTTGTTTAGACCATAGAGAGATTTATGCAATTTAAAGACATATGAGGGAGGAGTTGGAGAGATGAAACCTGGAGGTTGTTCAACATAAATGTTTTCTTTAAGTTCTCCATTAAGCAAAGCACTTTTGACATCCATTTGATAAACTTTGAATTTCTTGTAGGTAGCATATGCAAGGAAGATCCTGATTGCTTCCAACATTGCAACAAGAGCAAAAGTCTGGTCATAGTCAATTCCTTCCTCTTGCATATAAACTTGAGCAACAAGTCTTGCTTTATTCCTTATGATGATACCTTGGGCATCCAACTTGTTTATATATGCCCATTTAGTTCCAATGAATGGGTAGTTTTTTTGTCTTGGAACTAAATCGCCAACTCTGCATCTCTCAAATTGATTGAGCTTCTCTTGCATTGCAACAATCCAGCGAGGATCTTGCTCTGCATCTTTAATTGATTGGGGCTCAATTTGAGATATGAAATAGGCATGATCAAGTCTTGGTTGAGTTGATGCCTTGTCTGCACACCAACTGACATGTCCCCAATCACTTGAGATATGGCATGATCTCTATGTATAACAAATTCAGTGGGTGGAGTTGGTTGTTCAACAGTTTGGGGAATAAATTCCTCTTGTGCAATTATGTCAGATGTTGTTGGTTCATCACTGATTACAGTGTCTTCTTATTCACTTTCTTCAGCTCCTTGTGGAGAAGGATGACTAACTACCTCATTGGTGAAGGTCAGTTCATTTAATTTCTCACACAAATCAGGTTCCTGCAAAGAATTATTGGTAGAAGAAATCTTCTCCTTGTAAAACATATTAGTCTCATCAAAAGACACATGGATTGATTCTTCAATTTCATTGTAGATTTATTATACACCCTATAAGTCTTGCTTACTTGGGAATAACCAAGAAAAATACCTATTTCAGCCTTGGATTCAAATTTTCTAATGTGTTTCTTATTATTGTTGTGTATATAACATAGGCAACCAAACATTTTGAAATAATCAACTTTAGGTTTCTTCCCTTTTAGTAGCTTATAAGGAGTCTTATTCTTAATCTTGTGTATGAGACTTCTGTTCAGTACGTAGTTTGTTGTGTTCACAATCTCTGCCCAAAAGGATAGGGGCATGCAAGCATCTGCAAGTAATGTGCCTGCAGATTCAATTATGGTTCTATTTTTCCTTTTAGCAACCCCATTTTGTTGAGGTGTTCTAGGAGCTGAGAAGCAGTGTCTAATGCCTTATTCCTACAGAACTCATGCATAAGAATAGACTCAAACTTAGTACCATGATGACTTCTAATCAATACAACTGGAGTAGAGTACTCAATCTGTATGTTCTTGAGAAAATCTATAAGAACCTTGAAGTTGTCAGACTTAGAACTCAGAAAGAAAACCCATGTGAATCTAGAGAAGTCATCTACAATCACTAAAGTATAAGATTTCCCTCCTAGACTTTGTACTACAATAGGGCCAAAAAGGTCCATATGTAGAAAGTACAGTACTCTAGGCAAGTCACTTTTATTTAATGATTTGAAACTACTTTTAGTTTGATTGCCTAATTGATAAGCCCTGCAAATGCTTTCCTTCTTGTAGGGGCAAGAAGGCAATCCTCTAACAAGGTTGTCCCTAGATAATTTGGCAATATTTTTCAAGTTAACTATAAATGTTTCCTACTCTAGTGCCAAAGGTCATTATTGTTACTGGTTGAATTAAATAAACATAATTTTTATTTATCTGACTGGAAGTTAACTATATAAATGTTTCCTACTCTAGTGTTAGTCAATACTATATGATCATCTATAGAAGTAATAATGCAGGAAGTTTTAATAAATGATACCTGATACCTTTCATCACAGAATTGACTTATGGATATAAAGTTGTGGTTCGGTCCACTTACATAAGCAACATTCCTGAAGGTGACAACTCTAAACTTGACATTTCCATAGCCTTCAGTCTGGCCACAATTGGTGTCACCAAATATTACTTTTGGTCCTAGATTTGCCTTGTAATTAGTTAAGTTGGCCTTGTTTCCAGTCATATGCTTAGAATAGCCACTATCCAAATACCACAGTTGCTCAGTGGTAGGATAGTCTTTCACCTGTAATAAAATAGATTAGCCATTCAGAAAGCTAGGGGTTAGATCTGAAATACTCTAGAGGGGGGGGGGGGAGGTGAATAGAGTATTTAGGGTTTATAAAATTTTTCTAATTAATTCAATCTAGTTCTAGTGTTGCAAGAATTAAATTAAAAACACAAACACAACAACCTAGTTATCACAGCCACAACAAGAACAAAAGAAAAAGAGCAACCTAGACAACACAAGAGTTTTATAGTGGTTCCCCTAAACTTTGGGTACATCCACTCTTCTACCACTCTGGTAGGAATCCACTCAGGTTTTTGATCAGGTGACTGCCACCAATGAGCTTTTGATCAGGTGCTCAAAAACCAAACCTCAAGTCTTTTGATCAGGTGACTTGCAAACAAGAATAACTTTTGAAGGGAGTTAAGAACCCTTTATACAGTGGGGGATGAGAGAGTGATTTTATCTTCTCTTTCTCAGATACAACTGAGAAGACTTTTATTGGAAAGATGATGTTAGCAAAGGCTCCCCCTGAGATATAGAATGGTTCAGGAAATTGAAGACTTGCTGCACGGTGATAGGTCTTCAAGCTTTTGCTTTGACCAGATGAATTCCAGGAACTCCTTGACAGATTGAATGTTTGTTGTCCTTTGAAGAATCCTGGAATGAAGACAGAAGAAGACTCTTGACTTGAATGGTTCTTCTTCTTCAGCTTGGTGTTCTTTCTCTGGTCTAGGGCTAGGGCTTCTTATCTCTTGACAGTGTTGTCGCACTGTGACCTCAGTAGTCTGTATATTCTCTATGTGCTGTCGAGAGAGATGAAGAGAATACTTGTTCACTGTATATTTCTGACTACTGCTAGAGAGCTATTCAGGAAGAGAAAGAAAATCCCTTTTTATGTTTTCCATGTAAATTGCCTTTTGAAATTTCAATTCCGTTCTGCATTGAATTCTGATGGCCTGGAGAATATTTGCATTGATTGGTTTCCCCAACTGTCCCATGGAAAAATGACAAGCAATAATCCTGATGAAGACCGTAATCAATGCTTGCTTCTAACGGTAATATTTAAAGAATATTTAGGCATTGATTACTCAGGAATTATTGCAATATAAAAAGGACAGAGGGAGGAAAATTTCTAAGTCTGGAACTTTACAAAAATTCGTTGAGCAGAATTCGTCGATCTGTGTCCAGAGTTCGTCGAACAGAGAAGTCAAGTTCGTCGACCAGATAATAGTGGTTCATCGAGCTGAGACACAAGATCGTCAACATGAGGACAGAACTGCTTTCTCTGGAACCTTTCAACTCTGTGCATCAAGTTCGTCGAGCTGAGAATATGACTTCGTCGACCTAATAACAAAATTTCTTTTTTCTTGGACTTAAGAATGTTGAAGTAATGTGTCCAGAAATCGTCGACCTTAGAACTGGGTTCGTCGACTTGAGAACTAGTTTCGTCGAGGTGAGAACTTCTAACTATTACTTGATAAATCTTGCCAAGACTGTGGTCTAAGTTTGTCGAGCTGAGAAGGTGAGTTCGTCGACTGGAGTGTGATTCTGCACTTAGAATACTTAGTTGTTTATGGTCATATAGTGTTGAAGTAGATGATCCAAAAATCGTCGAACTAAGATCCAAATTCGTCGAGCTGATATTCTAACTTCGTCGACTGGAGTGTGAAGTTGGACTTCAAATACTTGGATGTTTCTGGAATAAGATGTTGAAGTAGAATATCCAGAGATCGTCAACCTGAGAATTAAGTTCGTCGACCTGAGAACAAAGTTCGTCGACTGGAGTTAAGTTTGAAAAATTCTGGACTTGGTGTTAAAATATACTCTGGAATTCGTTGACCTGAGATTCAAGTTCGTTGAGCTTAGCTCAGAGAATTCTCTAAATTCATCGAGCTGGGCACGACTTTCGTTGACCTGAATTCGACGAACGTCAGACTCATTATCTGAGTCTTTGAAATTTCTCTAAGTCTTGAGTCTTTTGCTGTCTATTGATGGTTGGTCCATGTGATGTTGACTCTAAGGACAAGGCCTAGACTATAGGACACATACATGACCCTGGCTATACATGTTGGGTCAGACATCCTAATTTAGTGAACGTAGCCCAAATCCAAATAGGGATCCAACAATCTCCCCCTACTTGGGTAAGGTCACTAATTACAGACTCACAAAAATAACAAAGCAATAAAAAATATATCTTGCATGAAAAATTTAAATGTGCAGCAGATATATATATACACAGAGCTTTGTATCAGAATATAAACAGACAGTTTTAAAATAATCAAAAGACTTAAACAGTTCCAAGTTCATTTCTTCTTCTTCTTCTCCTTGTGCTTCTCCTCTTTGGCTTTGTCTCCAAATAATGTAAATATAATTTACCTGTTAGGATCTGCAGCTTGAGCCTTGATCATTGTCATGTCAGCAGCCCCAATAATATTGAGAGATGTAGCCCTGGGCACTATTGCTTCTGGATGTAGTTTCATATAATCATCAACATTAAAAAACTTGTTTGACTTAACAAACTTGTTCAGTTCTTCCTTTTTGTACTTGGACATTGTATAGTATTGAGAGGTATCCTTCCCTTCAGCTTTAGCTTTGTTAATCATTGAAAGGCCAACCAGTTCCTGGAATCTGGCCATCCTAGCTGTTGTAGCTGTCTCTGGATCCTCAAATGGTACAGGTGGGGAAGAAGGTCTTTTGGGGCTTTCAGCCTTTTGATGTTTAGGGAATGTTTGCTGTTGTTGTTGTTGATGATGATGATGTTGCTGTTGTTGTTGTTGGTGCTACTTGCCAGATGAATAATGCCTTTGCTGGCTGCTTCCTGAAGATGAGGACCTACCCTGCTGTCTTTAATAGGTTTGAAACTGGTAGTCCTTGGAGTTGAAGAACTAGAAGGACCAGCAGTTGGAGGAGGAGGAGGAGGGTCCTTTTTGAATCTCTGTGGAGGAGGAGAATATCTTCTGCTTCTCTTTCTTTATGTTCATTCTTGGACTGCCACATCCATGCTAGCATGCCCTTATAAGGTGTGATCTTTTGAAGTATATAATATGGTGTGTCATTTGCTGGATTTAATTTTGGTGCAGGAGGTGGAGGAGCTTTCATCTTCTTAGACACTTTCTTTTTCTTGGGCTCATCATCTGAGTCATCCTCCTCCTCATCATCATCAGAATCTTGAGGATTATCATACATTTCATTTATCTCTTTCAGGGCTTCAGCAGATATCAAAGGTTTCTCAGCCTGGGATGGAGCTGGAGGAGGAGCTGGAACTAGAACTAGAGCAAGATCTGGAGAACTGTACACTTCAGTGCTTTCAACAACCGACTTATTTTCCTCTTCAATGTCAGCCATGATCAATGCATCAAGATCAGCCATGGCGGAATCATCCAAAACAAACACTGGAGCAGAAATATCTTTTGGAGGGGATGAAGTATGGGTGAAATAGCTCTGGGAGGAGATGGAACAGCTGGAACCTCTATTGTAACAAAACTAGCCTTGAGTTGCTTGGCAACCTTGGGGCTTATAGGTGAGGTATATGGAATTATAGTCAAAGATGGCTTAGTGCTATCTGCTGGAAGAAAGTTCAAATTAACTATATCAAAAGTTCTCAATAATTTTAACAAATCTAATGTGGGAGTTATAATGAAATCACCAGTAGGTATTATTTCCTCTGTTGCTGTATAATCCACAAGTATCTATTTCCATATCTGTTTCAATAAAATTAATGAAATCAATTAAATCTATATCAGCATCTGCTGCTGCTTCTGCTTCTTCTGTTTCTACTGCATCTGCTGCTATTACTGCTGCTACTGTTACTTCTGTTGTTATTTCTATTGCTGCATCTTCATTGAGTATCTCCCCTGCCTGGTTTCACTATATATTGGAGCCAGGCCCCTAACTAAAGAGGGAGGAGAAAAAAGAGCAAATATTTGGGCAGCTAGGGAGGAAATGGAAGTAGCAAGAGGTGAAAGGGCCTCTACTATAATGGTTTTAAGAAGGGGAGTGAGAAGTGCAATGAGTTGTGGTATGATGGAGGGGTCCAAAAGTGGAGCTGCAGAGGGTGGTGTAGAAGGTGGAGCAGTGGAGACAAAGGTAGGAATGGAGGAGGATGGTGGAGGTGGAGGTGGAGGTGGTGCATCTTGCATGAGTTCATCCTGAGGAGTAGAAGTAGTGAGGGGAAATGAAGACAGATTGAAGAATAGGATATTGTCCAAAGGCGGGCGTAAGGGAGATGAAGGTGGTGAGGGAATGTGTGTACCATGGGGGGATTGAGGTGGGGTTGGTTATGGTGATTGAGAAGGAGAGGGTTGATGGTATTCCTGAATGGGAGAGGAGGGAATTTCAGTGATAGTTTTTTGTGGAGAGGTTGCAGGAGATGAAGCTGGAGTAGGAATATGAGTTGGTTGTTGTGGTTGTTATTGTGGTTGTTGAAGAGAAGGAATTGTGGAAGAGGGTTGTTGTAGCATCTGATGTTGAGGTGGGATGGCTGGAAGTGAGGGAGGTGGAGGAGGGATCTCTTAAGTAGGGAGGGAAGTGGCTAGAGTAGCCCTAATACTCTCAGAAAGCCTGGTGGAGGAGGAAGAACCCTTGGAGGGCTTGGTGATTGTCCTCTCCCACCTGCCAAAGAGAGCACAGGTGAGCCTCTTAGAGGCATTTATGAATATGGTCTGGGAGACTAGGGATTCAATAGCCTTTTCCTTCAGGAAGATCCCTAATATTCATCCAAAACACACCTCTTTCTTTGTATTCTTTTTCTTAATCAGATCAAACATGATCTGAGCCTAGTTGACCTTCTTCTTGTTGAACACATCACACATAACCAAGAATTGGTACCTGGTTATGTAGTCATGTGCAGTGTGCTTCGCCAACAATACTAAGCCCACAATATCTACTAAAAATTTGAACTCAGCAGACAAGTGTTTCTTTAGCAACTTATTTGGGGTTTTTCCAGAATAACCCATCATACTCAGCATCATATCAAACTCCTCAGTATCCATTTCTAATTCTTCTTCACAATTACTTAATCCAAAAATTTTGGTTAGGATGACGGGAGTAAGAGAAATATCATTACCCGATACTGTCCTAGTTAGGGTGTTCTCATCTATGGTGGAGGAGGTATAGACCCCTTCTCTGATCTCAGTGACAGATAGCTTTATCCTAGTGGACAGCAGATTCTTCAATTTCCGTTCTTCAAGCAGTTGCAATATTTCCAGAAAGATTGGGTTGAAATGCTGGAAGGAATCAAAATCGACATCAAAGCCGGTGTCGAATTTCAATGACATAAGATTTCCTGCTGGAATCGCCATTAGAGCACCTGCAAGGGAAAAATGACGATCAAGTGTAAAGGAACTGAAAGCGCAGGATGGAGGTCAAAGAAAACCAAGATAGAAGGTTTTCTAGAATATGAATCGACAAACTCCGTTCCACGAAAGATAAAATAATTCTTCGATGTGAGGTCGACGAAATAATTTGTAGTTAAATAATTTGTCGAGCTCAATCTGAAGGTTTAAAGACATTTCGTCTATCTCCGTTCGACGAAAGTTTTCTGAAGTATATTCATCGATCTCCGGTCGACGAACACAACTTCAGTCACAAAGTGTTTGTCGATCTCCGTTCGACGAATAACTTAAGAACTTTCCCCAGTTCGACGAACTTTGGCAAATTCGACGAGTGCAGACAAAAATTAAACTAAGGCTTCTCCATTGATCATTCCAAGTTGATTTATAAAGAACAAGTGATTTCTTTCATCCAAGGGTTTGGTGAAAATATCAGCTCTTTGTAAATCAGTGTAAATATAGACAAGTTTAATTTTTTTTTTGTCTACACACTCTCTAATGAAATGATGCCTAATGTCTATATGCTTAGTCCTACTGTGATGGACTGGATTCTGTGCTATGGCTATAACACTTGTGTTATCACATAAGAGAGTTGAATTATTTAAGTTGAAGTCATAGTCCAGGAGTTGTTTTTGGATCCAGAGCATCTGGGAACAGCAACTGCCAGCTCCTATGTATTCTGCTTCAGCAGTTGATGTGGACATAGATGACTGCTTCTTACAAAACAAGAGACTAATCTCATACCAAGGAACCGGCAGGTTCCTGAGATACTTTTTTTGTCCACCCTGCATCCAGTAAAGTCAGCATCTGAGTACGCAGTTAACTCAAATTCTGACTCAGTAGGATACCATAGGCCTAGACTGGGACAACTCTTTATATATCTCAAAATTCTTTTTAGAAAAATTAGGTGAGATTCTTTAGGGTTCACTTGGAACCTAGCATAAAGACATGTGGCAAACATGATATCAGGTCTGCTAGCTATAAGATATAATAGGGACCCAACAATGCCCCTATATAACTTCTGGTCAATAGGTTTCCCATGTGAATCAAAATCTATTACATCATTAGTAGTCATAGGTGTTTTCTTTACTGAGGCATCAGCCATCCCAAACTTCTTAACAAACTCTTTAGCATACTTAGCTTGGGAGATGAAGATGCTATCAGGTAGCTGCTTCACTTGGAGACCAAGTAGGAGAGCTCACCCATGCTACACATCTGAAACTTAGAATACATGAGGTCCGAAAACCTCTTGCATAGTTTAGAGTCAGTAGATCCAAATATGATGTCATCCACATAGATTTGTACTAATAAGATTTTATCCTTATGGTGTCAAGTGCATATTGTTTTATTAACTATGCCTCTACTGAAATCATGCTCAATCAGAAAGCTAGCTAAGGTCTCATACCAAGCTCTTGGAGCTTGCTTTTGACCATAGAGGACTTTATGCAATTTAAATACATGATAAGGATGGGTTGGAGAGATGAAACTTGGAGGTTGTTCAACATAGACTTCTTCTTTTAGTACTCCATTTAGAAAAGCACTCTTTACATCCATCTGATATACCTTGAATTTCTCTTAGGTAGCATAGGCAAGAAAGATTCTGATTGCCTCTAACCTTGTAACTGGTGTAAAGGTCTTATCATAGTCTATGCCTTCTTCTTGCATATATCCTTGAGCAACAAGCCTGACCTTGTTCCTCACAATTGCGCCTTAGGCATCTAGTTTGTTTCTATATACCCATTTGGTTCCAATGACTGGGTTGCCTTTGGGTCTTGGAACCCAATTCCAAACTCTACATCTCTCAAACTGGTTGAGTTCCTCTTGCATTGCAATGATCCAGTGGGGATCTTGCTCAGCATCATGTATGGATTGAGGCTCAACTTGAGAGAGAAAATAGGCATGCATTAAGTCCTGGTTGAGTTGATGCCTTCTCTATACACCTACTGTTATGTCTCCAATCACTTGGGATCTAGGGTGCTTCCTTAGTGTGACAAGATCAGTGGGTGGAGTTGGTTCAGCAACAACATTTGGATTTAATTCCTCTTGTGGAATTATGTTTACTGTTGGATGAAGTTCAGTCACTTCAGTGCTTTATTCTTCACTATCTTTGTCAACTTGTGGAGAAGGATGTGTTGGAGCCTCTTGGGTGAGTTTTAGTCCATCCAACTTCTCACACAAGTGAGGTACCTGCAAAGGATTACTGGTAGAAATCTCTTTCTCCATACAAGACATGTTAGATTCATCAAAGGTAATGTGAATAAATTCATCAATTTTCAAGGAGGATTTGTTAAATACCCTATAAGCTTTGCTTACTTGGGAATATCCTAGAAAAATTCCCTCTTAACCCTTAGCTTCAAACTTTCTAATGTATTTCTTGTTTTTATTATGTATATAGCATGACAACCAAATACTTTAAAGTATGTGATTTTAGGTTTCTTCCCTTTAATTAATTCATAGGGAGTCCTATTCTTTAGTTTATGTATCAGGCTTGTATTCAGTACATAATTTGCTATGCTTATAGCCTCTTCCCAAAAGGATAGTAGCATATAAGTATCTGCAAGTAATGTGGCTGCAACTTCAATCAGGGTTCTATTCTTCCTTTAAGCTACCCCATTTTGTTGGGGAGTTCTAGGAGTTGAGAAGAAGTGCCTGATAACTTACTTCTCACAGAACTCATGCATAAGAAGAGTCTCAAACTCTGTACCATGATCACTTCTGATCAATGCAACATGAGTAGTGTACTCAATCTGTGTGGTCTTGAGAAAATCTGTAAGAACTTTAAAGGTATCTGACTTAGATCTCAGAAGGAACAGCCAAGTGAATCTTGAGAAGTCATCTACAATAACTAAATTGTAGTATTTCTGTAACAGCCCAAAGTTCAGAAACAGGAAAATTTGGGTGACACGGCCTGGGACACGGGCGTGTCCCAGGGCGTGTCAGGTGACACGGCCTGCGACACGGGCGTGTCGCAGGGCGTGTCGAGGTTGTGTCAACGATTGGGCTTTGTCTCGACGATTTTTGATCTCGACGATTCGTCGAGAGGAGGCACACGGCCCAGGACACGGGCGTGTCCAAGGCCGTGTCGCATTCTCGACAATTTTTGCTCGACGATCGTCGAGTGTCGAGACGTGTGTGTCGAGTGTTGAACACGGCCTGTGACACGGGCGTGTCACAGGGCGTGTCAAATCAGGCGACGAACTCAGCCCGCCGAAAGAATTCGACAGGGCGTGTCTTTGTGCCGTGTCTGGGCACACGGCCTGGGACACGGGCGTGTCACAGGCCGTGTGAAGTCTCGGGATGATTTGGGATTTTTTTTCACCCAGGTACACGGCCACAGACACGGGCGTGTCTGAAGGCGTGTTGGTGACACGGCCAATGACACGGGCGTGTCCCGTGGGCGTGTCACTTGTTTGGATAAGTCGGTTGACCACCGCTTGAGGCACACGGCCTGGCACACGGCCGTGTTCGAGGCCGTGTCGGGTCAAAATTTGTGTTTTGGCAGAATCGTGGCCGTCCATTCCTTCAGTCTGGATCCAAGGGCAGAAAGCTCTTCTTCTTTTTCCTTAAGGGCCGAAGTCAGAGAATTACTTCTCATTTTCTTTGGCCTTCATCTTTCTTCAAGAGAGAGAAAGAGAGAGAGAAAGGAGGAGGGAGAAGGGAAGGGGGCTGCTGTTGGTGGTGCTGCGGTTTACCGGCGAGAGATCCGAAGCCAGCGTTGCGGAGGAGACGATCTTGCGAGTCTTGTAAGCTAGCTTGGAGGCCATGGCACCGAAGCGATCGTCAAGGGTAACGACCTTTCTTCCTATCCATGTGAAGGCTTCCTTTTTGGCATATCTTATGATTTCCCCCACCAAGAGGTGGCTGATTTTGGGAATCTATGGGTGGATGCTTGAAATCCCCTTTGTATTGCATATAGATCCGGAAATGGAGTACGGAATAGGCATGCTATGTGAAGCCCATCTGGACAGGTTGGTCTGGATTGGTGATGTTGCATACAAACCGGAGAAGACTCCGTGATAAACGTGTCGTGTACGGAGTCTACGGGTTATACCTGCGAAAAGGAGTAGCAGGAAGTACTGCGGTGGTAGCCCAGGAAAATAGCCTTGTGATGATTTTGGGTCCAACCTGTGAATGAGGCACAGGAAGTACTGGTGGGACCAGGAAAGGCCCTTTTTGTGATGCTTGATGTCATAGGGTGTCCACCTGTGGAGCGAGTCACAGGAAGTACTGGTGTGCCCAGGAAAGACCCCTGACATTTGTACTTATGCGGTGTCCACCTGTGATGGGAATTACAGGAAGTACTGGTGCGCCCAGGAAAGACCCGCTGTTGCTGTGAGGAAATGGGTATAATGACTTACCCAGGCTTGAACGCCAGGAACAGGATTGGTGAGACCGACCCGCGCCTTTGATATAGCCATGAGTACGCTGCACGCGGAAAGGGCAAGGCGATTTGAGCAACGGGGGGGTGGAGGATCCGACCTGCGCTATGTCCGTCTGACATGAGACCAAAAGTGCGGTCTGTTGGAGCGCATAGCAAGAGTCTTCGGCCTGCGCGCCATGACACAAAGGGGGGCTACGGGCCATCCCGGTGTCCGAGGACTAACTCCGGCTGCACGCCACGGAGTAAATGCTCAAGAGAGTTACCGTTGGGTGATAACCCTGATACGGTGGTGGGCAAGAGGTTGCCAGAACACCAAGAATGTGCCCTGAGTGCACGGACCGTTGAGCCGGGTGGCGGACGGTTGTGATGGCTTGTGTGCGTGAAAGCACTTTTTGATGATATAGCTTGCCATACTTGTGTTATGATATGCCTGCAGGAAAAATACCGCTGCCCCGAGAGAAGGGGTAGGGTCGTTATAATTTGGTCAGCTGAACGCTGACCGTTACTTTTGTTTGCCACCGGTGGGTGGATTGTCCCTTGCACAGGTACTGGAGAGCCGAGCGGGACGAAACGAGGTTGATGCTCCTGCCGGTGTTGCTGCTGTTGTTAGCTGCTAGCCCTCGAAGGCTATTGTGTTCTTTTGAGTGTTTTCTTTTATTGTGGCCGGCCTGCGCGCCAACCTGTTTTAGGCCACTGATTAAAAGCCCTGTAAGGCCATAAGGCTAACTCTTTTGATATGTTGTAAGACATTCCTATATGTATATAAAATGTGGAGTTTTATGTTTGGAGATTCATGAGGAGTTCAAGTAGTTTAGGCTTCCGCTAGAATGCTTGTGATAGGTGCGATTGCGCTACTCTGGTATCATCCTGTACCTTCACCGACTGTTTTGTGGTATATCCTGTGGGGCCCCGGCCGGACCTTATAGAATATATCATATGAACGGCTGGGTTGTTACATTTTTGGTATCGGTTGTCTTGGTCTTTCCCTCTCGAAGTCGTGGCCGACTTCTTTTGTGGGGTGGCGAGCACGTGTTTGTGCACACCAAAGTCTACGATTGAACTCCTGAATGTCCATGATAGGAATGCATTTTTGCTTGAATGAGGAACCTGCGTGTTCCTATTTTGTGTTGTTTGCTTGGGTACGACCGCTAATGTGTGTGTCTTGTCCACCTTTAGGTGACACGAAGTGGAGCTGGGCCGTCTGAGCCCCAGCGTTCTGATGAAAGTACGGCACCAGCCGCGGTGCCTACACCTCCACCGTCTGCAGATCATGTCCGTTTAGTTGCGGAGGCCTTGTTTACCATGATCCAAGGCCAGCCACTGAGGCAGGAACAAGCGGCTGTGAGGACAGAACAGGAGGTGGCAAGGCCTGAACCTGTCGTGGAAGTGGTTCCTCGAGCGGCTGAAAAGCAGCTAACACGGTTTATGAGTTTCCATCCGCCTACGTTTTCGGGAGCGGGAACCCCGACGCAGGCTGAGGATTGGTTATCGCGCATCAAGCGAGTGATGACGGCGATAGGAACGGCGGAGCACCAGAAAGTTACCTTAGCCACCTTCTTGCTTGAAGGAGAAGCGCGTTTATGGTGGGATGAGATGGAGTTGCATCATTTGGCGGGTCGTCCGTTAACCCAAGTGTCGATGGAAGAATTCTCCCGGCTCTTCCTTGTGAAGCACCTTCCTGTGGCTCAACGGATAGCCATGGAAAATGAATTCCAACGGTTGACGCAAGGTGATGGCAGTGTTGACGCGTACCTGCATGAATTTACTCGCTTGGGGCGGTATGCGGGTTCGATCTTTGCGGATGAGTAGAGGAAGACTAATCGGTTCTATGAAGGGCTGAGGGACGAGCTGAGATTCCTTGTGTCCAGTTCTGTGAACCAAGGTTTCCAAGCGTTGGTGGACACTGCGACTGCGTTAGAAAAAGACAGGAAGAGGGTGCAAGGGAAGAGAGCGTTGGTGATGACGCAACCAGAGTGGAAGGCACCCCGATCGGGGAAATCATTTATAAGAAGAAATGGGGCAAGAAGTCCAAGCCTAGTGGACAAGTTCCTTCATCCGTTACAACGGGAGCAACATCAGGGGCAACTTCCAGGCCAGACACTCGTACCTGCTTCAATTGTGGTAGGATGGGGCATATTGCGCGAGATTGTCGGATGCCGCCGAAGAGTGAAAAGAAGGCGGGAGCATCTTATGCTGAGAAAGGAAAGGCGGTGGTGGAGTCCTCTGCCTCGCAAGCGCAACCCCGGGTCTACAATCTTGGCCTGCAGGAGGCCATCAAGCAGAGTGACGTGGTCACAGGTATGAGTTTAGTTTTGCTTATGCTAATGTTTGTATGCTTAGCTTAGTACCCTTACATTTGTGGTTTGTGTGTGTGACATGGTTGTCATAGGTTTTGTGATGATTCGGGACACGCTGGCGCGAGCACTGTTTGATACAGGTGCATCGCATTCTTTTCTGTCGAGTGAGTTTCTTACGCGGCTTGGGATACCCAGTCGTGCAAAGACAGATAGCGTCAGAGTGGTGTTGCCGAATGGTTATTGGATGCTTGCAGATCAAGCTTGCGATGTGGCGGTTCAGTTAGGAAGTCGGGATTTTTGTTTAACCGCATTTGTTTTGCCAATTTCGGAATTTGATGTGATTTTTGGGATGGATTGGCTGGCGGAGCAGCATGCTATGATTGATTGCTAGTCCAAAGAAATCACGGTGGGCTAGAATACCGAACAGGAGACCAAGTTCGCGGGTATGCGAGGAGTAGGCGGGACGTTGATGTCTGCACTCCAGGTAGTCAAAGCTGTTCGGAAGGGTGCGGAGTGTTACTTTGCACTACTTCAGGCTGTTGAGCCTAAGGCCACTTTGTGCGAGGTTCCGATTGTGGCAGAATTTGCAGATGTGTTTCCCACGGATCTCCCTGGGCTACCACCCCAGCGGGAGATTGACTTCACGATTGAGTTGGTGCCAGGTGCGAAACCCGTGGCCCGCTCGCCATATCGCGTTGCGCCTAAAGAGATGGCTGAGTTGAAGGTTCAACTACAAGAAATGCTAGAGCAAGGTTATATCCGCCCAAGTATGTCACCTTGGAGCGCGCCTGTGCTTTTTGTAAAGAAGAAAGATGGTGGGTTACGGTTGTGTATAGATTTCCGTGAATTGAATAAGCTGACCGAGAAGAATAAGTATCTGATACCTCGGATTGATGAATTATTTGATCAGCTGGTGGGATCTACCGTCTATTCGAAGTTGGACCTGAAGTCTGGTTATTACCAGTTAAGGATTTGGGAAGGTGACATTCCCAAAACCGCATTTGGAACGCGCTATGGGCACTATGAGTTCACAGTCATGCCCTTTGGATTGTGTAATGCGCCCTCGGTGTTTATGGATTTGATGAACCGTATTTTCCGTGAGTACCTGGATCTGTTTGTGATTGTGTTCATTGATGACATCCTGGTGTACTCGAAGTCTAAAGCTGAGCATGAGATTCACTTGCGGTTGGTGTTGAACACGTTGAGGCAAAATCAGCTATATGCCAAGTTCTCGAAGTGCGAGTTTTGGCTATCGTCAGTGGCATTTTTGGGCCATGTGGTGAGTGGAGCGGGCATTGCAGTGGATCCAGCGAAGATAAGAGCCATACAAGATTGGCCAATGTTGTCTTCCGTGGCCGAGGTCAGGAGTTTCCTTGGACTTGCGGGCTACTATAGAAGATTTGTGGAAAACTTCTCGCGGATCGCTTTGCCGCTAACCACACTGACGCGAAAGGATCAGAAGTTCGTTTGGACGCCAGAGTGCGCACGAGCTTTTGAAGAGCTGAAGGTTCGGTTGACCACGGCGCCGGTGTTGTCTTCGCCATGTGGAACCGATGGGTTTGTGATTTATAGTGATGCCTCAGGAAGCGGCTTAGGCTGCGTTCTTCTGTAGAGCGGAAAGGTGATTGCTTATGGCTCACGCCAGCTGAAGGTGCACGAGCGAAACTATCCCGTCCATGATTTGGAACTAGCAGCGGTGATTTTTGCACTTAAGCTGTGGCGACACTACCTTTATGGAGTGAAGGTGGAGATCTATACCGATCATAAGAGCCTAAAGTATCTTTGGAGCAGAAAGAGTTGAACATGCGACAACGAAGATGGTTGGAGTTTCTTGGGGACTACACTTTCGAGATTCACTATACACCCGGGAAGGGGAATGTTGTCGCGGATGCCTTGAGTCGGCGAGTTCCGGCTAGAGCAAATTGTTTACAAAGACATGATGAACGTCTTATCCAGGAGTTGGAAGCATTGGAGATCTATTGTGTTGATAAGAGTTCCACTGCCACTACATGTTTGAACTGGACCAAGGTGCAATGTGACCTT
Organism: Platanthera guangdongensis; assembly: GCA_039583875.1. NCBI lineage: Eukaryota > Viridiplantae > Streptophyta > Magnoliopsida > Asparagales > Orchidaceae > Platanthera > Platanthera guangdongensis. Next base: position 136,398,128 of record CM077147.1, read on the forward strand.
GCGGACCGAGTTCGACGGGCAACGGAGTTGGATGAAGATCTCTTGCGCTATGTGAATGAAGGGCCAGAAGGCAAATTCACCTGGAATGACGGTCTTTTGCGAAAAGTGGACCGGTTGTGCGTCCCAAATGTGGGGAAACTGAGGGAAGAACTGATGTATGAAGCACATTATACGAAGTATTCCATTCACCCTGGGAGCACAAAGATGTTCAATGATATGAAGAAGCTTTTCTGGTGGCCAGGGCTTAAGAAAGATGTTGCCCTGTATGTGGCCAAATGTCACACATGTGCGATGGTGAAGGCGGAATGCCAAAAGCCGGGTGGTTATTTGAAGTCACTACCGATCCCAGTGTGGAAATTTGATGATATTTCCATGGATTTTGTGCATTGATTACCAAGATCGCAGCGCGGAAATGATTCCATTTGGGTAATAGTTGACCGGCTAACAAAAGTAGCACATTTTCTCCCAAACAGGCGAGATGATTCAGTTGAAAGTTTGGCAAAATTATATGTTGATCAGATTGTGCGGCTTCACGGTGTTCCTCTAAGAATCGTAAGTGATCGAGATGGGCGATTCACGTCAAATGATTGGAGGCTAGTTCACTGACTGTTGGGCACGAAGTTGACTTTCAGTACGGCCTTTCATCCCCAAACAGATGGCCAGACTGAACGTACCAACAGAACAATGGAGGACATGCTCCGAATGTGCGCCCTTGACTTCGGAAAGAGATGGGAAGATCATCTCTATATGGTAGAGTTTGCATATAATAATAGCTACCAGGCAAGCATTGGGATGGCACCATATGAAGCCCTATATGGAAGGAAGTGTCGTACTCCCTTGGCTTGGGTAGAAGCGGGTGAAGCCCGGGTTGTTAAACCAAATGAGGTGGATGAAGCAAACTCAACCATTCGGACTATTCGAGAGAGATTGCTGATTGCTCAAGATCGACAAGCGAAGTACTACAACGCCAAGCACCGGAATGTCGATTTTGCGGTTAGCGATTGGGTCTACTTGAAGATCAAGCCATTTAAAGGTGTCTCCAGGATTCGACGATTGAAAAAGTTGAGTCCAAGATATTTGGGTCCTTTTGAAGTGGTTGAGCGAATTGGCGAAGCGGCTTATCGACTAGCTCTGTCGGCAGACTTGGGTGGGTTACATGATGTCTTTCACATCTCGGTGCTTCGGAAGGCCGTGAAAGATCCAGCTCAAGTGATCGCGGATGATCGTGTGCCGGTAGAGTATGGGCTAACGACGAGAGTTAGACCCATTCAGATCGAAGATCGAGCCGAGAAACAGTTGCGGAACAAGACAGTCGGTATGGTAAAAGTCCGGTGGGACAACTGCGGCCGTGAAGAGCTGACATGGGAGCGCGAGCAAACCATGCGAGCAGAGTTCCCTGAATTGTTTCTGTAATTTGGAGCGAGAATATTGTAACATAAACGTTTAGATATATATAGATCGATGTTGTTACATTTTTCTTGCTATGTCTGTTGCTTTCCTGTCTCTAAATTTCGAGGACGAAATTTCTTGTAGGAGGGGAGGATTGTAACAGCCCAAAGTTCAGAAACAGGAAAATTTGGGTGACACGGCCTGGGACACGGGCGTGTCCCAGGGCGTGTCAGGTGACACGGCCTGCGACACGGGCGTGTCGCAGGGCGTGTCGAGGTTGTGTCGACGATTGGGCTTTGTCTCGACGATTTTTGATCTCGACGATTCGTCGAGAGGAGGAACACGGCCCAGGACACGGGCGTGTCCAAGGCCGTGTCGCATTCTCGACGATTTTTGCTCGACGATCGTCGAGTGTCGAGACGTGTGTGTCGAGTGTTGAACACGGCCTGTGACACGGGCGTGTCACAGGGCGTGTCAAATCAGGCGACGAACTCAGCCCGCCGAAAGAATTCGACAGGGCGTGTCTTTGTGCCGTGTCTGGGCACACGGCCTGGGACACGGGCGTGTCACAGGCCGTGTGAAGTCTCGGGATGATTTGGGATTTTTTTTCACCCAGGTACACGGCCACAGACACGGGCGTGTCTGAAGGCGTGTTGGTGACACGGCCAATGACACGGGCGTGTCCCGTGGGTGTGTCACTGGTTTGGATAAGTCGGTTGACCACCGCTTGAGGCACATGGCCTGGCACACGGCCGTGTTCGAGGCCGTGTCGGGTCAAAATTTGTGTTTTGGCAGAATCGTGGCCGTCCATTCCTTCAGTCTGGATCTAAGGGCTGAAAGCTCTTCTTCTTTTTCCTTAAGGGCCGAAGTTAGAGAATTACTTCTCATTTTCTTTGGCCTTCATCTTTCTTCAAGAGAAAGAAAGAGAGAGAGAAAGGAGGAGGAATAAGGGAAGGGGGCTGCTGTTGGTGGTGCTGCGGTTTACCGGCGAGAGATCCGAAGCCAGCGTTGCGGAGGAGACGATCTTGCGAGTCTTGCAAGCTAGCTTGGAGGCCATGGCACCGAAGCGATCGTCAAGGGTAACGACTTTTCTTCCTAGCCATGTGAAGGCTTCCTTTTTGGCATATCTTATGATTTCCCCCACCAAGAGGTGGCTGATTTTGGGAATCTATGGGTGGATGCTTGAAATCCCCTTTGTATTGCATATAGATTCGGAAATGGAGTACGGAATAGGCATGCTGTGTGAAGCCCATCTGGACAGGTTGGTCTGGATTGGTGATGTTGCATACAAACCGGAGAAGACTCCGTGATAAACGTGTCATGTACGGAGTCTACGGGTTATACCTGCGAAAAGGAGTAGCAGGAAGTACTGGGGTGGTAGCCCAGGAAAATAGCCTTGTGATGATTTTGGGTCCAACCTGTGAATGAGGCACAGGAAGTACTAGTGGGACCAGGAAAGGCCCTTTTTGTGATGCTTGATGTCATAGGGTGTCCACCTGTGGAGCGAGTCACAGGAAGTACTGGTGTGCCCAGGAAAGACCCCTGACATTTGTACTTATGCGGTGTCCACCTGTGACGGGAATTACAGGAAGTACTGGTGCGCCCAGGAAAGACCCGCTGTTGCTGTGAGGAAATGGGTATAATGACTTACCCAGGCTTGAACGCCAGGAACAAGATTGGTGAGACCGACCCGCGCCTTTGATATAGCCATGAGTACGCTGCACGCGGAAAGGGCAAGGCGATTTGAGCAACGGGGGGGGGGGGGGGGGGGGGGGGGTGGAGGATCCGACCTGCGCTATGTCCGTCTGACATGAGACCAAAAGTGCGGTCTGTTGGAGCGCATAGCAAGAGTCTTCGGCCTGCGCGCCATGACACAAAGGGGGGCTACGGGCCATCCCGGTGTCCGAGGACTAACTCCTGCTGCACGCCACAGAGTAAATGCTCAAGAGAGTTACCGTTGGGTGATAACCCTGATACGGTGGTGGGCAAGAGGTTGCCAGAACACCAAGAATGTGCCCTGAGTGCACGGACCGTTGAGCCGGGTGGCGGACGGTTGTGATTGCTTGTGTGCGTGAAAGCACTTTTTGATGATATAGCTTGCCATACTTGTGCTATGATATGCCTGCAGGAAAAATACCGCTGCCCCGAGAGAAGGGGTAGGGTCGTTATAATTTGGTCAGCTGAACGCTGACCGTTGCTTTTGTTTGCCACCGGTGGGTGGATTGTCCCTTGCACAGGTACTGGAGAGCCGAGCGAGACAAAACGAGGTTGATGCTCCTGCTGGTGTTGCTGCTGTTGTTAGCTGCTAGCCCTCGAAGGCTATTGTGTTCTTTTGAGTGTTTTCTTTTATTGTGGCCGGCCTGCGCGCCAACCTATTTTAGGCCACTGATTGAAAGCCCTGTAAGGCCATAAGGCTAACTCTTTTGATATGTTGTAAGACATTCCTATATGTATATAAAATGTGGAGTTTTATGTTTGGACATTCATGAGGAGTTCAAGTAGTTTAGGCTTCCGCTAGAATGCTTGTGATAGGTGCGATTGCGCTACTCTAGTATCATCCTGTACCTTCACCGACTGTTTTGTGGTATATCCTGTGGGGCCCCGGCCGGACCTTCTAGAATATATCATATGAACGGCTGGGTTGTTACAATTTCCCTCCTAGGCATTGAACAACAATGGGTCCAAAGAGATCCATGTGTAGCAAATACAAAATCCTTGGTGAATCACTTTTATTAACTGACTTAAACCTAGATTTAGTTTGCTTGCCTAGTTGACAAGCCCTGCAAAGGCCTTCCTTCTTGTAGGGACCAGAAGGTAAACCTCTCACAAGATTGTCTTTAGATAGCCTAGCAATATTTTTCATGTTAACATGTCATAGCCTTTTATGCCATAATTCATTTTGATTGCAAACTATATTAAGCAAACAAATGTCTGAATTGGCATAAAAGAAATCAACTAAATAAATGTTTCCTTGTTTATTTCCAATTTAAACATTTTGTTTCTCTTTATTAGAAATAATACAAGTTTTTGAGTTGAAATATACCTGATAACCTTCATCACATAATTGGCTTATTGAGATGAGGTTATGCTTGAGTCGACTTACATAGGTCACCTTTTTGAATGTGACAGCTCCAATTCTTACTTGTCCATATCTTTCAGACTGGCCACACTTTGAATCACCAAAGATTACTTTTTGTCCCACCTTGGACTTGTAGTTGATTAGGTTGTCCTTGCTGCCAGTCATATGTTTGGAGCATCCACTGTCCAGGTAGCATGTTTGATTAATCACTGGATAGCTCTTTTCCTACAATAAAAACAGTTAGTTGTTTTTGACCCAGGTTACCTTGGGTCCAAAGTTGTGCTGATAAGAAAAGCTAGATATTACAGAGAATTCAGGTTGTGTTTTATATCCTAAGGGGTGATATCTTGTAGGGGGTATTATCCAATCAGTAAGAGGGTTAAATGGTTTCTTTGTTTGATTTAAGTTGGTGTTATAATTATAGTTTTTGTTAAGTCTGACTGGGTTCGACGAATTGTTGTGAGTTCGTCGACCAGAGTTTGAAGAAATGGGATGAGATCGTCGATCTCTGCTTAGAGAATGACCATATTCATTTTCGGTGCCCCAAGTTCGTCGATCACTGCTCGACGAACCATACACAGTTCGTCGATCGCAGTAAGACAAATGATTATTATATAAATTTGTGTTCAGAGTTCGTCGACTTGAGTTCGACGAACTGTCCACATTTCATCAATCTGAGTTCGACGAAATCTGCTGAACATTGTTTTTATTCTAGGTTTTCTGATTTCCTTTGTTTTGACCTTTTAAGTTGGACATTTCTTCTGTGGTTTGTTTATGGTTTATTATTTCTTTGCCCTTAGCAGAAACAAAAGAAATCATAAAACCTAGAAAATATTTGCATTGATTGGTTTCCCCAACTGTCCCATGGAAAAATGACAAGCACTAATCCTGATGAAGACTGTAATCAATGCTTGCTTCTAACGGTAATATTCAGAGAATATTTAGGCATTGATTACTCAGGAATTATTGCAATAGAAAAAGGACAGGGGGAGGGAAATTTCTAAGTCTGGAACTTTACAGAATTCGCTGAGCAGAATTCGTCGATCTGTGTCAAGAGTTCGTCGAACAGAGAAGTTAAGTTTGTTGACCAAATAATAGTTGTTCGTCGAGCTGAGATACAAGATCGTCGACCTGAGGACAGAACTGCTTTCTCTGGAACCTTTCAACTCTGTGCATCAAGTTCGTCGAGCGGAGAATATGACTTTGTCGACCTAATAACAGAATTCCATTTTTCTTGGACTTAAGAATGTTGAAGTAATGTGTCCAGAAATCGTCGACCTTAGAACTGGGTTCATCGACCTGAGAACTAGTTTTGTCGAGCTGAGAACTTCTAACTGTTACTTGATAAATCTTGCCAAGACTATGGTCTAAGTTCGTCGAGCGGAGAAGGTGAGTTCATCGACTGGAGTGTGATTCTGGACTTAGAATACTTAGTTGTTTTTGGTCTTATAGTGTTGAAGTAGATGATCCAGAAATCGTCGAACTAAGATCCAAATTTGTCGAGCTGATATTCTAACTTCGTCGACTGGAGTGTGAAGTTGGACTTCAAATACTTGGATGTTTCTGGAATAAGATGTTGAAGTAGAATATCCAGAGATAGTCGACCTGAGAATTAAGTTCGTTGACCTGAGAACTAAGTTCATCGACTGAGTTAAGTTTGAATAATTTTGGACTTGGTGTTGAAGTATACTCTGGAATTCGTTGACCTGTGATTCAAGTTCGTCGAGCTCAGCTCAGAGAATTCTCTGATTTCGTCGAGCTGAGCATGACTTTCGTCGACCTGAGTTCGACGAACGTCGAACTCATTATCTGAGTCTTCGAAATTTCTCTAAGTCTTGAGTCTTTTGATGTCTATTGATGGACTGGTTCATGTGATGTTGACTCTAAGGACATGGCCTAGACTCTAGGACACATACATGACCCTGGCTATACATGTTGGGTCAGACTTCCTAATTTAGTGAACCTAGCCCAAATCCAACTAGGGATCCAACACATTCCTGACCTAGGTTACCTTAGGTCCTTCTTTCTTTACATAACTAAAGCTGGAAATGAATGAACATTCACGTTGGCTTTTATATCATAAAGGGTGATATTTCCTGGGTGGAAATGATCCATTGATTAAATTGATTATTAAATATTCTTGTTGGTTATAAGTTTTAGAAGAATTAAGAATTTCTGTTATATTGAACTGCGTTCGATGAATTATGGTGAGTTCGTCGACCAGAGTTCGACGAATTGGGATGAGTTCGTCGAACTCCACTCAGAGAATGGAAGGTAGTCATTTTCTGAGCCCCAAAATCTTCGATGTCTGGTCAACGAACCATACTAGTTTCGTCGATCGTAGTTCAACGAATAATTATAATATAAATCTGCGTTCGGAGTTTGTTTACTAGAGTTCAACGAACTGTACATATTTCGTCGATCTGCGTTCGACGAAATCTGTTGAACATTGCTAAAATTGGGATTTTTCTTTTTATTTTTCTTTTCTTATTCTTAGTTTTCAATTCAGTTTGATTAACATTATTTTCTATCTTCTCTTTTCCCTTTTCAAAAACAAACTTTTATAGGCGTAGTTATTATATTTTTCTGAATTAGTGGGGGTTTGCTTGATGATGCACCTAAGCCCAGCTTGCCATTTAATCTGACATTTATTGTGCTTGTGATCTCCATCAACTTGATACTTCTCCCATTTAGGGATTCTTCAAGTCTCCTATCCTCAACTAACTCAGATTTTAATGAAATTATTTGCTCTTGAGCTAATATTAATTCATCTTTAAGTTTAAGATTTTCTGAGACAAGGTTTTCTTGATCAATTAACTTCTCCCTAAGTGATTTTATTTCCTTTTCAGAATTTATCAAATCTATACACATGGATTTAAATTCAATTTTAAAATTATCAGAACTATAATAAAATGAAGATAGTACGTGATCAACTTCAGCTTCTGATTCTTCATTGTCAGATTGTTCTTCAGCATCTGATGGGCTGCAAGAGGCATTGATAGCCATGAGACAGACTTCCCTTGACTTTGTCTCTTCTTCCTCTTCACTGGAGCTGGAGGATGTGGATTCATCTTCTGTGTCACTCCAGGTTTCAACAACAAAGCCCTTCTCCTTCGTTTTGTGCTTGCTGGAGGAAGGCCTGCTGTATTACTGTCTTCTAGAGTCCTTCTCTCTTCTTCTTTCTCTCTTCTGATTCTCTGGACACTCTGAGATAAAGTGTCCTGGTTTCCTGCACCCAAAACACAATATTTCTTTAGTGGGTGTTTTATCATACCTGAGCTTATCATCCTGCCTGGATGACTTTCTCCTGAAGTCCTACCTAGCCATCTTGTAGAATCTCTAGGCTAAGGAACTTAGGAGTTCTTTATTTGATGTTGAAGCTTCTGGTTCTTTAGTAGCTTTGAAAGTTATATTCTGCTCCTTTCTTGCTAGAGGAGGATTCCTTTGTTCTGCAGTTTCCCTGGACTTGATCAACAACTCATAGGATTTGAGCTTTCCCATGTGAGATTCTGTGGAAATCTCATTCAAACTTCTGGCCTCCTAAATTGGCCAAATCCTGGAATCCCATGAGCTTGGGAAGCACATGAGGACCTTATCATTGATCTCAGTGAGAGAGATTTCTTTGTCCAAGGTCTTTAATTCACTAATGATTGAACTTAATCTATTGTACATGTCAATAATGGATTCAGCTTCATCTTTCTTGAAGTTCTCATACTGTGAGATAAGAGTTAATCTTCTATCTTTTCTCTCATATGTTGAACCAGCAACCGTCTTGTTGAGAGAATCTCAGATTGCTTTTACAGAGGTGCACTCAGCCACCTTTTAGAATATGTCATCTAACATAGTCTATGCCAATATGTTCATGGCTTCAGCATCTGCAATCTTTGCTTTATTCTGTGCATCTGTCCACTTAAGTGGTGGAACTGCATGAGTGCTTGATGTTGCTGTAGATGTAGATGTTGTAGGTTGAGGAGGACCAGTCAAAATAGAATTGTAAATGTCCTCATCAATTGAATTCATATACATCCTTATTCTTGCCTTCCAGAAAGCAAATTTATTTAAATTGCAGACTGGATGTCTGGTGCTTGCATAATCCTTGTTCTGTGCCATGCTGTGAACTAAATAAACCTAAGTTTAGATCTAATACATGATCTTTTGGTTCAAGGGTTAGCTTGTACAACCAAAGGAACCTTGCTCTGATACCAATTGAAAGATGGGGTTGTACCTGATTTACTCTAATAGGGGGGGGGGGTGAATAGAGTAATCTAAAATCTTTTTGCTGTTTTAAATATTATCAGAGTAATGAAAATAAGTGTGATAACAATAGTAACAGAGTAGAGATAATCTAAGCTAGACTAATCTAACACAACATATAAATCTATCACAGCACAACTACCCTATCACAGCCACAACAAGAACAACCAGAAAAGTGGCAACCAGACAACACAAGAAATTTTATAGTGGTTCCCTAACCTGGGTACATCCACTCTTCTACCACTCTGGTAGGAATCCACTAGCAGGTTTTGATCAGGTGACTGCCACCAATGAGTTTTTGATCAGGTGCTCAAAAACAAAAATAAACATTTGAACGGAGTTAATAAACCCTTTATGCAGAGGGGGGGGGGAGATTGATGATGTCTTCTCTTTCTCTATTCAACATAGAAGACTTGTGGATTTGCTGTTGTCAAGAACTCCTTTCAATATCACTTGGAGTCTTACACAGGGTGTAGGTCTTCAATCTTCAGCCTTGACTTGAAAATGTTATCCAGGAAGTTCTGACTGAGTTGAATATGTTGTCCTCGAAAGCTCCTAGAGTGAAGGTTGAAGAAGACTCTTGATTTGTGGTGATTGTTCTTCTTCTTCTTCAGCAAGTTCAAGGAGAAAAAAACTATTTTTTGTACATAGATGGTTCAGAATGTTGTTGCTGTAGATCTTCTTTGTATGCTGAGAGCTCTATGTAATCCTGAAGAGAAAAAACTCTTTTATATATTTTGTCGTATTCTCCTTTGAATTTTAATTCTATTGCAATGAATGCTGATGGCCTGGAGAATGAAATACGGCTGGAGAGAATATTTGCATTAATAAATTTTCCTAACTGTCCCATTAAAAAGAGCAAGTAATTAACCTGATGAAGACCATAATCAATGATACCACTAAGGGCTATATTCAGAGAATATATGCATTAATTACTAAGGAAACTATTGCTAGAAAATACGGAATAAGGACAAAAATTGAGGGAAATTTCTAAGTCTGCAACTGCACAGAAATCGTCGACAAGAGAACAGATTTTGTCAACCTGAGATCAAAGTTCATCGAGCTGAGAAATCATGTTCGTCGACCAGAGAAAGTTTGTTCATCGACCTGAGAACCAAGTTAGTCGACCTGAAATCCAAAATCGTCGACTAGAGCTCAACTAACTATTTTCTGTGAATAACTTGCCAATTTTGTGGTCACGCTTCATCGAGCTGATAATTGGACTTCGTCGACCTGAGTTCAGAGAAAGTATTCTGGACAAAATATGTTGAAGTTGAACTTCCAGACTTCATCCACCTAAGCTTGAATATCGTCGAGCTCAACTCAGAGAATTGACTCTGAGTTTGTCGAGCGGAGCACGACTATCGTCGAGCTGAGTTCGATGAACGTCGAACTCACTTTCTAAACCTGATTTCCTTCTAAGTCTTGAGTCTTCTCCTGTCTTCTGTTGGCTGGTCCATGTAAGGTTGAATCTAAGCACTTAGCCTAAACTCTAGGACACAGACATGACCCTAGCTATACATGGTGGGTCAATCATCCTAGTTAGTGAACCTAGCCCAAATCCAACTAGGGATCCAACACTCTCCAGCACCTACACAGGGAAAATACCCCATCTAGGTGGCAAACAAGGGAACAGTCAGCTTTAGCTGACCAATTTATATTGACCCTACCCCATTCACGGGGCAGTGGTATTCCTTCCCCACAAGCATGACAGTCACATATAGATATATCACAAGAAGGTACGAATTAAGCACCATTCAATATATCACAAATATTTGCATCAACTACCAAATGTTCCATGCACTCAAGACTCATTATCAGTGTACTGGAAATGCCCAGCCCACCACCGTTCAGAGGTCCAAGACTTTACGGCTAACAATGAGCATTATAGCCTAGCACAAAACCGCATTATAAACACGACTCCCCCCCTATGCCAATGGTAAGTGCCACGTACTTTAGGTCTCTTTAACCGAACCACATAGAGCATGTACAGGTCAGCTCTTTCTCATTGCTCAAATCGCCAAGCCATCACCAAATGCCAAAACATTCATGGCCAATCTACATGATGCGGGTTAGCCTCCCATTTCCTGTAATCCAAAACATAACCAATGTTATGTACAATGGCTTTCAAGGCCATACAAGATGGGAACCTAGGATCACAGATCACCTGACAGCCACACGATCTCCACGAGATAGGATTCACAAGCACAATACTATCTAGGAGTTATCACCAACGATAGCCTTTATCATCTGTCGTTAACAACATAACATCTCTTTCTGTCTCCAGACTCAACCATAATTGGAACATCTATCCAGAAAACAACTTGCAGCATTCTGCAGTGCTAGAAAACTAGACTTTCACAAAGTTTAGCTCACAAAGAGCTATTTCCAGCGATATCCACTGTCTCCCGACGATATCCAACTGTTATCAAAATCGTGGTATTTTCTAGGTATTTTCCTGTAGCACATGTCCAATACTTTCTGCTATACAGTTCACAGACATAATACTCAGACTCCATAAAGTACTCATTTATACTCAGATTCATCTCCGGCACACAAATTAAAACAACATCAATACAAACCAACCTGTACAGATGGGCTTCACATAACACGCCTATTCCATACTAGGATTCTATATGCAAAACTACACGGGGATATCACGTATCAACCCATCGAAAATCCATCTTGTTTCCTCCTTTTGGTGGGCGATTCCATACGTATGCAAAAGTAGGACTTCACTTGTCCAAAAAGGATGATCGTTACCCTTGTAGGTCATTTTGGTGGCATGAACAAGTCTTATATCCGGTTGGAAAGGATTGCCTCACTTTCCTCTTCCCGGACCTTGCTCCATCTTGTGAATCCGACCACAAGATCTCCTTCAGCAAGCGTGCAGATCTTAACCCCCGACTCTTTCCCTTAAGAACTTCAAGAACTAAGAGAGAGAGAAAATGAGAATTCAATCTCTTGCCCAGCTTATATCTAGAAGCTACCATCATGCGATAACTTGCTATCGCCGCGCGGTAACATAGGTAGTTGCTGCTTGGACCAATGGACATTGCTCTGACACACAAAACTGCCACAAACTTATTGCCGCATGGCAAGCTACCACTGGCGGTACCTCACTACCGCCGGGTGGTACCTTGCAGAGGTAGACTATTATCTTTAACCCAGCTACCAATACGCAATAGCTCACTACCACCCTGTGATAGTCTCTCAACGATTCATCGAGTGTGTTGAGAGTATCGAGTATTACCACTACGCGGTACCTGACTATCGCAACGTGCTATCAACCAGATACCTTGGTCATTTTATTCAGCGGGCTATCACCGGCGATAGGACTATCACCGCGCGATAATATCCAGAGATCAATTCTTAGATCTATTGGGATTTTTTGTGTATTACAGCCTGACCGCCCGAAATACAAGCTGCTGCGACTAGACCATCAAACTGCCAAACTCTAACACTCCCCCTCAAGCTGGAGCATAAATATCAACCATGCCCAGCTTGCCACAAACATTTGAAAGAGAAGCAAAAATCGGTTTCGTGAAGATGTCTGTCAGTTCTGTATCATAAGTAACAGAGTGCAGATCTGGTTCTTCAACACCTCTTCTCTAATAAAATGACAATCGAATAAACCAGAAAATAGAATAATAAAAATCTTTATTACCCAAAAAAGGTGTGTATTATAAGGTATAGCCTCCCTTTTATAGAATGGAGGAGATGAGAGAGATTACAATTAAACAATGTGGGACTAAATAATTACAGGTACAAGCGGTTTAACATAAATACAAGCCGACCAAGTGATGAGTACTGTTTATATAGGGTTTTGCGGACTCATCTGGGTTGGTTTTCATGGCTTTGCACTTCACTTTTCGGTTGTTTTCATTGATATTTCGTTCCTACTGCGTTTCACGTTTAGTGCACTTTTCAAGACCGTGGATGCGCAATTGCGCATTCAATTTCTGGGAGAATGCACTTGGTGCTCCCCAGGGCTCGTTCTTGTAGTTTATTCCATTTTTTTGATTGCTGGAGGGTCCTACTTTAACAGTTTTTATTGTGTGCAGGTGGTGCATTTTCCCCAAGTCTAGAATGCAGTTTTGTGGAAAATACACGGTCGTGCATTTTCTTAGCAAACGGTCCTTTGTGACCGTGTGTTTTGTTGGTGCTCGACAAACTGGGCTCGACGATCTTAACACACGGTTAACGCACGGTTTCTTCGGAACCGTGCGCGAAGGAAGCACAATGTTTTTCTGTAGCCTTCTGGTTTTACTCTGGGTTGCCTGCAATTTCAGCTTTTTGTCGTTACCCGTGCGAATTACTTCGCGCACGGGCGGATTGCCCATGCTCGAAGGAAACCCACGAGTCAATGCTTCTTCTTCCTCAGACATTTTCTGGATATTAATATCGCACGATTCACGCACGGTCGTGCGCCTGACCGTGCGTGACCATTTTTTTCAAACTTTTACTATTTAAGCCGCAGATTTCTTCTGGACAAGGACAACTCCGTTTTCCCCCCATTTCCTCCCCTTGGAGCGGGAACTCGTCCTTCCAGCCTTCATTTTCTCTATCCTCCCTAGAGGGTTGATCCGGCCACCTATTCTCCTCCAAAGAGCTTGCTAAAGTTTTGTCTCCAACCGTCATCGCCATTGCCGACCACCAAGCTACCATTTGAGTCCTTAGTTGCAGATATTGCGAAGCTTTTCGCTCTGATTCGAGTCAGCGACCACAACACGAAGAAGAAGGGTGTGAAGAAGGAAGTGACAGCACTTTGGGATCCCAGATGCCTTCCAAAGACCGAGCTAGGACGAGGCCTGACAACCCTCATGTAACGCCCTGATAATTATGGTCGAGCTGGTCATGTCCAAGAGAATCTTTGGTGCCTGTATCGGGGTACATGGCCTGCAACACGAGCATGTCCAAGGCCGTGTGGTTCTCGATGTTGGCCGGATGTGTCCAGAGAAGGACACGGAAGGAAACACGGCAGCGCGACATGGGCGTGTCACGGTACACGGGCGTATCCATACCCATGTCACCACCCGTGTTCCCAAGGGTCATCTCGGTTGGCATGGCGGTTACTGGTAACACGCCCCTAGGACACGGGTATGTCAGTACCCGACACAGGTATGTTAGATTGAGACACGGGCGTGTCTTGACCCATGTACTTTTCTGTGCTCGACGATCGTGTCTGGATCGAGGAACTATCTGTACGGTGTGAAGGTCGATATCTACACTGATCATAAGAGCCCGAAATATCTGTTAGATCAAAAGGACCTGAACATGAGGCAGCAGAAGTGGATGGAGTTCCTTGGGGACTACACCTTTGAGATACATTATGTGCCTGGGAAAGGAAATGTAGTGGCGGATGCGTTGAGTCGCAGGGCTCCTGCGCAGGCCAACTGGTTGTCGGTACATGATGAGAGATTGGTCCGTGAATTGGAGGCATTGGAGATAACTTGCGTCGACAAGTAGTCTAGTGCCGTGGCGAAATTATTTTGGACAGAAGTACAGTATGACCTAGCTGATAGAGTTTGGCGGGCATTGGTTCAGGATAGCAGCATGAAGCAGATCTTAGATGAATCTTTGGATGTGTCAAATTCCCAATTTGTTGTTGAGGATGGACTGCTAAGGAGGTATGGTCGCCTATGCATTCCTAGTGTGGGTAATCTTTGGTATTAGTTGATGTACGAGGCTCATCATACCAAGTACTCAATCCACCCGGGGAGCACGAAGATGTATAAAGACATGAAGAAGTTGTTCTGGTGGCTAGGACTAAAGAAGGATGTAGCACTTTATGTGGCCAAGTGCCAGAAGTGTGCCTTAGTGAAGGAGGAGTGCCAGAATCCCGTAGGTTTCTTGAAGTCCCTTCCTATCCCAGAGTGGAAATTCGACGATATTTCTATGGATTTTATGCATGGTTTGCCAAAGTCACAGAGGGGAAAGACGCTATCTGGGTGGTCATGGACAGGTTGACAAAGGTATCGTATTTCATTCCAAAGAGGAAGGAAGATCCTATGGAAAAGTTAGCCAAACTCTATGTGGATAACATTATTCGATTGTATGGTGTGTCTCGTAATATTGTTAGTGACCGTGATGGACGCTTCATGTCAAATGACTGGAGGCTGGTGCATAGTCTGTTGGGAACTAAATTGAGTTTCATTACAGCCTTTCATCCGCAGGCGGAAGGTCAGACTGAGATGGTCAACCAGACAATGGAGGACATGCTTCGTATGTGCGCCTTGGATTTCGGAAAGTAGTGGGAAGATAACCTGTACATGGTGGAGTTTGCATATAACAACAGTTATCAGGCGAGTATTGGAATGGCGCCTTTCGAGGCCTTGTATGGTAGAAAGTGTCGCACGTCGTTGTCTTGGTTGGAGACAGGCGAATCGAAGCTATACAAACGTCAAGCGGTAGAAGACACCACTTCAATGATACGTATAGTTCAGGAACGGTTGAGGATCGCTCAGGATAGGCAGGCAAAATACTATAATACCAAGCATAGGAACGTGGAGTTCGGTGTTGGCGACTGGGAGTATTTGAAAGTCAAGCCGTTGAAAGGTGTCTCACGGTTTTGACGCTTGAAGAAGGTAAGAATGAGATACCTTGGTCCATTTGAAATCCTGGAGCGTGTTGGCGAATCGGCATATCGATTGAAGCTGTCAGTGGAGTTGAGTGGGCTACATGATGTGTTCCACAAGTCGGCGTTGCGGAAGGCGGTGCAAGAGCCTTCACAGGTCGTTGCGGTTGATCAGGTGCCGATTGATTATGGGTTGATGACAAAGGTCAAGCCAGTATGCATTGAAGACATGGAGGTTAAGCGAATCCGCAATAAGGAAATCCAAATGGTTAAAGTCCGTTGGGATAACTGCGGATCTGAGGAGCTTTCTTGGGAGCGAGAGTAGACTATGATGGAAGAATACCCCGAGTTATTACACTCAGGTAACATTTAAATTTTTGTGTACCTTTACATAATTTCGGGATGAAATTCTTTAAGTGGGGGAGATTTGTAACGCCTCGATAATCGTGATCGAGCTGGTCGTGTCCAAGAGAATCTTTAGTGCCTTTATAGGGGTACACGACCTGGGACACGCGCGTGACCAAGGCCGTGTGGTTCTCTGCGTTGGCCGGCTATGTCCAGAGAAGGACACGGTAGGAAACACGGTAGCATGACACGGGCGTGTCATGCGACACGAGCGTGTCCATACCTGTGTCACCACCCGTGTTCCCAAGGGTCATGTCGGTTGGCATGGCGGTTACTCGTAACATGCCCCTAGTACACGGGCGTGTCAATACCCGACACAGGCGTGTCAGATTGAGACACGGGCGTGTCTTGACCCGTGTCCTTTTCTCTACTCAACAATCGTGTCTGGATCGAGGCACACGACTAGGGACACGGCCATGTGCGAGGCTGTGTTTGGCCCAAGTTTGAGGATTTTTGTGCGGATCTGAGTCATTCGTTTTCTTTGGGTAAGATCTGACGGCCCAGATGTGTTCCTGCTCTGATAAGGCTGGGAATGGAGGTTTAATTCCTCATTTGTTCTTTAATATTCTCTTTCTAAGGAGTTTGAGAGAGGAGGAAGTAAAGGGAGGGATTCCGGCCGCCGGCGGAGCATCGGAGCACCGATTCGAGAACCGAGAGTGGATCCGCGAAGGAAATTCCATTGCGAAGCCTTCTATCCAATATAGTTTTTCCATGGCGCAAAAGCGTACTACAAGTGTAATGATTCTCTACTTGAGCATGTGAAGCTCTCCTTCTTTTGCATAAGGAAACTTGCTCTTGCGATTGTGCGGTGAGTGTGCGGTGTTCCTTGGGGTTGATGGGAATAGTCCCCATTATGTTGCATATAAAGTCCGAAGTCGAAGTACGGACATAGGCATTGTGTGTGAAGCCTACCCGGACATGTTGGTCTGGATCGGTGATGTTGCATTTTGTATGGTTTGCCGGAGAAGACTTCGTGCTTTGTGTTTTCAGGTTTCTACACGGTAGATTGCAGTAGGGATCCTTGGGGATTAACTCCAAGGCACACCTGGAAAGCTGAGCGGAAACGTAATTCTGCTAACTTGGTGGCCGGGGAGCCGGCCTTGTACATAACTGGGTTATGTGATGTTTGGAATTGATGCGGGATCCGAGATAAGCTTGGCTCATGCGTACGTCTTAAGATGACTACGTGGTGTGAGCAACGGGCAACGAGAATCAGACCTAGGCTATGTGGTTCGGTGTGAGAGACCCAAAGAAGGACTGGCCGTTGGTATAGTCTAGAGCCTTAGACAGTGGTCAGAAAGGCTAAAATGCTCACGTTGTTGCCATCCTGGGGATGCTGGTGAAGCCATTGAATTGATAAGATTCACCGATAATGTGCCCTGAGTGCACAGGGTGTTTGGCCGTGCGAGCCTACACCTGTGGCGAAGTATGTTTGTACTCTATTGTTTAGCTGGGCTAATGAAATGCAGGGAAGGAGCACCGCCTTCACGAGTAGGGGGCGAGGTCGTTATAATTTGGTCGGCTTTGGCTGACTATTGCGTTGTTTGCCACCGTGCGGTGGAATGTTGCTTGCAGGTGCTGCGGAGCCGAGTACCAAATTGCGGGCTGAAGCCTATGTTGCTGAGCTGGCCCTCAAAGGCCAAAGCGAATTATTTTTTTACTTTTATCATGTGTGGGCGGTCTGTGAGCCGATGTATTTAAAACATTAATTTGTTAAGTGAACTCTTGTAAGGCTATAAGGCCAAGTACTTTCAGTGTATTTGTTATTTCATTCATGTGGTAGTTGTGGACATTCATGATAGTTGATTATTCAATTATAGGTTCTTTATAACTGTTTAAAAGCTTCCGCTAGAATGCTCTGTGTTAGGGCGAGTAGTCGTAGTTGGAATGTTTTGATATTCTCAAGTAACCCTTCCGACTGTCTGTGGTATATGGCGTCGGGTTCCAGCTGGACCTTCTGTTATATGCCATATGATGGATGGGGGTGTTACACCTCGCTTCCGGCCGAGAATCTTGGAGAGCCTTCAAGTGCTTGGTTGTATTTCACCCCCTCTTTTCTTGTATTTGCTTTAACCTGAACTTGTGCTAGCATGTTTGAGGTTTACTATGGTTTGGTGTGGTGATT
The DNA here is from genome assembly GCA_039583875.1 of Platanthera guangdongensis. NCBI lineage: Eukaryota > Viridiplantae > Streptophyta > Magnoliopsida > Asparagales > Orchidaceae > Platanthera > Platanthera guangdongensis. Next base: position 136,415,957 of record CM077147.1, read on the forward strand.
TCTTGATGATGATGTGTGTTGATGAGCTTCGTCTTTGTTAGATAAAGTGGTATTTGAGCCATTCTAGCGACTGCTAGAAGCGCGTGTTGCGAAGAGGTGTTTGCGACCCTCGTTAGTTTGTTCGTCTCCGCTATTACTCTTTGGAGTAATTCACCCTGGCGACGTGGTGACAGCGACCCCCACTAGATTAATGCTTCTTAGTGTAGGAAACACGAAATCAAACCCCCTCATTTTTGCTTGGCACTTTCATTCATTTCTAAGAAAACGGAATCCATACTCCCTACTTACACTCCACGTGAGATCGATACTTGGGGAAGCTACCCCTTGTAACACCTCCCCTGTAATGACCGTATAATATGGGTCCGGCCGGGGCCCCACAACATACGGACGCCACAACTTTAGTATTATAAGTTGATATAGCTTCCCACACTCAAAACACTTTGCACTACACTGCGGAAACAAAAAACAGGACTAGAAGTTATCCACCACTAAAAGAGTAAAAACAATGTCCTTATGGCCTTACAACACAAATGAGTCCAAACTAAACAATACATTGATCATGAAAGTTCATAGCACTCCTAGTCTACCTCGGCATGCAAGCCGGACATCATGAGTCTCAAACATACAACATCATATAAGTTGAGCTACAAAAGAGAAAAGCACTTCATGAGGCTTAGGCCTTTCTGGCCGGTGAGCTAGCTCCTGCATGCTATCATTGCCCTGTAAAATTTATTAGTAACGTGGGTCAGCAAAGGCTGACCTCAAACTGTGTAACAACATATCTCCTCCCGGCCGCCCCTAACGGACACCGGGATACCACTACAACCTGCAAGTTAGCACTTCGTATGCAATAATCATAAGCAAGAAAAGCAACTACAGAAATAGGCTTGGATGTCACACACATCATACATGTTCTCTACTGGTTGAGCATATAATAAAAATGGCCTACTTATGCAATCATGTATGCAACAACCCGGGTTTCACCCAAGCCACCCTATCTCGTATGCATCTAACATATCATAATATCATATGGGTACTCATCGATTCCCTATTGGCATAAAGCCGCAAACAAAGGGGGAACACCATTCCCCCTAACGACACATAGGTCGCCATATGGAACTCTTGCAAAGGCCCGAGCAGCTCAAGGTCTTAGACCCGGGCTTGCCTACAAGCTCTGATGTCTCATGTCAGGATTCCAACAAACACAAAACTGATCGATTCTAAGAAGCCTTGCCGGACCCCACCCGCTCATGGCCTCATTGCCCGGGCTTGCCCCCATGCTTGGCATTCTCGTCAGTCTCACAGAAGGGTACTAGTCTTGCCGGGACACTCTTCACACATGACGTGAATGTCACGGGATAGCCAGCCGACCACGGAGACATAGCCACGCCTTGGAACATCACAAACCAAGACAATTCCGCCCCAGTCCCTCATTTGTACTGCAGCGTTCCCGAGCACCAAGGAAACTATCTACAACTCATGCGGAGCTAACCTTGTCCACGAAGGAAACCATCTACCTCCACGAGGAGCTAACCTTGTCCGGTTCCGACTACACGTACTCACTCGAGAAAAAGGGGAAAACATCACCACATCACAAACATCATCTTGCCGCAACGGAAATTCTACGAATCCATAAAATACGTATGCAACATCACTGAGTCGGACTAACGGTCACGACTACGGTTTCACCCACCATGCCTAATCCACTAACGGAGCGGATCTCTAATGCAAATCATGCCAGGGACGGACTCAATCGACCCGGAGGTTCCTCTTGAACCTTGGCGACCCAAAACCCCTCTCATTTGAGTGTTTGGTGCCCAAAACTAGAAAAGAAATGATGCTAAAACATGCATCCTAAGACAGAGAGGAGAAGTGTCGTTACCTTCCGACTCCTCTTCCTTGCCATGGCAGAATAGCCGGATGAAAACCTTCGCAAAGATCTACCCTCCACAGATCTGGACTCGGCTCGCGATTTGGAGCACCGAAGCTTCTCCTACAGCCCAAACCCTCCTTCACCTTCTTCCTTGCTCTCCCATCTCTCTAGAAATTAGTAAGAGAAAGCTTGGAGAAGAATGAGGGTTTCCAACCCTATTCTCGGACTTAACTCCCCAAGAACAGTCCTGGACCATCAGATCCCAAAATATGGGAAGGAATGGCCACGATCCGTCTGAAAAATAAAATACCTGGGCTGAACACGGTCTGGCACACGCCCGTGTCCATGGCCTTGTCCCCCATTCACCGTCTCAAATCGATGCGCCTGGAACAGCACACGGGCATTCGACACGCCCATGTTCGACCTGACACGCCCGTGTCCCAACTGACACGGTCGTGTGCCTCCAACGACACAGCCCCAAAACAACCCGAGAAGGGACACGGCCTGGGACACGCCCGTGTCCCAAGCCGTGCGCCAAGTCTCGACACTCGTCGATAGCCTTTGTGTCGACACCGCACAAAAACGTCGAGCGAAGATCGTCGACCAAGCGGGACACGCCTTGTGATATGCCCGTGTCACAGGCCATGTGCCTCAGTCTCGACACTCGACACTCGACACTCGACACTCGACACTCTTCGAGTGAACATCGTCGACTGAAGTTCGTCGACAGACCCACACAGCATTGGACATGCCCGTGTCCTAGGCCGTGTGCCTTGTCTTGACACATTGTCGAGAGAACAATGTCGACACCCCGGGACGAGTGTCGAGACGGGATCGACACGCCCAGCGATACGCCCATGTCGCAGGCCATGTGCCCTGTCTCGACACTTAGTCGAGCGCAAAGTGTCGACTACGCGGCCAAGTCGTCGACTCCATCCTGACACGGCCAACAACCAAAAATTGGCCAGAAATGCAAATCGACCCTCTCTCAAAATCTGGAGTGTTACAACTCTCCCCCCCCCCCCCCCCCTTAAAAGAATTTCGTCCCGAAATTACAAAGCAAAAGGGAACAAACTTAAATTGTACCTGAAATGAAGAGTTCTGGATACTCTTCTAGCATGGCTTGTTCTCGCTCCCAAGAGAACTCCTCTCGACCGCAGTTGTCCCATCGGACCTTCACGTGTTTAACCTCTTTATTCTGCAACTGTCGAGTCTCCGAATCCTCTATAGCAATTGGAAGGACTTGTAACGTCCCGAATCGCTCTAGGCCCCTAGTGTGTGTGTTTTGATTCAGGAGGGTTGACTCAAGTCCTGAGAAGTGCAGGGAATTGGGCTGCACTTGTGGAGAAGTGGAGAAATCAGTGCAGAGTGACACGGGAGATGACACGGGTAGTGACACGGCCGTGTCCCTACCCGTGTGCGTCGAGTTGAGCTCGACGAGCCGTGTCGAGATCGTCGAGAATCGTCGAGAATCGTCGAGTGGGGAACACGGGTAGTGACACGGGCGTGTCCCTACCCGTGTGCGTCGAGTTGAGCTCGACGAGCCGTGTCGAGATCGTCGAGAATCGTCGAGATGCGTCGAGCGGGGAACACGGGTAGTGACACGGGCGTGTCCCTACCCGTGTGCGTCGAGTTGAGCTCGACGAGAAGTGTCGAGATGCAACCCGAGAGTACACGGCCAATGACACGGCCAGGCACACGGCCGTGTCATGTGAACACGGGTCGGGACACGGGCGTGTCCCTACCCGTGTCAAACATTGAACCGACATGGAAACCGCCACGGCCATTTCGCGGAAGCGGGGACACGGGTACGGACACGGCCGTGTCCCTACCCGTGTCATATTTTGCTTATAAGGGGCAGAGGAAACCCTAGCCGTTTTCACTCTCATTTCACCCCCTTTCCCTGTGAGAACTCCTGGTGAGAGGAAAACCGCTGGAGCAAGTTCTACCGGACGAGATTCGCCATCGCCGTGAAAGAGAAGATGCCGCCAAGGAGAACTACGAGATCCATGGCTAGAAATGGTGGTACCGCTGGAGCCAATGTGAGTTTCCTACCCTCTCCCTTGGTGCTAGATCCTAGATATTTAGGAGAGACATCGGTTCAAGAGAGCTTGATGGAGAGGAGAAGATTTCTAGGTTAGGCCATGTTAGAACTTGTGTTCTAGACTTTAGATCTCTTCAACCCTTTCCCTTTTTCTTCAATATGACGATGGGTGGATGGTTTCGTGAGGAGTTTATGGCCTCTGAGGTTGAATAAGGGAGGAGAATATTTCTGGAAAATTTAGGAACGATCGCCTTGAGGAGGAAGACGAACCGATGCCGTTCATTTTCCTTTAAGATGCGCGCAGAATCTGTATCCTGCGCGCAGTAATCTTCTAGGCCATTTTCCCGATGGATAAGGCCAGATCTGGGCTTTCGGCTAAACACGAAAGTTAAAGCCCTTGGAAATACCTTTCCAACGAGTGGTTGCACGACTTCAGGTGATGTCTGTGGCCCCGGGAAAACCTAATCGAGTTTGCTGTCTGGTAGTTCCTGTACACAGAAACTGTGTTCTGTACGCAGCAGACTTCAAGTCCGATTTCAGATAGGATAACGTCAAATCTGGGTTGAGGTCTGAATACGAGAGTTGTAGATCTCGGAAATACCTTTCCATCGAGGGGTTACACGACATCGCCGGATTCCTGTAGCCTCGGGAATCTCCGGTTGAAGTTGCTGTCCAGACTATTCCTGCACTTAAAAATCTGGGTTTTATAACATTTGGATTTGGATTCGGAGAAACTAATATCACAGTAACCCTGAGACTTGGATAAACTTTTATGAATAATTAATTCAGTTGCATAAATGATGAAGATTATTAATCGGACTCCATGTGATCGAATTGTAAGATAGTATACTTGAATGATTTGACTTGTTAAAAGTTAGTAGATTTGTATACATATGCATCTTGATATATTGTGTTGAAATCACCTGATATGACATATAGAAGGATAACTCATGGCCATGTGAATGTTGAATAGTGGATTGAATTTGGTAGTCCAATACTTAGAGCGTCGCCTTCCTATGGGTAGTATTGTGTAAGTTTGTAAGTGCGGTGTTGACCGCCACTTGTTTTGGGTTGTGTTGAGATAAGGTGTGGACGGATGGTTGGGCTGTGTCCTCGTGCTCACTCCGAGGCCCCTTCCATGATATGTTGATGTGATATTTGCATGTGGTGTGAGTCGACACGCGGTGTCGTAATCCTGGGTTAAGGATAGTGTGGCAGGTCTACGGACTCGCCAGTCGTCACACCGACGGGAGTTGGCAGTTAGACTTGGTCGGTTTGGGCTGTGTCCTCAGTGTTCACGTCCCGAGGCCCCTCCGACCATGTGAACGGTTGGGCTGTGTCCTCGTGCTTTCTTCCGAGGCCCCTTCCGGGTCACGCAAGGCCAGTTCGGGCTGTGTTCTTGGTGCACATCTACCCAAAACCCCGCTGGGCCATAGTACGCATGGGCTCCGCTGTTGTGTTCTTAGCGTTGAGGCGTACGGAGGCCTAGGTGAAGTAGTGTGATACCCGCCTAGTAGTAGAAGTGCCCGTTCTACTGTCACCGCCTGGCCACGGCGGCTGATGCCTGAGAGGTTAGCTACCTGCTCGAAAAGTGGGAACTACAGTCTGTGTCGACATAGCAATTGCATGGGTGTGCATGGGTGAGTCATTGCATAGCATTCATAGCATTTCATATCATTGCACCACAAGATCCTCATCGTATAAGTTTGTATGGGCACTCTTATACGATGAGTTACTTTTATGTAACCCGATCCTTAACTTATAAGTTTGTATGGGCATTCTTATAAGTTAAGTTACTTTCCTGCTGTTACTTATACTTGCTAGTTTAGTGTAGCTCTTACTTAAATGCTGATTATGATGTTGTTACTCTTACATTACCTTGCCACCTGCTTGTACTTCCTTTACTTGCATACTTATTATATACTATACTCTTGTTCCTTTTCTCCGCCCGGTGCCGAGGAGTCGCCGGGGGAGCGGATGTGAAACCACTTAGTCGTTTCGACTAACGGTTGCTACGTCTTCCTTTTTAGGAGGTCACGCCGCAGGTAGAGCAGCCGCAGACTACGCAGCAGGATAGCCAGGCTAGGACGATAGGGCCTGATGTGATGGTGCCGTCGATACCGTCTGTTACAGATGTTAGTGTTTTGATTACTCTGATGTAGCCCGTTTGGGCAATGTTTAGCTGTACTCTGATATATTGTAGAAGCATGTTCTAGCTTCTCTTTATTGATGTATTTGGACATTATAACTTAGTGTGGATTTTGACTTCTTCTGCTTATTTATTTGGTTGGGTTGGCATGATATATCGATATTGTTGTAGCCGGCGGAATAGGCGTCTTGTGGTACAGGTTAGCCCGTGTGCTAATGCTACCGCAAGGCGGCTGTTCCGGGCATAAGACTCCCCCTTCGTGCCGTGTTTTGGGATCCGGGGAGGGGGGTCTTACAAATGGTATCAGAGGGCCACGATCCTCAACTACGAAGTCATTCAACAATGGTGCCACCCCCGTTTGGTTAGTCAGTTTGGGGACAAACTGACTTAGCGGATGCAGTGGTGTGCCCATATGTAATTCACATTAAGTTTGTCCAACTTTGACCCTACGATTAGCCAACCTGACCTTAGGTACATACCTTTATACGTCTATCTTCCAAGTTTGGACGACCCCAAGTATGTAAAACTATGGTATAAAGTCTTGCGAGATCCCCTAGGGCAAGCACTTTTGTTTATAGCAGATTTTGAATCTAACGGATAAAATAGACATGGCAGATTCCCTAGGGAAACCACTTTTGTTTATAGGAGATTTGTGCTTGGTGGAGATAATGGATATGGTAAAGTGGTTGGGAGCGGTCTTTTGGGTGCTCAGACAAGCGTTAAGAGACTCGCTGAAGGAGTGATAGAAGCGGGACCCAGCTCAAAGACGAGGACTACGAGGAAGAAATTAAGCATTCGTCCTTAGTCTGCCTAAGTTTTTATAGGAATCTTGCTTGAGCATTCACAATCTTGATACTAAGGCGTAATGGTTAGTGAGAAACCGGCCTACACTCTATTCGATACCGGTGCCTCACACTCTTTTGTGTCCGAGGATTTCATAAAAGACGTGGGGGATGTACAGTACTTCACGGGAATAGCCCGACGTGTACGCCTTCCGGATGGCTCGGAGATGATCGCAACCGCCAAGTGCGAGTTGGAGTTATTTATTGATGGGAAGGCCTTTGATACACCGGCCACGGTTTTGAGAATGTCAGAGTTCGACATCATTTTGGGCATGGCATGGCTGGATTGGCACTTCACGAGGATCGACTGCGCGGAGAAGCGGATCTATTTGAGACATGGAGACTCTGACGTTATCTTCCAAGGTATTGGCTTCGCGCCCCGCATGATGTTATCTTCCGTCCAGGTTGTAAAAGCTCATATGAAGGGGGACGAGGTCTTCATGATCTGGTTCGAGTTGAAGGAGGAAGCGTTGGAATTAAAGGATGTATGGGTTGTGCGGGATTTTCCCGAGGTATTTCCTGAGAAGCTACCAGGATTACCACCGCATAGAGAGGTCGATTTCCAGATTAATTTAGTACCAGGTGCCAAGCCTGTATCTAAGACTCCGTACAGAATGGCCCATAACCCACAGACGGAGGAGGAGCATGTCGAGCACCTGACCCTAGTTTTGAAGAAATTGAAGGAGCACGCCTTGTATGCCAAGTTTAGCAAGTGTGAATTATGGCTTAAGGAGGTTGCCTTCTTGGGGCATGTGATCAGTGGAGCAGGATTAGCTGTGGATCCAGCTAAGGTGCGGGCCGTGAAGGAGTGGTCGCCCTTGAAGTCGGCGGCCGATGTACGAAGCTTTCTTGGACTTGCTGGGTACTACCGCAAGTTCGTGAAAGGATTCTCCAAGATCGCTCTTCCCCTTACATCCTTGAGGAAGAAGGGTGTGCCATTTGAGTGGACACCTCAATGTGAGGCGGCGTTTCAAGAATTGAAAGATAGGCTTACCTCCGCCCCCATCCTTGCACTACCGTCTGGGAAGGAAGGATTCCAAGTTTACACGGACGCATCATACCAAGGGATGGGAGCGGTGCTGATGCAGCACGGGCATGTGATCGCTTATGCTTCAAGGCAGTTAAAGAAACATGAAATCACTTACCCGGTTCATGATTTGGAGTTGGGAGCAGTGGTGTTCGCTTTGAAGGTCTGGAGACATTATTTATATGGCATGCACTGCGAGATCTTTTCCGATCACAAAAACTTGAAGTATGTTCACACTCAGAAGGAGTTGAACCTGAGACAACGGCGGTGGTTGGAATTTCTATGTGACTATGACTTCACCATGAACTACCACCCCGGGAAAGCGAACTCGGTAGCCGATGCCTTGAGTAGAAAAGTGCCAGGCTCTAGCCCAGAGTCTCGGCTGATGAGTATGGAGTTGGCTTGGATGATCGAGGAGATGGAAATTACTCTAGTATTCAAAGATCCTTCGGCAGAGTATGCGGAGTATTTGGCCAACATGAGCATAGTTTGTGATATCCGAGACCGGATTCGGGTGGAGCAAGGAATGGATGCGGCCTTGGCCCCGGCAATCAAGGCAATTGAAGATGGGACCACCGATGAGTACACACTCAAAGACGGCCTCATTTATTTTCGTGGCCGACTCTATATTCCCAAGGGCGGCAAAATTCGGGAGGATATATTGAGAGAGGCGCATTCCTCTCAATATTCAGTGCATCCGGGTATTGCTAAGATGTATGCCGACTGCGGAAGACCATGTGTTGGCCGGGAATGAAGAAGGATGTTCGCTACTATGTTACACATTGCGAAGCTTGCAAAGAGTGAAGGCTGAATGCAGGAGTCCCGGTGGTTTGTTGCAGTCGCTGCCCATCCCCGAATGGAAGTTCGAGGATATCTCATGGATTTTGTTCATGGGTTACCTCGTTCCCGCTCCGGAATGATTCGGTGTGGGTTATTGTGGATCGACTAACAAGGTGGCCCGGTTCATTCCAATGAAGAAGGAAGCACACGTGGATGTTTTTGGTACGCCTTTTTGTGGAGCAATTTGTACGGTATCATGGCGTGCCCAAGACATTGTTTCGGATAGGGATGGTCGGTTTACATCCAATGAGTGGAAGGCGGTACAGGTGTATTTGGGCTCACGCCTAACCTTTAGTACCGCATTTCATCCACCAGACTGACGGGCAGTCTGAAAGGACCATCAGGACACTGGAAGATTATTGAGGTTATGCGTGCTGGACAGAGGAGAGCCATGGGAAAGGCTCTTGCCCCTGGTGGAATTCTCCTATAATAATAGCCATCAGGCGAGCATCGACATGGCGCCCCATGAAGCCCTTACGGAAGAAGGTGCAGGACTCCCTTGTCTTGGGTGCAAGATGAAGATCTGAAGGCATTGGGAAACGATACATAGATGATACTGATGCGGCGGTCAGATTGATACGGGATCGCATGTTGGAGGCTCAAAGTCGACAGGCGAAATATTACAATAAAAAGCACCGGATGGTGGAGTTTCAGGTGGGCGAAAAAGTGTTCCTTAAGATTCGGCCGATACATGGAGTGTCACGGGTGCGGGGAGTGAAAAAGCTCAGCCCAAGGTATGTTGGGCCTTATACTATATTGGAAAGAAATTGGCCCGTTGGCCTATCGGTTGGAGTTACCACCGGAACTAGAAAATCTTCACGACGTGTTCCATGTATCGTCGCTTCGAAAAGCACTATTGCGGGCCACATTTATTCCCACTACTGATGGTGCAGTGGCGTCAGATAGATCTGTGCGACTATAGCCGGTGCGGATTGTTTGACAGCGAGACAAGAACATTACGCCGCAAAAGTGTCCCCTTAGTGAAGGTGCAATGTGTTGAATCATGGGAAGGAGAGAACACCTGGGAGCCAATGGATTTGATGCAGCAACGCTACCCGGAGTTGTTTGCCCAAGGTAGTCTTATTTAAAAACGTATGATAAATTTCCTGTTAAGCTTTTTTCCACACAGCCTAAGCCTGATTTCGGGGACGAAATCTTTTATTTTGTTTATAGGATTTGTAACGTCCCGAATCGCTCTAGGCCCCTACTGTGTGTGTTTTGATTCAGGAGGGTTGACTCAAGTTCTGAGAAGTGCAGGGAATTGGGCTGCACTTGTGGAGAAGTGGAGAAATCAGTGCAGAGTGACACGGGATGACACGGGTAGGGACACGGGTCCCTACCCGTGTGCGTCGAGTTGAGCTCGACGAGCCGTGTCGAGATCGTCGAGAATCGTCGAGAATCGTCGAGCGGGGAACACGGGTAGTGACACGGGCGTGTCCCTACCCGTGTGCGTCGAGTTGAGCTCGACGAGCCGTGTCGAGATCGTCGAGAATCGTCGAGATGCGTCGAGCGGGGAACACGGATAGTGACACGGGCGTGTCCCTACCCGTGTGCGTCGATTGAGCTCGACGAGAAGTGTCGAGATGCAACCCGAGAGTACACGGCCAATGACACGGCCAGGCACACGGCCGTGTCATGTGAACACGGTCGGGACACGGGCGTGTGTCCTACCCGTGTCAAACATTGAAGACATGGAAACCCGCCACACCGTTTCGCGGAAGCGGGACACGGGTACGTACACGGCCGTGTCCCTACCCGTGTCATATTTTGCTTATAAGGGGCAGAGGAAACCCTAGCCATTTTCACTCTCATTTCACCCCCTTTCCCCTGTGAGAACTCCTGGTGAGAGGAAAACCGCGGGAGCAAGTTCTACCGGAGGAGATTCGCCATCGCCGTGAAAGAGAAGATGCCGTCAAGGAGAACTACGAGATCCATGGCTAGAAATGGTGGTACCGCTGGAGCCAATGTGAGTTTCCTACCCTCTCCCTTGGTGCTAGATCCTAGATATTTAGGAGAGACATCGGTTCAAGAGAGCTTGATGGAGAGGAGAAGATTTCTAGGTTAGGCCATGTTAGAACTTGTGTTCTAGACTTTAGATCTCTTCAACCCTTCCCCTTTTTCTTCAATATGACGATGGGTGGATGGTTTCGTGATGAGTTTATGGCCTCTGAGGTTGAATAAGGGAGGAGAATATTTCTGGAAAATTTAGGAACGATCGCCTTGAGGAGGAAGACGAACCGATGCCGTTCATTTTCCTTTAAGATGCGCGCAGAATCTGTATCCTGCGCGCAGCAATCTTCTAGGCCATTTTCCCGATGGATAAGGCCGATCTGGGCTTTTGGCTAAACATGAAAGTTAAAGCCCTTGGAAATACCTTTCCAACGAGTGGTTGCACGACTTCAGGTGATTCTGTGGCCAGGAAAACCTAATCGAGTTTGCTGTCCGGCGTTCCTGTACACAGAAACTGTGTTCTGTACGCAGCAGACTTCAAGTCCGATTCAGATAGGATAACGTCAAATCTGGGTTGAGGTCTGAATACGAGAGTTGTAGACCTCGGAAATACCTTTCCATCGAGGGGTTACACGACGTCGCCGGATTCCTGTAGCCTCGGGAATCTCCGGTTGAAGTTGCTGTCCAGACTATTCCTGCACTTAAAATCTGGGTTTTATAACATTTGGATTTGGATTCGGAGAAACTAATATCACAGGTAACCCTGAGGCTTGGATAAACTTTTATGAATAATTAATTTCAGTTGCATAAATGATGAAGATTATTAATCGGACTCCATGTGATCGAATTGTAAGATAGTATACTTGAATGATTTGACTTGTTAAAAGTTAGTAGATTTGTATACATATGCATCTTGATATATTGTGTTGAAATCACCTGATATGACATATAAAATAAACTCATGGCCATGTGAATGTTGAATAGTGGATTGAATTTGGTAGTCCAATACTTAGAGCGTCGCTTCCTATGGGTAGTATTGTGTAAGTTTGTAAGTGCGGTGTTGACCGCCACTTGTTTTGGGTTGTGTTGAGATAAGGTGTGGACGGATGGTTGGGATGTGTCCTCGTGCTCACTCCGAGGCCCCTTCCATGATATGTTGATGTGATATTTGCATGTGGTGTGAGTCGACACGCGGTGTCGTAATCCTGGGTTAAGTATAGTGTGGCAGTCTATGGACTCGCCAGTCGTCACACCGACGGGAGTTGGCAGTTAGACTTCTTGTCGGTTTGGCTGTGTCTCGGTCGGTGTTCACGATCCCGAGGCCCGCCATGTGAACGGTTGGGCTGTGTCCTCGTGCTTTCTTCCGAGGCCCCTTCCGGGTCCGCAAGGCCAGTTCGGGCTGTGTTCTTGGTGCACATCTACCCAAGACCCCGCTGGGCCTAGTACGCATGGGCTCCGCTGTTGTGTTCTTAGCGTTGAGGCGTACGGAGGCCTAGGTGAAGTAGTGTGATACCCGCCTAGTAGTAGAAGTGCCCGTTCTACTGTCACCGCCTGGCCACGGCGGTTGATGCCTGAGAGGTTAGCTACCTGCTCGAAAAGTGGGAACTACAGTCTGTGTCGACATAGCAATTGCATGGGTGTGCATGGGTGAGTCATTGTATATCATTCATAGCATTTCATATCATTGCACCACAAGATCCTCATCGTATAAGTTTGTATGGGCACTCTTATACGATGAGATACTTTTATGTAACCCGATTCCTACTTATAAGTTTGTATGAGCATTCTTATAAGTTAAGTTACTTTCCTGCTGTTACTTATACTTGCTAGTTTAGTGTAGCTCTTACTTAAATGCTGATTATGATGTTGTTACTCTTACATTACCTTGCCACCTGCTTGTACTTCCTTTACTTGCATACTTATTATATACTATACTCTTGTTCCTTTTCTCCGCCCGGTGCCGAGGAGTCGCCGGGGAGCGGATGTGAAACCACTTAGTCGTTTCGACTAACGGTTGCTACGGTCTTCTTCCTTTTTAGGAGGTCACGCCGCAGGTAGAGCAGCCGCAGACTACGCAACAGGACAGCCAGGCCAGGATGACAGGGCCTGATGTGACGGTGCCGTCGATACCGTCTGTTACAGATGTTAGTGTTTTGATTACTCTGATGTAGCCCGTTTGGGCAATGTTTAGCTGTACTCTGATATATTGTAGAAGCATGTTCTAGCTTCTCTTTATTGATGTATTTGGACATTATAACTTAGTGTGGATTTTGACTTCTTCTTCTTATTTATTTGTTGGGTTGGCATGATATATCGATATTGTTGTAGCCGCGCGGAATAGGCGTCTTGTGGTACAGGTTAGCCCGTGTGCTAATGCTACCGCAAGGCGGCTGTTCCGGGCATAAGACTCCCCCTTCGTGCCGTGTTTTGGGATCCGGGGAGGGGGGGTCTTACAGGACTCGCGTCATCAAGTCTTCCTCTATCGACACCGATGTCGGCTCAATCACCACACTAGGCTCCACCAAGGCTTTCCTTAAGGCGGAGACATGGAAGACGTCATGCAATCCACTCAGCTCCGCTGACAATGCCAACTGATATGCTACTTCTCCCACTCGTTCAACAACTTCAAAAGGCCCCAAAAACATTGGACTCAACTTCTTGAGTCGGCGTATCCGTGAGACGCCTTTGAACGGTTTGATCTTCAAATAGACCCAATCACCTACCGCAAACTCCAACTTCCGGTGACGAGCATTAAAGTACTTTGCTTGCCGGGTCTTGCGCCACCTTCATATGCTCTTGTATGGTCCATACCAACTCACAAGTGTCAGCTACCACCTCCTTTCCCAAAATTTTGGTGTCTCCCCCCTCTCTGCCCAAGACATCAGTGTTCGACACTGTCTCCCATACAAAGCTTCATATGGCGCCATTTTTTATACTTGCTTGAAAACTTTGTTGTACGCGAATTCCACCATGAAGAGGTGATCCTCCCACTTCTTGCCGAAGTCAAGAACGCACATTCTCAACATATCCTCCATAGTACGGTTCGTCCTTTCAGTTTGCCCGTCAGTTTGAGGATGGAACGCCGTACTAAACTTTAGCTTCGTGCCCAAACTCTTCTGAACCAATCTCAGTCCTTGGACGTAAACCGTCCATCTCGATTGTTAACTATGCTATTAGGAATCCCATGCAGTCGCACAATGTTGCGAACATACAACTCCACCAGCTTCTCCACGCTGTCCTCTTTCCGATTTGGGATGAAGTGGGTCACCTTGGTTAAGCGGTCCACGATGACCCAAATAACATCATTACCCTGCTGCGATCTAGGCAAACCATGTACAAAGTCCATGGAGATGTAATCAAATTTCCATTCAGGGATTGGAAGGGGCTTCAGGAACCCGCCCGGCTTCTGACATTCGGCCTTCACCAAGGAGCAGGTTTGGCAATGATTCACATACAAAGCTACGTCCGCTTCAGCCCCGGCACCAAAAGGATTTCTCATATCCAAGTACATCTTTGTACTGCCTGGGTGAATGGAGTACTTTGTGAAGTGAGCCTCAAACATCAAATCCACATGGAGTTTGCCGAACTGCGGTATACACACATTTCTGTCCTTCCTCAGAATCTCATCAATCATCTCCCGCGCTGCTCTCCGCCCGTTTGAGCCTCCAACACAATGGTTGAAACTCCACATCCAACCGAGTTGCTTCCCGAATGCGATCGGTCAAGTCGTTCTGTACTTCAATCCAGTTCAACCGAGCCATGCTGGACTCGCCTCTCGCAACACATTCCAAATCAAGGAACTCCCATTCACGTACCAACCGCTCATCATGAGCTTCGATCCAATTCCCTTGCCCAGAGTACTTCCTACTCAAAGCATCCGCCACCACATTGGCTTTACATGGCGTATACTGAATCGCCACCTCGTAGTCTCCAAGAAACGCAACCCACCTGCGTTGCCACATGTTCAAGTCCTTTTGATCCAAGAGATACTTCAGGCTTTTATGATCCGTGAAGATCTCCACCTTTGCACCATAAACATAATGCCACCATATTTTCAAACGCAAAAATTACCGCCGCCAACTCCAAGTCATGGACGGGTAATTCCTCTCATGAGGCTTCAGCTGTCTAGACCCAAAAGCTATCACCTTGCCATGTTGCACCAAACGCAAACCAAACCGTATCCTGATGCGTCACTGAAGATCTGAAATCCCTCGGTTCCCTTGCGGTAGACTTAGGATTGGAGCCATCATCAGTATCTCCTTCAGTGCCTCAAATGCTTGACTGCACTCTTGAGTCCCACACAAACTTATGATCTTTACGAGTGAGTGAGGTGGGTAGAGCTATCCACAAAAAGTTCTCCACGAACCTCCTGTAATACCTGGCTAGTCCAAGAAAACTTCGGACCTCCGCCACGGTCCTCAAAACCGGCCCAATCTCTGATGGCTTCCACTTTTGTTGGATCCACTGCCACCCCCATCCCCACTAATCACGTGGCCCAAAATGCCACCTTCTCTAACCAGAACTCGCACTTGGAGAACTTTGCATACAACTGATTCTCCTCAACACTTACAAGACCACTCTCAAGTGGGTCTCATGCTCCACTTCCGATTTGGAATACACCAGGATGTCATCAATGAGACAACAACAAAAGAATCCAAGTATTCCCCGAAATACCCGATTCATCAGATCCATGAACACAGATGGCACGTTCGTTAGCCCGAACGGCATCACTGTAAACTCAAGTGTCCATACCTTGTACCAAAGGCAGTCTTGGGTATGTCCTCATCCCGAATTCGTAGCTGATAATAGCCTGACTTCAAGTCCAATTTGGAGTACACCACCGACCCCACCAATTGGTCGAACAAGTCATCTATCCGAGGAATCAGATCTTATTCTTGACGGTCAATTTATTCAGCTCTCGGTAGACAATTCACAGCCACATGCTACCATCTTCCTTCTTCACAAACAACACCGGCGCGCTCCACGTCGAGAACTGGGTCTGATATACCCTTGCTCCAACAGTTCCTGCAACTGTACCTTGAGTTCTGCCAACTCCTTTGGTGCCATCCTAAACGGAGGACATGACACCAGCCTAGCCTCCGGTACTAACTCGATCGAGAAGTCGATCTCTCGCCGAGGAAGCGCTCCAGGAAGTTCATCCGAAACACATCCTTGAACTCTGCCACTACGGCCACTTTCTCAATAGATAGGTGAGAGTGACGAACCTCCAATAACGCTACAAGCGCTACACCACCCTGGTTAACCGCTCGCATCAATTGCATGGCCGAAATCAGGAACAAGCCACTCCACAAAGGCCCTCAAATTTGACATCCGCCTGCCCTTTGCTCCTTAGGGTCACTACTAAGATAGGCAGTCAATACTGGCGCGCTGCTCTGCAAACCAGTCCATGCCCAAAATGACATCGAACTCACCAATGGTAAAATCGCTGCTACCAAAATGAAGTCAACTCCGTCTAGCACCCAACATATGCGCCCTTTGGCCCCGATGGTCATGGATGACCCATTGGGCATGCACACTTTCAACTCCGCGTCCGCCGAGAAAGGATCAACTGCTATTCTCCGGATGAATCTCTCTGCAAGAAAGGAGTGCGATGCTCCTGTATCGAACAATACCCTAGCGGTAATCCGGAAACTAAAACGAAGCCTACAACATAGACATCACACAAAAAGGGTCTAAAAGTATGAAGCACAAAATTTCAACTTAAATTTTCTTCATACCTGTAACCACATCGGTTTGGGCGGATCGCTTCTTGCTGTCCAAGGTTGTTAGCCCTTGGTTGCACCGTTGGAAACGAGAAGCGCTCGACTACGTCATCTTCCCTTTCTCCGCAGGACTGGGGCCGGAGCACACAGTCTGCTCCTACCTTGCCTCTTGCCCTGCTCCTCCTTGGGGACAAACACGAGCTATGTGCCCCACCTACCATAGCTGTAGCACGTCGGCGGGCCCCTAGATTGAGATCCTCCAGGCATCCACTTTCTCTTCTCGCCGACCTGGATGTGTGAGGCTTATTCCTCCACCTACTCTCCCTTCAGACTTTCTATGGGATTGGGAAGGCTTCCCTTCCCCTTGCTTGGGAGTGAAACCCTTACGACGCTGGGTTCGCTCCAGATCACTCTTCAACATCTTGGCAGCCTCCACTAATTCGTTGAATCCCCGTTCTCTTCATGGAGAAGAGGTTATCCCTCTCTACATCACCCGCCATCGTCGTTCCCGCGTACCGACCCAACCGGGTGAACTCCTGCACATACTCATCCACCGTCTTGTCTCGCTGCATTAAATGCAGAAACTGTCTATAAAGGTCCAACCGTGTAGAAACGGGAATGTACCTTTTTAGAAAAGCATCCCCAAACTCCTCCATTGACGAAGTGCGTCCAGGGAAGTGGCGGCCGCTATGGCTCAACCACCACAACTTGGTGTCTCCTTCCAACATGAAAGCCGCATACTCAGCTTTCTTTTCTTCTGGCGTCTCTGCCGCCCTCAAAAGCTCTTGAATGCGAACCACACCATCCTCCGCATCCGTTGGCGTACCAACTCCCTTGAATGACGGGGGATGGAAGCTCAGGAAATACTTCATGTGTCGGTCTCCATGCCCGACAACCACCCTTTCCTCCAAGGCTCCACTCGCCTGGCTTCTCATCCTAGCACGGCCGTCGCCATATTCTTGTAGCAGGGGTTGCTACTTGAGCTGTCGTTGTAGCTTGGGCCGCCACCATCGCTTCTGCAAGCATGCGAAAGAAATCGGCCGGGTTAACACCGTGCCCAAAAGACCTGCAGCAGTGGCACTGCTCACCGAGAGTTCCTCTCTTGCTCTCGACGTACCCGCTCTCATTGCTTGCACTCTTCAAGAAAACAAGAAATAAGAAATCAATCTCTAATCTCAAGACTTAAACATAAGGACACTCATGGTCCCGCGTTACTCTTATGTTGATAACTTCTCTACGCATTGACCTTGAATCTAACTTCGCTCTGATACCAAATTGTAACCCTCCCCTATAATAACCATATAATATGGGTCCGGCGGCGGGGCCCCACAACATACGGACGACGCAGCTTTAGTATTATAATTTGATATAGCTACCCACACTCAAAACACTTTGCACTACACAACGGAAACAAAAACAGGACTAGAAGTTATCCACCACTAAAAGAGTAAAAACAATGGCCTTATGGCCTTACAACACAAATGAGTCCAAACTTAAACAATACACCGACCATGAAAGTTCATAGAAGCACTCCTAGTCTACCTCGGCATGCAAGCCGGACATCATGAGTCTCAAACATACAACATCATATAAGTAGAGCTAAAAGGAGAAAAGCACTTCATGAGGCTTAGGCCTTTCTGGCCGGCGAGCTAGCTCCTGCATGCGATTCTTGCCCTGTAAAATTTATTAATAACATGGGTCAGCAAAGTCTGACCTCAAACTGTGTAACAACACAACTCTCCTCTCGGCCGCCCTAACGGACCCCGGGGTACCCCTCCAACCTGCAAGTTAGCACTTCGTATGCAATAATCATAAGCAAGAAACCAACTACATAAAAGGCTTGGATGTCACACACATCATACATGTTCTACTACTTGAGCATATAATAAAAAGGGCCTACTTATGCAAATCATGTATGCAACAACCCGAGTTTCCCCAAGGCACCCTATCTCGTATGCATCTAACATATCATCATATCATATGGTAGTCATCGATTCCCCATTGGCATAAAGCCGCAAACAAAGGGGTCACACCATTCCCCCCAACGGCACACAGGCGCCACATGGAACGCTTGCAAAGGCCCCACCAGCTCAAGGTCTTAGCCCAGGCTTTGCTACAGCTCTAACACGTCTCATGTCAGGATTCCAACAAACACAAAACTGACCGATTCTAAGAAGCCTTGTCGGACCCCACCTGCTCATGGCTCATTGCCCGGGCTTTCCCCCATTCTTGGCATTCTCGTCGGTCTCACAGAAGGGGCTAGTCTCGCCGGGACACTCTCCACACATGACATGACACGTCAAGGGATAGCCAGCCGACCACGGAGACATAGCCACGCCTTGGCACATCACAAACCAAGACAATTCCACCCTAGTCCCTCATTTGTACTGCAGCGTTACCGAGCACCAAGGAAACCATCTACAACTCATGCGGAGCTAACCTTGTCCACCAAGGAAACCATCTACCGCCACGAGGAGCTAACCTTGTCTGGTTCCGACTACACGTACTCACTCGAGAAAAAGGGGAAAACTTCACCACATCACAAACGACATCATGCCGCAATGGAAACTCTACGAATCCTTAAAGTACGTATGCAACATCACCGAGTCGGACTAACGGTCGCGACTACGGCTTCACCCACCATGCCTGATCTACTAACTGAGCGGATCTCTAATGCAAATCATGCTGGGGACGGACTAAATCGACCCGGAGGTTACTCTTGAACCTTGGCGACCCAAAACACCTCTCATTTGAGTGTTTGGTGCCCAAAAATAGAAAAGAAATGATGCTAAAACATGCATTCTAAAACCGAGAGGAGAAGTGTCGTTACTTTCCGACTCCTCTTCCTTGCCATGGCAAAATAGCCGGATGAAAACCTTCGCAAAGATCTAGCCTCCACCGATCTGGACTCGGCTCGCGATTTGGAGCACCGAAGCTTCTCCTACAGCCCAAACCCTCCTTCACCTTCTTCCTTGCTCTCCCATCTCTCTAGAAATTAGTAAGAGAAAGCTTGGAGAAGATTGAGGGTTTCCAACCCTATTCTCGGACTTAACTCCCCAAGAACAGTCCTGGACCATCATATCCTAAAATATGGGAAGGAATGGCCACGATCCGTCTGAAAAATAAAATACCTGGGCCGAACACGGCCTGGCACACGCCCTTGTCCATGGCCATGTCCCCCATTCGCCGTCTCAAATTGACGCGCCCTGGAACAATACACAGGAATTCGACACACCCGTGTTCGACCCGACACGCCCGTGTCCCAACTGACATGGCCGTGTGGTCGGCCATGTGACTCCAGCGACACAGCCCCAAAACAATCCGAGAAGGGACACGGCCTGGGACACGCCTGTGTCCCAAGCCCTGTGGCAAGTCTCGACACTCGTCGATAGCCTTTGTGTCGACACCGCGCAAAAACATCGAGCGAAGATCGTCGACCAAGCGGGACACGCCCTGTGACACGCCCGTGTCACAGGCCGTGTGCCCCAGTCTCGACACTCGACACTCGACACTCGACACTCGACACTCGTCGAGTGAACATCGTTGACTGAAGTTCGTCGACAGACCCACACGGCCTTGGACACGCCCGTGTCCTAGGCCGTGTGCCTTGTCTCGACACATTGTCGAGCGAACAATGTCGACACCCCGGGCCGAGTATCGACACGCACAGCAACACGCCTGTGTCGCAGGCCATGTGCCCTGTCTCGACACTTCGTCGAGCGCAAAGTGTCGACTACGCTGCTAAGTCGTCGACTCCAGCATGAGACGGCCTAGGACACGCCCGTGTCCCGGGCCGTGTGCCCCCTGATAGAAACCAAAAATTGGCCAGAAATGCAAATCGACCCTCTCTCAAAATCTGGGGTGTTACCGCCCTCCCTTTTATTACTTGTCCGTGAACGGTAATCTTACCGCCAGTGCATCAAATTTTTGGCGCCGTTGCCGGGGAGTGCAACGGTTGCGTGGATTTTGTTTCCTTTTCGAAAAGTTTGTGAGTGTTTTGTTGTTTTTAGTGTTTTATTTTTGTCGGTGTTATATGACAGATCTGAACCCTGGTGGACGGGACGAAAACTTGAGTGTTGATCCTGAGACTGCACGAGCAAGGAGAGCTCGCTTCCGTGCTGCTGCAGCTGAGGGAAGGATGGATGAGTTGGGCCATTTGGGAAATGGCCAAGGGGAATGAATCGTTGAGAACCAGGATGTATCCCAACCTCTCATTAGGCAATGTGGGATTTCACTACCCCTACAGTGGGGAGTGTTTATCCAGGGTTCGGGCCAGCCATAGCCAATAATCATTTTGAGATCAAGCCTACGCTTTTGAATATGATTAGGAATAATACACAGTACTCGGGTATGTCGAGCGAGGATCCTTAGCTACATTTAGTTGAGTTTTTTGAGATATGCGGTACTTTTCGCTATGCGGGCATTGTGGATGAGGTTGTGAAACTAAAGTTGTTCCCTTTTTCACTAAGGGATAGGGCCAAGATGTGGCTGCATACGATCGCTCCTGGCACCGTTGCCACCTGGGAAGCTTTATCTTCTATGTTTTTGGCTAAGTTTCATCATGTTGATAAAATTGTTAATGCTCGCATGGAAATAACCACGTTCAGATAGCTGGATCAAGAAATTCTTTCTGAGGCATGGGAGAGATTTATCGACCTACAGCGTCGTTGTCCTCAACATGGGTGTGAGCCTTGGAATTTGGTGGCGATATTTTATTTCGCCATTGAGCGAAATTTCAGGGCAATGAACGATGCGGCGGTGGGTGGCACGATCATGAACTT
Source organism: Platanthera guangdongensis (assembly GCA_039583875.1). Classification (NCBI taxonomy): domain Eukaryota; kingdom Viridiplantae; phylum Streptophyta; class Magnoliopsida; order Asparagales; family Orchidaceae; genus Platanthera; species Platanthera guangdongensis. Next base: position 136,437,186 of record CM077147.1, read on the forward strand.
ATCTCCTGAGGAAGCATTGAGACTCCTTAAAGACACGGCCTCCCACAGCACGTACTGGACAGCAGATAGGAATGCTCCCAGAGGGGCGAGAAGTTTGTTTGATGTAAATGCGGTGGGGCTGCACGCCGAAACGAGCCATCCTGCCTTGGATGGGAAGATGATGTTCACCCGATCGACCCTACCGCCTGCCGCTGTTATGAGCATATCGTGTCAGGGTTGTTGTAACTCTGTCCACCACGCTTATGAGTGCCCCGCGGGTTAGCTGTTTGCTGACCAGGCAGGACTGGCTTGTGAAGAAAATGTTAATTTTATAAATAATCAAAATCGTGTTGTGCCTTACAATAATACTTATAACCCTAATGGGAGAAACCATCCTAATTTCTCGTGGAACCAAAATGCGCCCGGTCAAAGATGGAAGGGGGCCAGCATCAATTCGATGCTCAGGCTTCTGGTAGCCAGCCGCGACCATCTTAGACGGGTTATAATCAGAATTTGCAAGGGACACGCAATAGCATGTTAGAGGAGATGATGGAAAAGTTTGTTAAAATGGCCTAGTCGAATATGGCTACTAAGACTGCTTCCGTGAGGAATTTGGAAACGTAATTGGGACAATTGGCCCACGTTTTTTCTGAGCGCACCCACGACGCTCTTCATAGCGACATGAGAAAGAATCCCCGTGAGCAGGGGAAGAGTGTTGAGGATGTGGGGGAATGTAATGCCTGTGAAACGACTATTAAATGTGAGATTAATGTCATATGAAACTCTAGCGCTATGTGATTCTGGTTCATCTTGCAACATTCTTGCTTTGCAAGATGTTGAAAAGCTGAATTTGAATATCGAATCTGATGGAAGAAAATCCTTAATACTAGCTGATTGATCTGTGGTTGAGACCAATGGAGAGGTGAAGGGTGTAGAAGTTGTTTTGAATGGGACGGCTGTCTTCACAGACTTTTAGGTGCTTGGACCAAGGGGTAACACGTCAAAACACATCTTCGGGGTTCCATTCCTTAAAGCCAGTGAGGCGACGTTGCATTTTGATGCTAGTGGCGTCACTGTTGCGCCCAAAGTTAATGCACCTTTACCACCTTCGCCTCCTCAATTAATTTTTGTTGTCCCCGTGACATCAGTGAACCTTACTATCGAGTCATCTAATGATGTTCCTAGTGGTGTTAAGGCAGATTTTCAATCGACGAGACAAGAACAGGTTGAGGAAGTTTTTGAAACACCAATGACAACTAAAGGGAAAGAAGTGACACAGGTCCTTGATGTGATGCATGATGCTGCAGCAAAGATGGATGTGTTGTGCACGCTGGATGTGGGTGTGCAGAATTTCAATTTAAAAATTGCAAAATGTTTACCCAAAGTCTGTAAATCTATGAAACAGGTGACATGGGCTGATCTTTCACCCTCAGCGAGTGAAGAAAGGATGCCCCCGGTTTTGTATGTTAATCTAGCTGCTGAAAATCCAGGTGTGACCTTGCCTCCCTGGTGCTCCTCCTTTGTAGAATTAAAACGAAAGGAGTTTCTTCTGCGCAGAGCACAAAGTTTTGCTCGCAGGCGCGGTATGGAGGAGGGTAGGGGCGGGGGAGACTTATCTTCCTTGGGCCCTAAAGCTCTCCCCTCTTCCTCATCTCGTGTGTCTGGGGGGATCAATCACAAATCGGCATTTAGCTGAAAAGTGTGGGATCTCCGGGGCTAGCTCCTTTTGTCTTGTTACTGCTAGCATTTTATTTGCTTAGTGCTGTGTGTGACTTTGAATTGTCTATCTCCGCGTATTAAATTTTTGCTACCTGAATGTTGTATAAAACTGTTAATACAGGTATTTGGTCCACCTTAAGGATTGTAAAGAAAAGGGCTTCTGGGAGACAACCCAATTTTGCTGCGTCTAATTTGTTTGTTTAGCTTTTTGAGTGTGCATGCCTATTATTTGCTTGGTTGGAGATATGCTTCTTGCAGGTGATTTTGTCTAGGCCGTCGGCTTATTGATCAAGTTTAAAGCCAATCTTTGGGTATGCTCATCATCTGAGCATTGGGTAACATCTCCCCTTATCTCATTTTGATTTTAACTTCAACATATTTTGCTGTGCTTCTTAGCTTAACTATGGGGGAGAGCTTGACGATGTTACCTTTGCACGTGCACTTCATTTGTATACCTGTAGCTGTTTTAATTTATTTGATTAGTTCATTGCATTGCGCATTATTGCACCCACAGGAGCGCGTACTTAACTTTTTGCGTACGACAATTCAAACTTGTTTCTTTCGTTAGATTTAGGAAAATTACCTTCTAACATAGGATTGTGAGATGGGGTAAAATGTTAACCTTGTTGTGCTCCTAGTCGAGTGCTCCTGTCTCGTCTAGAAATTAAAGTAGAATTAATTTTTCTGCATGCTTTTAGTTTTATATTTTTCGAATTGCGTAAATTCTTTTTATTCTACTCAAAAATTGTTGAATCCGGTGTGAATCCTACGGTATCTTAGGGATGTGTGTAGACAACCGTTAGATTCGTACTACTCGAGTCGGTAGGATGGATAGTCTTTCTCGTTTGCTAAGAACTTGCCCCAAGCTACTCTCGAAGCATTGGTGCATGGTTATTTAAGAGTGAGTGTTATGTAGGCCATCATTTTGGCCAGGTTGAGCTTTGTTCCCGTTCCTAACATCTTATCCTCGCTAGCCCCGTTGTGCCTACCCCTCCTTTGATTCAGCTCCACTTTTATTTCACCAAAGCGTTGTACCTGACCCTAGTCACACACCAAAGTCTAGCTTTACTGTTTTCTAATTTCAGGATGGGGGTGTTGTTGCGGTGTTGTTCTTTGTGAAATATGTGGTTGTGCTCTCATGAATTTATTTGCTGGAATTGTGTAAAAAGAAAAAGAAGAATTAAGAAGAAGATTTATAAAAAGAAATTTGAAAAAAAAAGAAAGAGACAAAGAAAAAGTATAACTGAAAATCTGATTGGAGTTAATATATTTTTTTTGGAATTGGCGGTACACACACCTGTTTTAAAAAAAAATTAAGTCTGGGGGTGTGGTGTACCCGCGTGTTTTGTGGGTAGCGGATAGACTCTTTTTGTGCTAGCTCAGTTGGGTTTTGTGCATAGCCTTCATTTTTATCCATGATTACCTCGCCTTAACCCAAGCCCCATTACTACCTGAAGTCCTACAGACTAACGCTTAAAGCAAACTAGCGCCGTGGAGAGAGTGCGAACGGGCAAGCATATAGTCACCGACATTGGTGGATTCCTTTGGAGGTTGTCCCGAATCCCGATCTTTGGCAATACTCGCCTTAGCTGTTTGTCTATTTTCTCCCCACGCATAACCGGAGGATTCACTGCGATTCTGTTTTTGAGTAGTCATAGAATTTTTGTTACGCAGGCTGAAAAGTATAAATTATTTTGTATGCTTAGAAATTTTCTCTACTATATTTTTACGCCCGCGAGCATGCGACTTCGCATGGTACTCCGAATCTTAATTACTGTGTTAGTTAGTTCTTTTTCTAGTCTGCAAGGATCTTCATTGCAGGGGATGCGCAAATAGGTAAGTTTGGGGGTGTGATGAGTCGCGTTTATATAGGGTTTTGCGGACTCATCTGGGCTGGTTTTCATGGCTTTGCACTTCACTTTTCGGTTGTTTTCATTGATATTTCGTTCCTACTGCGTTTCACATTTAGTGCACTTTTCAAGCCCGTGGATGCACAATTGCGCATGCAATTGCTGGGGGAATGCACTTGGTGCTCCCCAGGGCTCGTTCCAGTATTTCATTGCATTTTGTGGATTGCTGGAGGGTCCTCCTTTGTGAGTTTTTATTGTGTGCAGGTGGTGCGTTTTCTCCAAGTCTGGAATGCAGTTTTGAGTAAAACGCACGGTCATTCGTTTTCTTAGCACACGGTCCTTTATGACCGTGCGTTTTGTTGGTGCTCGATGAACTGGGCTCGACGATCTTAACGCACAGTTAACACGCGGTTTCTTCGGAACCATGCGCGAAGGAAATGCACGGTTTTCCTGTAGCTTTTTGGTTTACTCTGGGTTGTCTGCAATTTCAGGTTTCTGTGGTTACCCATGCGAATTACTTCGCACACTAGTGGATCGCCCGTGCACGAAGGAAATGCACTAGTCAATGCTTCTTCTTCCTCAGGCATTTTCTGGATATTAATGTCGCACGGTTGACGCACGGTCGTGCGCCTGACAGTGTGTGACTATTTTTTTTCTGACTTTTACTATTTAAGCCGCAGATTTCTTCTGGACCGGGACATCTCCGTTTTCCCCGCCATTTCCACCCCTTGGAGCGGGAACTCTACCTTCCAGCCGTCATTTTCTCTGTCTTCCTTGGAGGGTTGATCCGGCCACCCATTCTCCTCCAAAGAGATTGCTAAAGCTTCGTCTCCAACCGCCATCACCATTGCCGACCACCAAGATACCATTTGAGTTCTTACTTGCAGATCTTGCGAAACTTTACGCTCTGATTCGAGTCAGCGACCACAACACGAAGAAGACGGGTGTGAAAAAGGAAGTGACAGCCCTTCAGGATCCCGGATACCTTCCAAAGACCGAGCTAGGATGAGGCTTCATAACCCTCGCTTCCGGCCGAGAATCTTGGAGAGCCTTCAAGTGCTTGGTTGTATTTCACCCCCTCTTTTGTTGTATTCACTTTAACCTGAACTTGTGCTAGCATGCTTGATGTTTAATAAACTTGTTTTGCTCAAGGTATTGCTATGGTTTGGTGTCGTGATTTCTTGATGATGATGTGTGTTGATGAGCTTCGTCTTTGTTAGATAAAGTGGTATTTGAGCCATTCTAGCGACTGCTAGAAGCGTGTGTTGCGAAGAGGTGTTTGAGACCCGCGTTAGTTTGTTCGTCTCCTCTATTACTCTTTGGAGTAATTTACCCTAGCGGTGCGGTGACGGTGACCCGCACAAGATTAATGCTGCTTAGTGTAGGAAACAAAAAATAAAACCCCCTCATTTTTGCTTAGAACTTTCATTCATTTCTCAGAAAGCGGAATCCATGCTCTCCACTTGCACTCCACATGATATCGATATTTGGGGAAGCTACTCCTCCCTTTTATTACTTGGCCGTGAATGGTAATCTTACCGCCCGCGCATCACCAAGCCGTGCAGTTAGATGAATTGTCTAACTGCCCAGCAACCACCAGAAGGAGAGAACAAGTCGCCACGGGACACCGCCTGATCGCCATGTCTCCAAGTCGCCCGAGACAAACCGACAAACTGCCAGGACACTAACAACAACAGATCGGCTACCAAACCGCTGGAGAGAAACCGACAAACCACACGATCTGCAATCCTCCAGAGTCAGACCGCCAGACCGCCCGGTCCCTATTCTGCAACACTCCCCCTCAAGCTGGAGCATATATATCGGTCATGCCCAGCTTGTCGCAAATGTGATGAAAGGAGGCGGATACCGGCTTGGTGAAAATTTCAGCCAACACTTTATCGGAGGTGACGAATGGAGTACAAAATTGTTCCTTCAGAATTTCTTCCCGAATAAAGTGGCAGTCGACTTCAATGTGCTTTGTTCTCTCATGGAAGACCAGATTTTTGAGATGTATATTACAGCCTTGTTATCGCAAAACATTGGTAGAGGATGGTTGTAGACCTCTCCTAAGTCAAGCATGAGAGCCCATAACCACATCAACTCACATGTGGTCAGCGCCATACTTCGATATTCTGCTTCTGCACTGGACCTAGAGACGATAGACTGTTTCTTGCACTTCCAGCTCACAAGATTTCCCCCTATGAAGGTGCAAAAACCTGATGTTGATTTGCGATCTCCTTTATCATCAGCATAACTCAAGTCTGAGTACGCTTCAACCCGCAAATGACCATTCTTCCGAAAGAGTAGTCCTTTCCCAGACGCTGATTTAACATACTCTAATATCCTTAGGGATACTGTAGATGACACTCCCTAGGAGCTTGCATGAATTGGCTAACCTTGCCTACAACATAGACAATATTGGGTCTGGTCACCGTGAGATATATAAGTTTACCAACGAGACGTCTGTACCTCGTAACATCTGAAAGATGATGAGAGTCATCTGTCCAAGTTTTATCTTCTCCAGTCACCATGGGGCATTAGATAGTTTTAGCCCCAGTCAGCCCTGCCTCTTTTAGCAAATCAAGAGCATACTTGCGTTGAGAAAGGACAAGTGAATTGGGCTTCCGAGACATTTCTTTCCCCAGAAAGTATTTTGGAGAGCCCATATCTTTTGTTACCAGGTGTTGATGAAGATGCTTTTTTTTCAAGGTTATCACAGCTTGGTCATCTCCAGTGAGAAGAATATTATCCACATATACCGCAAACTCCACTAGACCCAAGGAGGTTTTGCGAATAAATAAGGAGTGATCAGCAGAACTTCTTATAAAACCCATGGCTACCACAATTCTGCTAAATTTGTCAAACCAAGCCCGAGGGCTTTGCTTTAGGCCATAGATAGCCTTCTTGTGCCGGCATACCTATGTCTCCCCCGGAGCAACATACCCTGGAGGTTGCTCCATGTAGACATCCTCCAGAAGATCCCCATATAGAAAGATATTCTTGACATCCAGCTGTGAAATGGGGCAATCCCTATTGATAGCCACATAGAGAAGGACCCTGATAGTGCTGAGACGAGCAACTGGAGAGAAGGTGTAGAAATAGTCAACCCCATAAGTCTGGGTAAAGCCTTTGGCCACAAGCCGTGCTTTGTAACGATCCACACTACCATCCGGTCGGAACTTTACCACAAAGACAAAGCAACATCCAGCAACATCTGTGCCAAAGGGAGGAGGAGCCAGGGTCCACGTACACCGTTCAGTGAGAGTAGCAATCTCCTCATCCATGGCAGCCTTCCAATTTGGAACAGTAAGGGCCTTCTGATAGGAACGAGGAGTGGCAGTGGCAGAGATAGCCAGTGCAAAAGCTCTGCGAGAAGGGGTAAGATGATCATAGTAAACAACAACAGCAAGAGTGTGCTTGGTATATGCCCAAACCCCTTTGCGAAGCGTAATGAGAAGATCCATGTCAGTGGGTTCCTCAGCATCCGGAGCATCCGTGGTGCAGAGAGCTGGCCCGGGAGTAGGGAGCGACGGAGGCAGAGAGGAGGGAGATAACGGAGGTGGAGAGAGAGGAGGAGACGATGAAGATGATGGAGGAGGAAATACCTTGGTAGGTGTCGATGGGATGGAGGGATCAGAAGGAGAATTGGAAACCACAGGAAGAGGAGTGGATTCGTAAGAGAAATATGGAGCATTCTTGAAGAAGGTAACATCCACGGAGACGAAGTGTTTGTGAAGAATGTGGTGAAAACAACAATATCATTTCTGAGTGGTAGAGTATCCCAGAAAGACACATTTGGTGGAGCGAGGGGAGGGTTTATCGCGAGTAGTGGAGGGATCGTTCACAAAAGGCTATGCACCCAAAGATGCGTAGAGGGAGAGGAAAGGGATCCTATCCCGGATAGAGAATGGAGAATGGTGTTTGACCGTGGAGAACTGTGGATGGAATGCGATTGATGAGATAGCAAGAAATGAGAACCGCATATCCCAAGTAGGAGCGAGGGACATGCATCTGTGTTGGCAGAGTGCGAGCGATATTAAAGAGGTGACAATTTTTGCGTTCCGCCACTCCATTTTGTTGCGAGGAATAGACACAACTTGTTTGATGAACAATATCATGTTGCATACAATAAGACGAAAAAGCTTGACTAATATACTCTTTAGCATTATCAGAACGTAAAACTTTAATTGAAACACCAAACTGATTTTGAATTAAATGATAAAAAGTTCATACATCGAATAATTCAGAGCATTATCGTAAGAGATACACCCAAGTACATCGAGAGAAGTCATCTCTGAAAGTAACAAAATAAGAATAACCCCGACCAACGGTGAGGGTAAGAGCAGGACCCCAGATGTCGGAGTGAATGAGATCAAATTGATGGGTAGAGCCTCATCCTTGCTTCGGTGGGAAGGTGGAACGGTGATGCTTGCCAAGATGACAGGCATTGCAGTTGAGAGGAGAACTGTTCAGAGGGAGGTGGGGCAGAAGCTGACGAATAAGTCATAGAGGAGGATAACCAAGACAGAGATGCCACTGTAGAAGATCTGTAGAGGAAGAGGAGAAGGCGGACAAAGCAGAGATGTTGTCGAGAAAGTAGAGGCTGCCGCTCTCAGTCCTAGTAGCAATCATCCGTTGGGAGCTCGGATCCTGAAAAGAACAAGAAGTTGGAGTGAATGTGATGGAGCACTAAAGTGTCTTGCACAAAGAAGTAACCGACAATAAATTGCATGGAAACTTGGGAACATAAAGAGTGTCAGCCAGGCGAAGAGACAGAGTGACATGAACCACTCCCGTCCAATAAACCGGGGAGGGAGAGCCTTCTGCAACAAGGACAGGGGGCAACCGATCATTTGTTTCGAGGAGTGAAAAGTACTGAGGATTGCCCGTCATGTGATTAGTCGTACCATAGTCGATGAGACATTTACCTTGAGTAACCCCGTGATCACATCCTGATGACGTGACCACCGAGGAGGATGACTTTGAAGAGGAGGTGGAAGAGTCACCAGAAGAGAGGAGATATGGATGTTTCATCCAACATCAATCTACAAGATGCCCAGTGTGGCCACAGTGAGAGCAGAGGATGTGCGAAGAGCCACGCCCACCGGAATGTTGGTTGCGACTACCAGAGCCACTCCGTTGAGTCTGGTGAGCATAGTTGTCTGGAGGAGGAGAAGACAGAAGCGGACGCAGAAGTAGAGAGGTAACTGCGGCAATGCATGCAGAAGTTGTATCCAAGGTGGGAGAGTCCACTTCGCCGAATATTTGTTGGCGGATCATGTTATAGGAATCTGGAAGTCGCAGAAGATAACACACAACAAGAAGTTCTTGTAAGTGCTTATGCTATTCGGCCAAATCCGCAGAGAAGGGGCAATGTTGAAGAATCTCATCCCCGAGAGCCTGGACTTGTTGATAAGCTGCAGTAGGAGACATGGAAGGATGGGCATTGAGGTCCGCATATAAAATGTATATGCGGGACGTCTGAGCCCCCTTCGAGTATAGAGAATCAAGATGAATCCAAGCCTTCTTGACCATCTCATCATGACGGATGATGGGAAGACATTCATCCGAAAGGCTATTAGCTAGCCTAGTGCGCACAAGTGCATCACAAGCATCCTAGTCATCAAACTCAGCGGAAGTGGAAGGAGGAGGATCATCGGTGAGGTGGTGGCATTTACGTTGTGAACGAAGAAGGAAGGTGAAGGAGACACTCCAATCCGGGTAGTTGGAAGCAATAAGTTTGGAGACAGTGCCAAGATTCCCGGAAGGAGTGGGAGGAGGGGCGGATTGGCCATAGACGGAGCGGTGGTGGTAGAGGAACAGGAAAGAGCCATATAAGAGAGGCCGCACGTGTAGCTAGCCGTGGAGACCGCACTAATAGAAAGGGACAAGAACAATGCAAACTATGGTAGATAAGATAAGAAACCATAGCTGGCACAAGGCGAGGTTCTGCAGCGGTAACAGTGTCAACACAGCAGCAGCTAGAAAGGCCGTAACCAAGCAGCAGAAAAAAGCAAAGGGAAAGAAGTCGGGCGGGTAGGTAGAAGGCCGAGCGAACAAGAGACAGTGAAACCGCAAAAGCAGGTCGTGGATTGAGAAAGAGGGATGGATCGAGAAGAGGGTTGCACACACAAATGGCAGGGACAAAGCAGAGAAGCGAAGAGAGGCCGCACGAACAGTCACCAAGAAGAGGATCAAAAAGCGCGGATAGGAGAATGCACCGTATCAGGAGAAAAAGATCGACTCATCTGATACCATGTGCGAACAGACAAGAATAAAACGGAAAATGGAATAATATAAATCTTTATTATCCAAAAAAGGTGTGTATTACAAGGTATAGCCTCCTTTTTATAGAATGGAGGAGATGAGAGAGATTACAATTAAACAATGTGGGACTAAATAATTACATGTACATGCAGTTTAACATAAATACAAGCCGACCAAGATGCACGGTTAGATGAATAGGCTAACTGCTCGACGTCCACCAGAAGCAGAGAACAAGCCACCACAGGAGACCGCCTGATCGCCCGGTCTCCAAGTCGCCTGAGACAAACCGGCAGACTGCCAGGACACTAACAATAACAGACCGGCTACCAAACTGCTGGAGATAAACCGACAGAGCGTACGGTCTGCAATCCACCAGAGTCAGACCGCTAGACCGCCCGGTCCCTATTCTGTAGCATTCAACACCTCTTCTCAAATTTAATGACAATCGACTTTAATTTACTTTGTCCTCTCATGGAAGATAGGATTCTTCGATATATAAATAATAGCTTTGTTATCATAGAACATAGGGAGAGGATGATCATAGACTTCTCCCAAGTCAAGAATAAGCGCTCGTAACCACTTCAATTAATAAGTTGTTGAAGGTATGTTCCTATACACAACTTCAACACTTGACCTTGAAATCACTAACAACTTCTTGCTTTTCCACCTAATACAATTTCCTCCTACAAAGGTGCAAAAACTTGATGTAGACTTTCTATCTTCTTTATTATCAGCATTGCTGACATCAAAATATACTTCAATCTTCAAATGATTATGCTTTTGAAAAAACAAGCCCTATCTTGGAGACCCTTTTACATACTCTAGACTTTTCATGGCAGAATGCATATGACACTTTCTAGGAGTTTGGATAAACTGACTAACCTACCCAACTGCATTATAGATATCTGGTCTTATAACAGTCAGATAGATGAGTTTCACTACAAGTCACCTGTACATATTACAATCTAGGAGAAGAGGAGAATCTTTAGTCCACCCATTATCATCCCCAACAGCCATCGGGCAACGAGCAGGTCTTGTGCCAAGAAGACTAGTTTCCTTTAAGAGATCTAATGCATACTTCCTCTGCAAAAGAACCATAGTGTTACGCTTTCGTGAAATCTCAATTCCCAGAAAGTACTTCAGAGTTCCCATATCCTTAGTAACAAAATATTGTCGAAGATGTCATTTTGCTAGATCAATGCCTTCTTTATCATCACCAGTAAGAAGGATATCATCAACATAGACAGCAAGAACCGCAGGGACTTTAGTAGTCTTGCATATAAACAGAGAATGATCAACATAACTCTGATTGAACCCAATAAGAGAAACAACCCAACTAAACTTGTCAAACCATGCTCGTGGACTCTACTTAAAACCATAAATAGCCTTACGAAGCTTGCATACCCGAGACTCCCCTCGGGCAACATAACCAGGGGTTGCTCCATGTTAACCACCTTATGAAAATCACTATAGAGGAAGGCATTTTTCACAGCTAACTGATACATTTCCCAGTCTCTATTAACCGCGATAAAGAAAAGAACACTTATAGTGACGATCCAAGCAAAGAGAGAAAAAGGTATCAAAGAAGTCAACACCATGCATTTGATTTAATCCTTTGGCAACAATCGCCACCTTATAGCGGTCAACAGAACCATATGGAAGATAATTGACAACAAAAACCATCGACAACCAACCACATCTGTGCCCTGAGGTGTGGGAACAAGTGTCCAAGTGCCTCTCTCAATTAAGATTTTTATTTCTTCATCCATAGAGTCCTTCAACTGCTGAATTGCAAGAGCCTCTTTATATGTAGTCGGGATGACAATAGAAGATATACCAAGAGAAAAACACTAAGCAACCGGAGAAAGCTGAGAATATGATACAACATCTTCAATAGGTTACTTAGTGCATTGGCGAACACCCTTCTACAAGGAAATGGGAAGACCCAGATCACTCTGGTCCGTAGGAGCAGATCTACTATCAGAACAGGGGAGAGGCCTAAGAACTAGCAGATAAGGCTCCAAGGGTAAAGATCCAGTCTCGAGAGAAGGAGTTGGTGTAACAGGAATAATGGTGGAAAGAACTGGGTCTGGTATAGGTGCCAAGACAATAGGCATTCAAGAGGAAGTCCTAGACGGAAAGAGATACAAAGCAAGTGAAAATACGGTGTATCATCAAAGAAGGTGACATCAACAGAGATGTACTGTTTGCAGAGAAGAGAGTCAAAATAGCGATATACCGTCTGGGTCAGACAATAACCAAGGAATATGCATTTAACAGATCTGGAAGAATGTTTTTCACGACTAAGAGAAGGTATGTGAACAAATGCCGTACACCCAAATACTTTAAGAGCTAAAGGAAATGGCTCGACCCCAAGGTACAAAATAAAGAATGGAGTCTTTCCCTGAATAATAGATGATGGAATACAGTTTATGAGATAATAGGAGAGAATAATAGCATGACCCCAATAAGCTTGAGAAACATTCATTTGTAAGAAAAGTCTGTGATCAACATCCAGGAGTTGGCGATTCTTGCGTTCAACAACGCCATATTGTTGAGAGGTACATATGCAAGTAGTTTGATGAACCAAACTATGCCTACAAAAATCAAAAAATTGATGGCTGATATATTTCTTCACATTATCAGTACGAAGAACTTGAATAGGCAAATTAAACTGTGTGAAGATCTCATTATAAAAAGTGGTAAACACAAAGTAAAGTTCAAAATGCTCTTTCAAGAGATGCAACCAAGTACACCTAGAGAAATCATTAATAAAGGTGACAAAGTACAAGTAACCTCTACCAACAGTGGCATTAGGAGCGGGACCCTAGATGTTACAGTGAACTAGTTCAAAAGTACGCCAAGAACTACATCCCGTTCGTCCTGGGAAAGAAGTGCGATGATGTTTACCAAGCTGACATGCTTCACAATTAAAAGGGAAATCCCCTCGAGGAAGATCTGGGAGAAGTTGGTAGATGAGGTGGGAAAGAGGATGACAAGGACGATAATGCCATTGCTAAAGGGAAGAAGAAGTAGAAAGAGCAACGACATTGTCATGAAAGAAGAGTCCACCACTCGCAGTCCCAGTAGCAATCGTAGTCGTGGTGATAGATTCCAAAAAAGAACAAGTAGTGGCTATAAAAGTAACCGTGCAGTTCAACTGTGTGTAGAGAGCATGAACAAACTACAAATTTAACGGAAAAGTGGGAACATAGAGTGTATCCTCAAGCTGTAAAGATAGAGTGATGTGCACATTTCCTACACCATGTACTAAAGCAAAAGTTCCATCGGCAATAATGATAGGAGATACCCATTTCTGGTTGTTAAAGCAGGATAACAAATGAGAATTATCGGTCATGTGACAAGTGGCACCAGAGTTAATAAGCCACTTATCGAAAGAGGCCAAAATAGCTTGAGTTGTAGAGGAGACAATAGAAAATGACCTCATGGAGAAAGAAATTAGATACAGAAAGACTAACGACACGGTTAGACACAAGCCGACAAAGAAGCAAAAAAGAGATCGCACAAACAAAAAATGCGCAAGCTGAAAGAGAACAACCGACAAATAGATCGACAAACAAGTCACAGAAAGACCACGACTAAGAAAAGGAGACCGACAGTGACTCAAACCGCACAGTTGAGTGAGAAGCCGATAAAGATTGCAGAAAGTGGACCTGCCACCAAAAAGGAGCAAACAGAGAGGAGACCGCGCGAGTAGAGAACACAACCCGCACGAGAAGAGAACTAACTCGGAGTAGCATCGAGAAAAGAAGCCGCACGAATACCAGGGAAGCCACGCGAACAAAAAAGAATGCAAAGGGACAAGTCACAGGAAAAGCGACATGCAAGGGAGGGCAAGGCAGGAAGAAACCACATGAATATAAGAAGACCAGAAGCAGTTACAAAAGTAAACCGCGAGCAAAAAATGAGCAAAGGACCGATTCGTTCTGATACCATGTAAAAAAGAGCTAAATAAAGGCTATTTTTATTGCTCTAAAAAGATAAACAATACATAGGTATGCTCCCTTATTTATAGAAAATGAGGGAGGCGAGAAAATACAACAAGAGATGCGGGAGTAAATACAATCTGCATGGCTCATGCAGTTTGACCTTGTCAAACCACAACACTGTACAAAGTTGCTGATCACCTAACATTAATAAAGATAAGCCACCAAACTGGCACTAAAGACGGCTAGACCGCCGATGCTAGCCGATAGACCGTAACTGTGTGTTTCCACCATACCGCAGTTGCGAACTCCATCACTACTGCTATGGTAAGCCTCTATGCCACTACTAAGGTTAACCAACAGGCCGTTTATATGACAAGTCTCCAGGCCGCTATTGCGGCAAGTCTCCAGGCCACCGCTGCGGCAAACCATCAGACCATAGTTGCGGCTAGCCTCCAGACCGTAGCTGCGGGAAGACCTCCAAGACTAGAAAGCCCTACAGGAAGCCGACTACCAAACTGCAACACTGATAAACAATAAGATTGCCAAGATAGCCGCCAGACATAACCGCTGCCACTAACCAAACCGCAACACAATCAAACTGCTTGGACAAATCACATGACTGCCCGAACTACAAGCCCCTGAGACTAGACCATCAAACCGCCAAACTCTAATAGCTGTGAAGACTTGTGGAGTTTGAAGACAAGTGAATTAAACATTCATGTTGGCGGCGACTTTTGGGATTTAGGGTTCTCAGAATATATTCCAAAAGTTCTGATACGTGCGGTACCTCTCTAAGATACTACCGATGATGTCAACCTAATAGTGGCATAAACTTTTACAATGCAAAACACAATGGGTCGCTTCCCCTTCTAGAGATTAAATAAGTGCGATGTGCCAATGTTTGCTTAAGCAAATAGGACCTACCCAATTCAGACAATTAGCAATTCAAATTAAATTTATCCGTAAGCATTCACAAAACCAACAAGAGAGGATCCCGACTAAAATAGCAATTTAAACAAAGTCCAAAATCGTTCCCCAAAAATTAATTAATGTGGAGGTATGCCAAAGCACTTGAACTCAAGGGGAAATCAAGGGTAATGAACCCGATTTATTCTAGTGCTCAAGAGATCTACCTGATCCAAATTGTATGAAATTATTCAGATAATTAATGCTTGAAATTTAGATTCTATTAAAGCATAACTTCAATATAAATCAGGACTAAACACTAGCCTTCTAATCCACCAAATATCACAAAATTATAGAAGAAACACACAAGAGATGGTTTAGAATTTCGTTACCCAATCCCAAGAAAATCCGTCCAAAAATATGAGTGTAGGAAGCACACACGATAGTGGATGGATCTATTTCCACTCAAATCCACAGATCTGCACCGGACGATGAAGACGCGAGCCGTTTTTCTTTGCAATAATCCTAGGGGAGTTTGAACCTTGGTAACCAAATTTATCAAGGAGAGAGAGAGAGAGAGAGAGAGAGAGAGAGAGAGAAAAGGTGGTGGTCGAAATATTGATAAGGGGGGTGGAGGGGGGTCGCCGAGAGAGAGAGAGAAGGGGAGGGGGAGATGGTGGTAGCTTGGAGTTGGCCGAACCCTAGAGGGGTGGTGGTGGATAGCGGCTAGGGGAGAGGGCTGCTTGAGTTTGGTGTGGAAAGAGGGTGGCCCAGAGACTTGGTGAGGGAGAGTTAAGGAAAAAGGACTTTTATAAAGAGGAGGAGAGGAGGAGAGTATGCCGAACTTGGAGAGGGAGAGGGAGGTGGTCAGCAGCCAAGAGAGAGGAGAGGGAGAGGGTCGAAATTTTGAAGGGACGGAGAGAGGGAAACTTCTCAAAGTTAGGATTTCAATTCTTTTTCATCAACTTGACAAATCCTTCATAAGCATGGCCTTATATAGGCTACACCACTCAATCTCCTTGACTCAAAATAAAATAACATGTGATAGTTATATGCACCCATCATAAACATGAAATAAAAATTACAATAACTAAATGCATGAAATAAAACAATTGATGGTTATAAGTACCTATCATACATGAAATAAAATATAATAATGAAATGCATGAAAATAAAATGCTTAAATAAATAAATTGCTTAACAATATATAATTATAAATTTTAATTTATAATTATATATCATTATTTGTTGTAATGACGAACGTCGTGCAAAACATGTAATGGCGTTGGCGAACAATGTGTGGTAGAATTCCATCTTCAAGCTTGCGGCATCGATCGTCCCAATCAAGAAATTCTCTATGTCGGGGATCAACGGCCTCATTAGCAACGTCTCCATCATGTTCTTGTAAAAGTTTCGCACATTTAGCTTATATATCTTTGCATCAGCAATGGCTATAATCATGTTTAGGTATGCGGCATGGCTGACTTTAACATTTGTATCTTCCCAAGAAGCGTGTCAGAAGAATGCGATAGTTTCCATCTTTTAGTGCGCAATTGGCGTCAATTTGAATTAACCTTGATGTCAGCAGATGTTTTGTCTCCTTTTGGTTTAGAATAAACTTTTGTGCTCCTGTAGAGATGTCAAGTGAATGAAGTTGACATGAAGTCATTTAACTTAGTCAAATTCTTTACTTTCTGAAGATGAGTCGAGTGACTGCTGTTAACTCAGCAGATTCTATATTGGCATTGAGCGAAGTCATATGACTTGGCACATTTGCACTTGGACATATTTTTTGCTTCTCCACTGAGGCGTTGAGTGAATGGCCTTCACCCGACGCATTTGAACTTGGTCTTAATTTTTGCTCTTTTACTGAGGCGCTGAGTAAATGACCTTCACTCGACGCATTTGTACTTAGACAGATTGTCTGCTCTTCTTCTGAGTCGTTAAGTGAATGACCTTCACTCGATGCATTTGTACTTAGACAGATTGTCTCCTCTACTAATGAGTCGTTGAGTAAATGGCATAAACTCAACGCATTTAGATCTTTAGCATTGAGTGATGCGAGATGACTCGACATATTTATACTTAGTCAAATATTCTTCACTTTAGAATGTGTTGACTTATATCCAATTGAATTTCTATCAAATCCCAGGTTATTTATTATTCAATTACTGATTACCTGCATAAGTAAACTCAGATAAACATCAAATACATATTTGTGTATATTATCGACTTATGAGGCTTCCTCAAATATTGGAAATTATGGTCAATGTTACCAACATGCCCATCGGCTGCCGGACGCTCGAGCGGCCTCAACCTTGGTCGGCCCAGGAAGGGACAGCTGCCCAGCAATCAAATGTCCTTAGCCCTGGCCGGCCTCGCAAGGTTTGGGCGCACCATTGTCACCCATCATACTAGAGGCCTTGGACTTGACCAATGCCGTAAGGGCCGTACACCTCTTGGACGCCCGACGCTCGGGTGGCCTCAAACCTGTCCAGCCCCACAAGGGTCGGACACCCTTTGGCCAACCGTCGTACAGGTGACCTTGGCCTTGGCCAGCCCCACAAGGGTCGGCCCTATGCCGCCCGATGCTTAGGCGGCCTTAGTCTTGGCCGGTCCCATATGGATCGGCCGCCCCTTTGTCGCTTGACACATGAGGGGCCTTGGCAGCGACCGTTCCCTAATGGGCCAGCCACCCCCTGACTTCTCGATGCACGGGTGGCCTTGGTCGTGACCGGACTCAAAGGAGATGGCTACCCTTTGTCCACTCGGGCCAAGGGCGGTGTAACACCTCTCCTATAATGACCAAATAATATCGGTCTGACTGGGGCCCCACAACATAGACGTCAATGTTTTGATATTATAAAATGAATTAAAAATACTACCTATCACAAAACTCAGAATATAAAACAACAAAAACACTATACAAAAATTGTATGTTGTCTACAGTAACAAATAGTCTAAAAATGGCCTTATGGCCTTACATTAACAACATCATAAAATCAACTTTAATCATATAATTCAAATCAAGAGTACAACAATCATATGCTACCTCGGCCTGCAAGTCGGAAACATAATAAATGGAACATAACGCATAGATATGGCGATGCATGGAATTGATAGTTCGATTCATGTGCGCGCCTTCCCGGTCTACCCGGCTCTAAGGGACCACGGGCTCCTTTGCCGACCTCGGAATCTCATCATTGGCGGGCTGGCTGCCTTCAGCTCGTGCCGAAACCTCCTATGGAGCTGCGCGATCTGGAAATCGTAACCTTTCCACCGGCAGCTCGACAGACCGCTTGCCCTTGTCCTCCCGCGCCAGCGCCAAGTATTTTCCTTTATAGAAGTGGGCATCATCATCAAACCGCTTCTTCTCCTTGTCGGACCTCTCTAGCGTCCTTGAGATGTTGGTGACCTGGACCTTCAGAGCCTTCTCGTGCTCTGCCACCCTCTTTAACTCCGCTCGAATTTCTTGAATTTTATTTTGAAATTTCTTCTCTAACATTGTGATTTTGTCCAGGACGGACTGCTCAACTTTTGCGGACTCATCAAGTGAGATCGCATCAGCTGCAGTATCCGATGTAGGCACGATCTCGACATTCTCAACAAAGCCTGGTGGCGACCTCCTTCCTGCAACAAAGAAAACCAATATCATATTCAAATCCAGGCCGCAGCGGACTCAAAATGCAGAGATAAAAGATCACTTTTGAGATAATACGAAGGGGCCTGTGCGATCAGAGAATAGAGACCGCTGAGGTCCCAAGATTATGAACTATCTATTGATGTATAATTTGTATGCTTGAACAATTCTTTGTTTTCTGCTATTATGTGATGTATGAACTGTGATTGCATTGCTGCTTGAATAATGCTGCGGCCTGTGTGATTTGAGTTCTGTGCAGGATTGTGATGAACCGTGCTGACTAATGTTGCGTCCGCTTCTTTGATTTGAACTATGCTTGTGAATCAATTTGCAGGTGGAAAATGTTGCGAGCTGGGAGGACTGAAGTTGTGTCTGCTATATTATGCTTTTAAATATGCTTGGCAGGTGCCTAGGAAACATGCGACATCGAACTGAACGGACTCGAGTTTGTGTCCATGATGTCTTATTTTTGCTTGTATGAAAAATTTAATTTGGTGCGAGCTTGGCGGACTAGAGGATCATACTGTGCGGTCTAGCTGAAAAGCTGTCAGACCCCGCTACTATAAATATTGCCCTGTTGTCTCTTCTATGCAGGAATGTGATTTAAGCAGAAGACCTTGCGGCCTAGGAAGATGTTGTCTGCCAGAACTGATGTTGCGCTCTCCTTCCACGTTGTCGAGCACAAGAGATGCAAACAAACGGAGACTGATCTCGAGGCCTTCACTGAAAAACACATGGCTGACTTGCCTGTGCTTGTCCGCCTACCAGCTGATGAAGAAAGACTGAACTTTTCCACTGCGACCCAAATCATGGTGCCCGTTGATCATTTTGACAGCGGATTCAAGTTCCCCCTGTTATGGGAAATAGCTTAGATTTTTGAGCATTATGGGATGGTGCCGGGCCAGCTCGCACCCAATACTCTTGCCGCAATCTACAGCTTCATCTCCTACTTGCGATTTGAGAAGATCGCCTTTTCCTTGAATATTTTTAGAAAAATATTCTCAATCCGCTCGATTACTCCATCTACAGGCCACCCATACAAGGGCATAATATACTTTTACTGCAGAGGGATGAAGGTGATGGGTCTGCCGAACAAGGTCCACAAATGGACCTCATGATTCATGATCTTTGAGTGCGAGCTCGGGTTGACGCATACCTACCCGCAGGAGTGCGCAGACTTTGCTTTCAAGAGCATCAGGCTTGACGCAGTGGAGGCTGCCATCGTTGAGTTTCTCGCAGGAGCCAGGCTAGAAATTGAACATTATATTCCGCTCCTAGCGAGCCTTGGCGGTGTTACTCGCGAAGACAGTATGCTTCAGCGGACTGATATTTGTATCCGCCATGACCTGTACTTTGATGATATTCTTTTCTTCTTGCAGCGGTCTTGGCTGTGCCCGTGAATCCGCTGCAAATTCCAGGCAGCCTGACTCCAACCCAAAGGGAAATGAAACTGGAGCTCGCGAGGAATAGGAGGGAAGAGGGCAATCTTGCTGTGGACTACTATTCCTCCAAAAGCTTCAGGATGCAAGGTTTAGGAAACTGCCAAAAGGATCTGCGGGGCAACCCAATGATCCACTGGCATAGCAAGAATAAACATGTCTGCCAGTCGACTACGCTGCCATCGTGGAGAAGCCCGAGGATATCCCGACACGCACACGTCGTGATCTCCGTGCTTTATGGGAAGTGCAATTTGCGTGACTTGAAGCAAGTGCCCCGTGCTGAGCTCCCCCTCTTGGCCGCTTATGCTAATGCGAATAGTGTTTTCACCAGCCACTTCTTGGGTTGCTTGACCAGGGAACTGCTTAAGGAAAACAAATAACTTTAGTAGGAGATGAAGGCACTTAAAGAAAGAAATAAGCGGTTAGGGAAAAGAGTTGCTCTACAGAAGGAAGAGTTAGCGGTAAGTTTTGTATCCGCAACGGTCTCCCTTTGAAGTCTATGACGACCTGACTCTTAATGTTTTGTCTTTCTACAGGTCGCATATGACCTGGGGAATGAAAATTTCAAGGCCGCAGTGCTCCCTTTTGTCAAGGAGAGAATCGAGACTGCCATTGAGCAGTTCGTTGACGGCAGCTTCGCTAAGGAGGGCGTGGATGGCGTGTCATTTCTCCAACTCTTCCCTGAGCTAGAGTAGCAGGTCGCAGCCATGGAGCGGACTGCCAATGGGAAAGAAGCAGTTGATGAGGTTGAGGAAGAAGAAGAAGAAGAAGTGGCGGTGAGGACAAAGTTGTTGCTGAGGATGTTGGTTCAAGTGAGCGAGGTGGAGATCAGTCCGCCGAGTCTGATTCTTTTTTGTCTAGCTCTGCTAATGAGAGCTCGCCTGACGAGTCCGCGGTCAGCAAAAGTTCAGATAGAAGCAGAGGAAGCGACTCGTAGGGCTACTCTCCTGAAGTTAACATTAAAGATTCAAGCCCTGAAGTTCCTGCAGAAAAGAAGCGGAAGAGGTCGACATAATATGTATTTTGTTTTTATTATTGTTTGTAAAGGAGGTAGTGAACTCAAGTTTGGAGTCTGCCAATCTCATGAAATTTATAATTTGATATTGATGAAATATAAAAGTATATTCTTGGATCAACTCGCGTCTTATGCAATGTTCTTTGCTTATTTTTTGTTTGAATGCAATCTGGTGTGTAATGAAGGAGCGAACTCAGTGGATCAGTCCGCACATTGTAGAAACTATCCGCGCCATATAATTTTTCAACTCACCAATTAGAAGATAACCTTGAAAAATAATTCAACTACAGCTCGCCGCAACATGAACAAGATTAAAGTTATTTGCCAGGTTGCCAAAATAATTGAACATTAAGGCGTACTCTGGCGAGTTCCATTTGCAATCTGCAATACCGTTGATAAATATTGAATAAACCTTTGCAAGCTTAAGAAAACATTCATAACAAATGTTGCAGACTCTGAGAGAATTATTGATAGACTGCGAACTGAGAATTATGGACAAATCCTGCGATCTGAGAAAGATGGGTTACAGACTTAAGTGACCAAGAGGGCATGTGCGCGCGTAGCCCATTAATTTCCTCGCAGGGTCATGAAAACTGTAAGTCACATCACCCAAATAGCTTTGGTGGCCTATCTGACCAAGCTGCGTGGACAAATTACCAGAATTGAGTCCGACAGAATTGAAAACCCACTGAAAGTTTGCGGACTGAGCGGACATCAATTTACATCCGGCACTTAATTGAATAGAAATGATACATATTTCAAGTGACCAAGCGGGTAGGTGCAGCTGGAGCGGCATTGCTTTTCTCGCAGGGTCCCGAAAACTATAAAATCAACCCAATAAATACCACCGGACTATGCTGATATAATTAATCAATCTGCGCCTTATTAGTTCCCTGTGAAGAATGAGCTACAGAATTGTGTGACCAAGTGGGTAGGTACGGCCGGAGTGACATTGCTTTCTTC
This sequence comes from Platanthera guangdongensis, assembly GCA_039583875.1. Classification (NCBI taxonomy): domain Eukaryota; kingdom Viridiplantae; phylum Streptophyta; class Magnoliopsida; order Asparagales; family Orchidaceae; genus Platanthera; species Platanthera guangdongensis. The sequence continues at coordinate 136,458,914 of CM077147.1, forward strand.
ACAGGGTCTCAAAAGTTGTACACTCAATAGAATGGTTTAATACCCTCTTGCGTGGAGTACAGCCCAAATTGATCTTTCGGGCAGGCGCGGCCGGAGCAGCATTGCTTTCCTCTGAGATCAACAGGGTTGTTTGTCTCCTGCAGGCACTACTTGAGGGTACCAAAAAGTATTCGAAGGTCACAAACTGAGATGATCAATGGGCAGGTGCGGCTGGAGTGGCATTGCTTTCCTCACGCGAACATCTGTATTATAATAATATCCCTTAAAGGTAAAGTAGAGCTAACACCCACCCTGTCCATCCATAATGCAGAGGTGGGGCTAGATACCAGTCGAGATCTGAAATTTAGTAGCCTGCTGATGAGTCCGATTTATATAGGGTTTTTCGGACTCATCTGGTCTAGTTTTCACTCGTTTGCACTTCACTTTTAGTTTATATTGTTCATATTTCTTCCTATCTATATTTCTATAGGAAGTGCACAATTTGCCCCATGATGTGTTTTTTTGTACTTTTATTGTTTGTACTCCTTATTATGATTGCCTGGAATGTCTGCACATATCAGTGATTTGTTTTTCCTATTGGTACAGGGGTCGTGTACGTGTTCCGGGAGTGTTTGGAAACAGGAATACTGCGCACGATCATCATATCTATTGCGCACGACCACTGGTCGTGCGTCGACGATCGTGCACACTTGCCTTCCTTTTCCAAGCTCTGCCTGGGCATACGCACGACCATTGGAGACAGTGCGCACGACCACCGGTCGTGCGCCACAGATTGTGTGCATTGATTCCTCTTTTCCTGGAGTTCAGTTTGGGGTAATCGCACGACCATTGGACATAGTGCGCACGACCACCGGTTGTGCGCCATTGCTCGTATGTAGTACCCCTGTTCTTCTTCCTAATCTGCCATGCCAGTGCGCACGATCAATGGACATAGTGCGCACGACCACTGGTCATGCGCCCGTGATCGTGCGCATTGTTTAATTCCGCTTTCTATAAATATGCAGGTGCCGCACTAATTCGGGATAGCTCATTTTTACTCCGCCGTTTTCGTCTCCGAGGAGGGATTCCACCATCCTCCTTCAATCTCCACCCTAGGATGATGCTCCAGGCAATCTTTCACCGCCAAATCCAAGCCGAAGCTTCCTCTCGGCCTCCTCCATCATCTCTTGGGCTCATTTCAATCTTCAACGCCATAGCCATCAAGCAAATGGAAGCTTGCAACTTTCGTCCGCTATTGTGACACAAATAATACGGGCCATTGGAAGGTGGTGACAACCCTTCTCTACCCTGGACGCAGTTGAGGACCGAGCTTGGACGCGGATTGACAACCCGACGATTCCAACCGTGAATCCTCAGCAAGACTTTGTTTTCGGTCGATCTCTTGCCTTGTTCTTTCTTTATTGTTGTTTATGTGTTGTTGTAAACTATATTTATAGATGATGTGCGCTTAGTTGTAAAATGCTTATATTAAATCTTGTCTTTGTGATTTGTATTTTCGTTATATTTGCTTGAGGTGCGCCATATTCCATCCACCACCATCCACCCTTACAGCACGAGCAATTGCTAGTAGCGTGCGTAGCGAAGAGGTGCTTTCGGCCCTCATTCCGCCGTTCTGACCACCTCATCTGCAAGCCTACTCATCGATTTGCCCAGCGATTCAGTGCATTGTGGTCCGACTAGTCTTCCATCCCGCCTGACAAAGAATCGCATAGCGGCGTTGCATAGGAGAAGTTATTAGCCTTTTATTTTTTTTCACCAAAGATCAAAACCCCCATCGTTATCGCCGACCTTGAGGATATTGCCGACCTTGAGGACTTCAATCTCATGTCCTCATCGACATTAACTCCACCTTACTGTGTTCCTTGATAGATCGATACTTGGGAAAACTCGCCCATTTTATATTACTTGTGCGACTGGTTCACTGTCGTGATCTTTAGCATCATGTTTTTTGCGCCGTTGTCGAGGAACACAGTCGTGTGAGTTTTTGGAGATGAAGATGTGAGATTGCTTTTCTTTTCCTTTGTAAATCGCTTTTGTTTTATTCTATTTCTGTTTTGCCTGCCTTATTCTTATTTGGTTAGGCAATTGTAGTAATATATTGTTGGATTTAGTAATTTGCACAATTTATTTTGAATATGCTATTTCGACACCATGTGGGGATATACGTATGCCCAATGTTGTTGGTGTGGACAGCCTTCCCACGCTAGTCATGAATGCCCTATGAGAGATATTGAGTATAAGCCTCAGCGCACAATGCATGAGATGTTGTATTCATACAACCCTTCAAACACTGTGCCCCGAGCTTATGGTGAATCGTCCTCGCCACATACACCATTCTCTTATTTCTCTCCGGCCCCACAAGGACCGCAGAGTAATGGGAGAAAGTGTTTGCATTGTCATAGAACAGATCATGTCCTGAAGGATTGTGCCAAGTAGCTCCGTGTTATGGAAGAGGATGATGAGCCGGATCATCTCGACTCCTACCCTCGGTGGCACACCTTCATCATCTGGTTATGTATCCCTTTCACCTTCATTTCTTGAAGGGAATGAGGTGGACACAACCACCAGATGTGTGGCTGATCTAGGCTTCGACGTGGCTGAGCCCATCTCTCCTGTGCATATATCTCCAATCGTGGAGCCGATTCTTTGTGAGGAACCTGCGCTTGACTTTTATCCAAGCAAAGTTCTTCTGCCTTTTGTGCATTCTACTTCAGTCGTCTATGACGATATTTTCGACGATGCAACACCAGTTGAGGCTTGTGATACATGGATTGTTTCCACTACCATGGAGGAGGACAACCTTCCTGGTGTCGAGGATTCTCCCTCGATACCAAAGGAGGAAGTCCAATTCTTGGTGGAGGCCTCTTTGGATCTGGCCGAGCCTTGTAGCATTGTCGACCTTGCTGACGATATTTTTCTACCTCAGCCTTTGGAGAGTGAATCCAGGATATGTCCCCCGATTATTTCTTTATGTTTTTCATCTCTTTTATTTCTTGACCCCCCTTCCTTATCTGAGCCTGTACAGGTTGAATCTCCACGGGTTTGTTGGGTTGATGTTGAGCCTTACGCTTAGGCAGTCGACGAGTGCATCCTCTTGTGTGAGGAGGTTCCTACCTCCTTAACAGTGGAATCCCCTGCCGTCACCTTCGCCCCCAACGAACTTGTGGTGGATGAAACCTTGTTAGGCAAGGATTTGTTTTGTGGTGAGATGAGTGAGGACCAGGCCTGCTCCTCATCCTACTTCCTATTTCCTCTGCCTGCGAGGTGCATGTATGATTATTTAGGCAGAGGGGTAAATTTTTTATCACCGTATCGGTACCCGTTCCCGCAACGGATAATGGAAGAGTTGCCGGTGCATTTTTCTTTTCATAGGCCCATTAGCTAGAACTGTATAGAATTTAATAAGTCGTGCTAGGATGACAATATCCCCAATACTTATCTTTCATTTTCTGTGCTTTTATTTTCATGCCTATTTTAGTTTTAGCATTTCTTTTTGTATATTCTTCTTTTGTTTTTGCGGATCTCACCCCTGCAGGTATTCATTGCAAATCACATTGGCAGGGTTGTGATTCTTCGTATGGCGGGCCTGCTTCTGTTTTCGATGCGTCTTCAGGTATGCTCACTGGCTGAGCATTGGGTAAGTTCTTCCCCTGTCTCTATTTGATTTAAATTCCTATATCATATGTTGTGCAGCTTAGTTTAACTCTGGGGGAGAGATTTGTTACCTATTGCACCCGCATATTTCATGTGCATACTAGAAGCTTTTATATAATTATGATAATTAGTTCATTGCATCACACACCACTCCACCCGCTTGTGCGCGTGCTTAGCTGTTAGTGTACCGCGAGTTAAACTCATTTCTTCGTGAGATTTGGGAAAATTATGGTACTGGCTTAGGATTGTGAGACAAAGTAAAATGTTGACCTTATTGTGTTTCTAGTCAACTGCTCTCGTCTCGTGTAGAAATTCGAGTAGATTTAATTTTTCTGTATGGTTATGGTTTTATACTTTTCTATTTGGGTAAAGATCATTTTATTCTACTCAAAAGTTGGTGAATCCGGTGTGAATCAAACGATAGTATAGGAATGTGTGTAGCCGTCACTAGACTCGTTTTGCTCGAGTCGGGAGGAAGGATCATCTATATCGGTGGCTAAGAACTTGCCCCAAGCTACTCTCGAAGCATAGGTATTTGGTTAGTCTAGCGTAAGCATGATGTAGGCCATCATTTTGGTCTGATTGAGCTTTGTACCGCTCCTAACGTCATATCCTCGCTAGCCCCGTTGTGCCTACCCTTCTTTTGATTCAGCTCCACCTTCATTCACCAAAGCCCCAAAACCTATCCTAGTCGCACACCCAAGTCGAGTTTAGTGTTTTATATTTTCATGTTGGGATGTGATGTGGTGTTATTATTTGTGAAAATATGGAAGTGCTCCCAAGTTTATATCTGCTAAATTGTGAAAATAAAATGAAGAAAAAGAAAAAAAAAGAAAAATATTTGTAAAGACAAAAAAAAGTGAAAAGAAAAAGTTTAAATTGAAAATCTTTTTGGAAATGTGATTATATTTGGAGTAGGCGGTGCACACACCCATATGTTAAAAGTTAAGTCTGGAGGTGTAGTCTACCTGCATATATTATGGTTAGCGGTTGGATTCTTTTTAGGCTAGCTCATTTGGGTTAGGTGCATAGCCTTTCTTTTTATCATTGTTTACCTCACCGTAACCTAGGCCCCGTGATTACCGTAAAGTCCTACGGATTTGCGCTTGAGTCTAACTAGTGCCGTGGAGTGAGTGTGAATGGGCAAGCGTATGGTCCCCAACATTGGTGGATTCCTTAGGAGGTGATCCTGAGCCCCAATATTTGGCAAAGCTCACCTTAGTGTCCTGCCTACTTTCTTCCTACGTGTGACCAGCTGATTCACCATGATTCTATTTTTGAGTAGTAATAAAATTTTGATACACATTGTGAAAAATATAAACTATTCTGCATACTTAGAAATTTTCTCTATTGTATTTTTACGCACGCAAGCATGCGACTTCGCATGGTACTTTGTTTTTCAATTTCTTTGTTAGCTAGTAATTTTCCCTATCTGCTTAGATTTTGTTTGCTCGGGACGCGCAAATAGTTAAGTCTGGGGGTGTGATGAGTCCGATTTATATAGGGTTTTTCGGACTCATCTGGGCTATTTTTCATGCGTTTGCACTTCACTTTTAGTTCTATATCGTTCATATTTCTTCTTATCTATATTTCCATAGGAAGTGCACACTTTAACCCGTGTTGTGTATTTTTGTACTTTTATTGTTTGTACTCCTTATTGTGATTACCTGGAATGTCTGCACATATCAGTGATTTGTTTTTTCTATTGTTACAGGGGTCGTGTACGTGTTCCGGGAGTGTTTGGAAACAGGAATAATGGGCACGATCATTGGATCTACTGCGCACGACCACTAGTCGTGCGTCGATGATCGTGCGCACTTGCCTTCCTTTTCCAAGTTCTGCGTGGGCATACGCACAACCACCGGACACAGTGTGCACGACCACCGGGCATGCGCCACTAATCATGTGCATTGATTCCTCTTTTCCTGGAGTTCAGTCTAGGGTAACCGCACGACCATTGGACATAGTGTGCATGACCACCAGTCATGCGCCATTGCTCGTGCGCAGTACCCAGTTCTTCTTCCAAATCTGCCATGCCAGTGCACACGATCACTCGACATAGTGTGCACGACCGCTGGTTGTGCGCCCGTGATCGTGCGCATTGTTCAATTCTGCTTTCTACAAACATGGAGGTGCAGCCCTAATTCGGGATAGCTAATTTTTCCACCGCCGTTTTCGTCTCGGAGGAGGGATTCCGCCGTCCTCCTTCAATTTCCACCCTAGAAAGGTGCTCTGGGCAAGCTTTCAGCGCCAAATCCAAGCCTGAGCTTCCTCTCGGTCTCCTCCATCATCTTTTGGGCTCATTTAAAGCTTCAATGCCATAGCCATCAAGCAAAGGGAAGCTTTCAACTTTCGTCCGCTATCGTGACATGAAGAAGACGGGCCATTGGAAGGTAGTGACATCCCTTCTCTTCCCTGGACGTAGTTGAGGACCGAGCTTGGACGCGGATTGATAACCCGACGATTCCAACCTTGAATCCTCATCAAGACTTCGGATTCGGTCAATCTCTTGCCTTGTTCTTTATTTATTGTTGTTTATGTGTTGTTGTAAACTTTATTTATAGATGATGTGTACTTAGTTGTAAAACGCTTATATTAAATCATGTCTTTTTGATTTGTATTTTCCTTATATTTGCTTGAGGTACGCCATATTCCATCCACCACCATCCACCCTTGCCGCACTAGCAATTGCTAGTGGCGTGCGTAGTGAAGAGGTGCTTTCGACCCCATTCCGCCGTTATGACCACCTCATCCGCATGCCTACTCGTCCATCCACCCAACGATTCGGTGCATAGCGGCCCGACTAGTCTTCTATCCCGCCTGACGAAGCATCGCATAGCGGTGTTGCATAAGAGTAGTTGTTAGCCTTTTATTTTATTTTTCTGCAAAGATCAAAACCCCCATCTCCTGTCGTGCTAGGACATCCAAGCTCCCACTACATGGTGCGAAATCTCCCCGAAACACGTGGTGTTTGCGGTGTTACGCTAATGACAATGGATCAAGGGGAGGTCCGAGCTGAACTCGATGATGTCTCCTGGTATCAGTTAGCCTTTGGAGTTGTTCAGGAGACAATAGAGAAAGCACTTGAAAAAGTGTCAGTATGGAGTCTTTGATCAATAATAACTTTTGAAAAGTTTACATACGAAGGAAAAGAGAGGAAGAGGTTCAGGAATAGAATAGCTTTAGATCATCTCCGCTCCATGTATGTGATACATATTCTCCTTCATTAGTTTGCAAGCGGTAAGCCCAGTTCTTTAGCACCTCTTTGACAAGGAATGGATCAGACCAATTGGAATAAGCTTCCCCACTGAGTCGGCTCTTGCAGCAATGTCAACTTTTTTAAGAACTAGATCTCCCACTTGAAAGTTTTGATCCTTACATTCTTATCAAATTACCGGGCCATTCTCCTCTTTATTTCTTCTTGCCTTATTGCTGCCTTATCTCTGACATCTTCAATATGTTCTAAACTAAATTTCATCACTTCATTATTCAACTCAATCCAATCCTCCCAACCTTTTCTAGCAAGTAGAACTCTTGGCGAAGGGACTTAAACTCAACTGGAATAAGAGTTTTTGAACCTTGAGAAAGCTTAAATGGAGTTTCTCTAGTTGCAGATTAAGGTGTTGTTCTTAGGGTCCAGAGGACCGAAGGAAGTTGATCAGCCCAAATGCCTTTGAGATTCTGCACATTCATTTTCAACAAGCTGAGAACCTGCTTGTTACCTGCTTCAAGCTGGCCATTGCTCCTGGGATGATGGACTGATGCAAAGCACAGTTCTATTCCGATCTGGTTGCAAAAATCTACCATCTCAGTGTTGTTGAACTGTGGCCCGTTGTCAGTGATTATTGCCATCTAAATACCATGTCGGCAGACTATCTTGCCCCAAATGAAGTTTTTTACAACCGACGTTGTTGTTTTTGCCAATGCTTTAGCCTCGATCCACATACTGAAATAGTCAATCATTACTATGATGAAGCGTCGTTGCCCGCTTTACATCGGAAAAGGACCAAGGAGATCCATTATCCAAATGGCAAAGGTCCATGGCACTGTGAATTATGTGAGCGACTGATTTAATTGATGTTGAAGTGGAGCAAACTTTTGGCACTGAACACATTTCTTTACATAAGTCTCGGATCTTTCTACATTGTAGGCCAGAAATAACCTTACCGCATGATCCTTCTTTTTAGAGTCCTTGCTCCTGAGTGACTTCCACACTCACCAGAATGAACTTCTCGAAGAATAGTAGGAGCTTCCTCTTCAGAGACACATCTTGCCATGGTTGATAAGAAGGTCTTTCTATATAAAACACCTGATACCAAGTAGTAGTAAGCTGCTTTTATTTTGAATTATTTCTTATCCTTTATCGACTGATTAAAATTTCCTGTTGACAGATAAAGAATGAGTGGATCCATCCAGGAGGAGCTCTGATCGATTTGCATTAACTCTTCCTCATCCAATGTTGGGGGGAAGAGTTCAGAAGTTATTCCCCTTGACAGAAGTCCATATTTTGTAAGAACATCTGCTTCTTTATTTTCTGATCTTAGAATATGCTCAATGGTGAAACTTTTGAACTTTCCAATTTCTATCTTCATGAGAGCAAGATATTTCTTCAGGATATGTTCTCTGGTCTCAAAGTTATCGAGGGCTTACAACTCCAATACAAGAGAATCAGTCTTTATGTGAACGTGGTCAATCCCTAGTTCTCTTGCAACCCTTAAGTTTGCTAGCAAAGGCTCATACTCTGCTTGATTGTTGGTAATTGGAAAGAAGAATTTGATTGCTTGCTCAAGCTTGATGTCGTTAGGATTAATCAGAACCACACCTGCTCCAAAGGAATTTCTGCCTGAGGCCCCATCAATGTAGATGGACCAAGCCAAAGGAGATCTTTCTACTTTATCAGAACTAGATTCTGTTGTATCAAGCAAGAAGTCTGCTAGAACCTGAGCTTTGATGGCTGTCCTGGGCACATAAGAGATCTCAAAATCACTTAACTCAATTGTCCATTTGGCCAACCTGCCTGAATGTTCTGGTTTCTCTAGCATGCTTTTCAAAGGTTGATCAGTGACTACTTGAACTGAGTGCGCCTGGAAGTAGGGGCGAAGTCTACGAGCAGACATTACTAATGCCAAGGCCAACTTCTCCAAAATTGGGTATCTCATTTCTACATCTTTGAGAATGTGGCTGACATAGTAAATCGGGAATTGCCTCCTGTTCTCTTCCTGAACAAGAACTGAGCTGACTGCCACATGGCCAACTCCCAAGTACAAGACAACAACTCCCCTGATCGGGGGCTTTGCAGCAAGGTCGTTGAAGTTAGTTGTTTCTTTAATTGTTCAAAAGCAAGCGAGCACTCTTCTGCCCATTCAAACTTGGACGCTACTCGAAGAGTCTTAAATAATGAGAACTCTTATCACCAACTCGAGAGATGAATATCCCGAGACCTGCCAATCTCCCCCCCTAACTGCTGAACCTCTTTAGGTGAACAGGAAGGGGCCATATCAAGAATGTCTTTAACTTTATCAGGATTGGGGGCAAGCCCTTCTAGTGTAAGGAGATGACCAAGGGATTTCCACTTACTCACCCCAAAGGTACATTTTGACAGATTGAGTTTCAACTTATATCTCCGCAGAGTAGACAACGTATCGGCTAAATCTTAAAGGTGTAGTGAGAAGGATTTTCTTTTGATCAAAAGATCATCAACATACACCTCAAGGTTTCTTCCTTTTTTCTCTTTAAGCACATGAACCATCATGCGTTGATAATTAGCACCAACATTCTTAAGCTCGAAGGGCATCACCACATAACAATAACAACTGCCATTTTTAATAAAAGACGTATGAGGAATGTCGGGCTTATGCATTCTTATTTGATGATAAGCAGGGAATGCATCTAAGAAACTCATAAAAGAATACCCTACCGCAGAATCAACTAATGAATCTATCCGAGGCAAGTGGTAAAAATCTTTAGGGCATGCTTTATTTAAATGCGTGAAATCTACACACATTTGTCATTTCCCTCCTGGCTTTTTAACCATTACAACATTTGATATCCAGGAGGGATATTGGATTTCACGTATAAACTTTGCTTTGAGGAGCTTTGAGACCTCCTTCTTGATTGGATTAGCAAGCTTTGCCGCCACATCTCTCTTCTTTTGCTGTACCGACTTGAAGCTGTGATCAATATTGAGGTGGAGGCAGGCGACATCTGGATCAATGCCTGGCATGTCCTCCGCTGACCAAGCGAAGACATCTATGTTCTCTAGCAAGCATGAGATCAACTCAACCTTTTGATCTTCTGGCAGATCCGAGTTGATGGAGAGCTTCCTCTCCTCCCCCTTAATAATGGGGACTCCTTGAGTCACCTGTGCAGGTTCCAAGTGAGCTCCTTCTCGATCATTTGTAACTTCTGATCTGGAAGACATTTCTGTTGCTGCTGCTGGAAAAATGGGAGGGGCAATTTCAGTTATGTTTACTGTTCAAAGATAACACTCCCATACTTGCCTTGGGTTGCTCCTGACCCTGCACATTCTACCATCAGCAAAAAAATTTATTTCCATGTGGTAATTTGAGTACACTGCTTGATATTTGTTGAGTAGAGGCCTCCCAAAGATCGTGTGATAACAGATAGGAGCATCAACCACTATGAACTAGATCAGTTTGGTTGCTCCCACGAGCTTCACTGACATAGTTACACTTCCCTCAAATCCTTCCTTTCACCAGAAAAACCATAGAGTGACCCTTCGGTGGAAAGCAAAGGCTTCCCATTCTTCAAGGCTTCGAAAGTTGATTTGAACAAAAGATTGACGGATCTGCCTGTATTAATTAGAAATTTGTCCACTGTATAATCTTCAATTGATGCCTTGATCACAACAACATCGTCAAATGGGTTGGCAGTCTAAGGAAGATCGGCCTGGCCAAAAGTAACATCTCCTCTTGATGGAGCAGACAAAGGGTAAGAGGCGACCTCTGCTCGAGAGACCATCGCGATTGAAGACTTATGAGTTGACTCGGTCCCTGCTCCACTATGTATGTAGAAGAGTTGCCCCAGGGCTCCCTCATCATTTGCATCTAGGAATTCAGTCTGAACATTGATAGGCCCCAGACGGCCAACATCTTCAATCTCTTCACATTCCAATTGGACTTCAACCACCTCCTTGCCCTTGTTGGTGGAAGGCTTTGAAGAGTCTCCTTCCTTTCCCAGGTCCTTGATCTTGACCTCAGCGTGCAGTATTTCAACTAGTTGACGAAGGGCTCTGCAGTCTTTGGTGGAATGACCCTTATCTCTATGGAATTCGTAGAACTGAGCATTTTTCCTTGGACTCCACTCTCTTTGAGGTCCTTGCTTCTTTTCATCTGACCTCCTTTGTAGTATCTAGATGACCTCATCAATGTTAAGTCCCATATCTGCAAGCTCCTCCATGGAGTTGCTATCAAGTTCCCTTTGAGCAGACAGGGCATTCTGAAGAATAGGAAGATCTTGTAGCGGTAAGGCAGGAGTGGCGGCCAACGACAGTCTCTGATCGTGAAACTGTTGATGGCCGATGAAAGGTTTCTTATTGCGGAAGTTTCGCCCCCTTTGAGAAGGAGGCTGGAAGACGGGCCGATGAGGCTTACTATGATGATGATAAGTAGAGGAAGAACTGCCGGTATCCCTTGCTTCAGCCTTCGCTGTTAGGGATGAAATATATGTCGGATTGGCGTTCTCGCCTTTGATGAAATGGTTGACGATAACAATCAACTCTTGATAAGTTTCTGACGCTTTGGTTGTTGCTTTGAACTTCAAGGGGCCTTCCCGGAGGCTGTGAATTATGGCAACTTTATAATAGTCGGGGTTCATATTCCTCACCCCCTGGATCTCTTTTTGAAAACGATCAACGAATCGAGCAACCGACTCATTATCCGTTTGCTTGATGTCAAAAAGAGTAGCTAGTCCATCCTTTCTCTTCTTGGAGGTAGCAAACCTCAGTAATAGCTCGCTACGGAACTCAGTGAAAGAAGATATTGTGCTTGATGGCAGCTCATAGAACCACTCTCTCGCGTGTCCTTCGAGTGTGGTGACTAAGAGTTTGCATTTTAGGGCATCAGAGAGGCATCTCAATGTAACAACCCCTTCGAATGCCTACAGATGGGAAACAAGATCAGTCTCCCCTGAGTAGAGATGAAGACGTGGTTCTCTGAAATTATTGGGTCCTGACTACCATTGGATTCGATCGATAAAGGGAGAGGGTGTTTCAAACTCAGCATGATAGGAAGGTTCTGTAGGCTCAGCGGACTGGCGGTATGCAAAATCAAGCTGGCGGGCAGGAGTGCCACGGGCCACCTCCCTGAAGAAATCCATCAGAGAGGCCAACTAGTCACCTTGAGGCTACAGAGGAGCTGCGGGTTGAGATGGTCGGCGAGGTTGAGGAGATGGAGTGACTGCAGGAGATTGCCGAAGAGGAGTTTGGCGAGCTGGTGTCCGGTGGACCGGAGTCTTGCGAACTGGAGTCTGGCGGTCTAGCATCTGGCGGACTGGAGTGTCCGCAACATCTACTGCGGCCTGGGGCACAAGCTACTGAGTCAACACGAGCAAAGACAGACTGATGGTATCAATGCTCTATTTGGTCTCCCTGTGAGATCGCTCAACCTCACAGCGAGACTGTTCGATTGCTTCCCACAGCGAGTGTAACGCCCCCTGTTTTTCTGTGTTTTGTTTGATCTTTGATTGGCGTTACGATGACACATTTCTGGCCTTTTGCCGTTATAGAGCATGTTCTTAGCTCTTTAGGTTCCTTGTGTAGCCTGGTTGTAGTGTGTTAGCAAGATTCCCCAGCTAGCTGAAGTCTGTTTTGGTGACTCGGTTGGGACTCTTAGGGAATGCTTGTGTTTTGGCTTCGGGAGGTATTAGCCCGAGTGTGAGATCTTCGGATGTTGTTTTCGACCTCACCATTGTTTTCGTGGCTTGGGTATTTAGCTACGGTGCGGGTTTTGGTCGAAGTCCGAGATCGTTTGCTTTCGCGTCGTTTCTACGTATGTTATGTTAGCCATAATGTTTGTTGTGTTGTGCATGGCCTGGTGTGGCCGAGCTTGTTATGCTGGTGCCTTGTTTCGTTTTTTTAGCTAAGGAGTTTAGCTATTTTTTTGTGTATGTTTGGGTGACACGGCCTGGGTCATGGGTGTGAACCATAGCGTGTCGAGCTCAGGTAGAGCTCTCGGTTGTGTGGTCGACGAAATTCAGTCGACGGGTGTTTTTGGAAGGAACACGGCCTGTGACATGGGCGTGTCACAGGGCGTGTCCCCTTCGGTTTGTCGAGTTGCGCTCGACGATTCGTGCGCTCAACGATTCATCGAGCGGCGCTCGACGATTCGTCGAGCGGCGTTTGGGTGATTTTACGCCCCCATAGCACGGGCGTGCCGGATCTGACACGGGCGTGTCATAGGGCGTGGCCCCGATTTCATCGAGTTGAGCTCGATGATCGTCGAGTGGTTAGGTGAGGGGGTACACGCCACGCGACACGGGCTTGTCGGACTTGACACGGGCGTGTCACAGGCGTGTCTGGAGCGTGTTCCGTATTTTTTTCCTGAGTGCTTCTTTTTATGTCGTGAGTCATTTTTCCTCCTCATTTCTTCGTCCCCGATTCTGGAGAAGCTTCCAACGGAAGGTTTTGGGAGGAGGCAGTGTTGGATTTTCACCAGCGATTGCGGGAGGGAGCTCGATTTTTCTCGTGCGATAGCAGATTTGGCTTACTCTCGTCTAGATCTTCCCTTCCATGTAAGTCATTCTTGATCTAGGGCTGATTCCAGGAGTTAAACTTTTTTTGATATCTTTTCTTCTTCTCTAAATCTTTGCTTTTGACCCGTAGGTGGCCGATCTTGCCGCCAAAGCCAGTTTTCGTGTATCAATCGCTGCATCTTGGTGGTAAGGCAAGTGGCTCCTTTCCCTTGCCAATTTTGACCCCCTTTTTACCTAGTTACACTGCTATATATCGTTCTTAAATTTCAGCCATGTTCGATTTAGGTTGTCTAGGAATTTTGGCTAGTATTGTTTTTTATTTATTCGCGGTTTGGTGTCCAGTGGGTAGCTAGAGTTAGGGTATGGCTGCATTTAGTTTTAGTTTAAGTATAGTTGTGGTAGACCCGAGTAGATAGGATAGAAGGGAGAGTTGGAATTAAATTTCCAACTCTCTGTTTCCACGCGATGAGAGAGTTTAGGCTGCGGTTTTAACTAAAATTTATGTTTAACCTAAGTAGAAAGCGCTGACTGCGTTGAGTGAGCCCAGTTCACTCAACGCCGTCATCCAGCATAGGTTTTGCGGCTAAGTATTTTGGCGTCACATGAGTGGAGCTTACTCAACGCCACGTCGAGTGGGCTCGATGTTTCTGCATTGGGTTCGTGTGTTTCCTTAGGATTGTTAGTATGACTTTTCCCTATTCCCTAGGGGGGGGATATTGGGTGTTCGACTAGTTTTTGCATGCCGACTCTTGGGTTGTGGCAGGTGGTGGAGTTTTGGTGCCTCTGGTGGGGTGGTTTTATGTGGAGAGCTGTGGCCACCACCTTTTACCCCGGCTTGGGTTGGCGTGTGTGGGACCCTAGAGCTGCCACTATTTGACCCCTTAGCCCTTTTTGGATCTGGTTTTGGTTATGTATTCAGATCCATGTTTTGACCCCTGCCATTAACCCTCAAGTTAGGACTGTTAGTTCCTTTCCTATTTTATGTCTATTTCTCCTGTCATATATGTATATGTCTTGTTGCTGTTGCAGGGACTTTTGTTGGGCATGTTGCTTTTATTACTCACACTTGGTGTGCTTTTGCTGTTCTTTAGACAGTGTTCTTTTCTTACTGTCATGTCCTTTCTTTTACTGATAGCATTTTGTTGCCGGGTTGGTAAACCCTTCTTAATTGCTCATAAATCTAATGCTCTATTTACCTTTTTGATTATTTTCTTGCTGAGGTGTTCTTTTCTTGAATGCCTCAGGTCCAGGTTGTAGCTAGTTGAGCGGCTAGTTCTTTTGGAGTGGCTTGCTTGTGGCCTCTTGGGTAGCCGAGATAGCTGATCCTCGATTTTTGTGAGGTAGTTCTTTTCCTTTCTGTATAGACATGCATACTCACCAGTGGGTTCGTGTCAGGTTGTTGACGCCCACTGGTGGCTTCTTGTGATGCTGGGTATGAACTAAAACTGCTATTTTGCCTATTTGTGGTTGTTTACTTACTTCTGGGAATGTTTTATGCTAGGTTGCATGGTAGATATTTTTAAACCCTAAAAGCGTTACTATATGTATCTCATGCATGTCATATTTTTAAAACTAAGACACTACTTTTCCTTTAGCGTAAAGACTACATTTTTATAAACTATACTAACCTTAGAGTTGTGCATATCATGAGTCGTCCCTCGGGGACACTTATGCTCATTTAGGGTGTCAACTCAATTTAACCAAAGTATTTTCCGCTGCGTATAAATATACATTTAATTGTGTACTAGCTGATCCACTGTGCCGAGGGATACAGTGATGCTAAAGATCACGACAGTGAACCGGTCGCACAAGTAATATAAAATGGGGGCTTTCCCAAGTATCGATCTCTCAAGGAACACAGTAAGGTTGAGTTAATTTCGAGGTGGACTTGAGATTGAAGTCCTTAGGTCGGCGGTAACGATGGGCGGTTTTGATATTGCGGATAAAGAAAATAAAACACTATCAACTACTCCTATGCAACGCCGCTATACGATGCTTCACCAGGCGGGATGGAAGACTAGTCGGGCCGCTATGCACCGAATCGCTAGGCGGATGGGCGAGTAGGTTGCGGATGAGGTGGTGAGAACGGCAGAGTGAGGGTCGAAAGCACCTCTTCGCTACACACGCCACGAGCTATTGCTAGTGCGGCAAGGGCGGATGGATTGTGGATGGAATACGGCGCACCTCAAGCAAATAACAAAAATACAAAATCACATAGACATGATTGTATAAAAACGTTTTACAAATAAGTACAGATCATCTATTAATAAAGTTTACAACAACACATAAACAACAATAAAGGAAGAACAAGTCAAGAGATCGACCGAATCCAAAGTCTTGCTGAGGATTAACGGTTGGAATCGTCGGGTTGTCAATCCGGGTCCAAGCTCGGTCCTCAACTGCGTCCGGGGTAGATAATGGCTGTCACCACCATCCAATGGCCCGTCTTCTTCGTCTCATGATAGCGGACGAAAGTTGTAAGCTTCCCTTTGCTTGATGGCTATGGCGTTGAAGCTTGAAATGAACCCAAGAGATGATGGAGGAGGCAAAGAGGAAGCTCCGGCTTGGATTTGGCGGTGAAAGCTTGCTCGGAGCACCTCCCTAGGTTGGAAGATGATGAAGAAAGGCGGAGAAGGCGGAAAACGATGGAGAAATGTCGAGTGATCCCCGCTCTCCCGAATTAGGGCGAGACCTGCACTATTTATACAAAGCAGAAATGAACAATGCGCACGATCAAAGGCGCACGACCAGTGGTCGTGCGCACTATGTCCAGTGTTCGTGCGCACTGGCATGGGAGATTAGGAAGAAGAACAGGGATAACGCGCACGAGCAGTGGTGCACGACCAGTGGTCGTGCGCACTAAGTCTAATGATCGTGCGATTACCCCAGACAGGACTCCAGAAAAGAGAAATCAATGCACACGATCAGTGGTGCACGACCGGTGGTCGTGCGCAGTGTGTCCAATGGTCGTGCGCATACCCCAGGCTGATTATGGAAAACATAGAGTAGTACGCACGATCAGGGGCGCACGACCAGTGGTCGTGCGTATTAGATCCCATGATCGTGCGCAGTATTTCTGTTTCACAATCATCCCGAAACACGCACACGACCCTGGTACCGATAGGAAAAACAAATCACTAATCTGTGTAGACATTCCAGGCAATAATAAAAAGGAGAACAGACTATAAAAATAACAAAATACACAACCACGGGCAAAAATGTGCACTTCCTATGGAAATAAAGATAAGATGAAATATGAACGATATAGAACTAAAAGTGAAGTGCAAACGCGTGAAAACTAGCTTAGATGAGTCCGAAAATAGGTATATAAAATGGACTCATCACACCCCCAGACTTAACTATTTGCGTATCCCGAGCAAACAAAATCTAAGCAGATAAGGAAAATGATTTAGCTAACAAGGAAATTGTGATACGGAGTACCATGCGAAGTCGCATGCTCGCACGCGTAAAAATATAATAGAAGAAATTTCTAAGTATGCAGAATAGTTTAAATTTTCACAATGCGTATCAACATTTTATTATTACTCAAAAATGGAATCACGATTAATCATCCGGTCACACGTAGGGAGAAAGTAAACTAATCACTAGGCGAGCATTGCCAAAGATCGGGGCTCAGGATAACCTCCAAAGGAATCCACCAATGTCGGTGACCATATGCTTGCCCTTTCGCATTCTCTCCACGGCACTGGTTTGGTTCACACACGAATCAGTAGGACTTTAGGTGAAGAGATGGGGCTTGGGTTTCGGTGAGGTAAACAAAGATAAACAGGAAGGCTATGCACCTAACGCAAATGAGCCATCAAAGATAGAATCCATCAGCTAACCAAAAAAACATATGCAGGTACACCACACCCCCAGACTTAAATTTTAACATATGGGTGTGTGCACCGCCTACTCCAAAAATACTCACATCTCAAATAGGATTTTCAATTTTACTTTTACTGTTCACTTTTTCACAATTAACATCATTTTTTTAACTTTTCTTTTTCTTTTTCAAATTACTTCTCTTTTAACAATTTCAGCAAATATAAGCTTTGGAGCACATCCACATATTCACATGTAAAAGCACCACATCAACACCCCAACATGAAAAATGTAAAACTCTAAAGCTCCACTTGGGAGTGCGACTAGGATCGGCTTTGAGGCTTTGGTGAAATAAAGGTGGAGCTGAATCAAAAGAATGGGTAGGCACAATGGGGCTAGTGAGGACAAGACGTTAGGAATGGTACAAAGCTCAACCGGGCCAAAATGATAGCCTACATCACGCTCATGCGAGTGAACTAACCTATACCCATGCTTCAAGAATAGCTTGGGGCAAGTTCTTAGCCAACGAGAAAGACTGTCCATCCTCCCGACTCGAGCAATACAAAAGTAACGGTCGTCTACACACATCCCTAAGCTACCGTCAGATTCACACCGGATTCACCAATATTTGAGTAGAATAAAAAGTACTCACGCAATTAGAAAAATATAAAACTAAAAGCATACAGAAAAATTAAATCTACTCTAATTTCTACACGAGACGAGAGCACTCGACTAGGAGCACAGCAGGGTCAATATTTTACCCCGTCTCACAATCCTAAGCCAGCACCATAATTTTCCCAAATCATACAAAAGAAACGAGTTTAACTCGCAGCACGCAAAAAGCTAAGCACGCACTCAAGTGGGTGCAGTGGTGTGTAATGCAATGAAGTAATCACCATAAATCTATAAAAGCTTCTAGTATGCACATGAGATGTGCACGTGCAAAAGGTAACAAATAATGGCTCTCCCCCAGACTTAAACTAAGCAACACAGCATATGATAGAGAAATTAAAATCATAAAGAGCTAAGGGAAGAAGTTACCCAATGCTCAACTAGTGAGCATACCAGAAGACACGTGGAAACGTGAAGCAGGCCCGCCATACGAAGAAGCATAACCCCTCCAATGCAATTTTCCATGAATACCTGCAGGGGTGAGGTCCGCAAAAATAAAAGAAAAAATATACAAAAAGAAATGCTAAAATTAAAATAGACATGAAAAAGAAAAATGCAGGAAATATAAGATAACTACTGGGGTTATTGTCATCCCAGCACGACTTATTCGGCTACGAAAAGGTTCTAGCTAATGGGCTTATGAAAAGAAAAATGCACAGGTAACTGTTCCAATATCCGTTTCTGTAACGGGTACCGATACGGCGATAGAACAGTTACCCCTCTGCCTAAATAATCATACCTGCTCCTCGCAGGCAGAGTAAATAGGAAATAGGATGAGGAGGAGGCCTGGTCCTCACACATCTTATCAAAAAAAGTATCCTCGCTTAGCAAGGTATTGTCAACCACAGGTGTGCAAGGTGTGATGACAACGGCAAGAACACCAGGCTCATCATCATCCCAGCATACCCTTGGAGACTCAGCCTGCACAGGCTCAGATAGAGAAGGGGGATCAAGAAATAAAGGAGAAGAAGAACTAAAATAATCAGAAAATGGGAGAGTGATCCCGGTATCACTCTCAGCAGGATCCAAGCAGAGATCATCGTCGGTATCATATGAGTCGTACCGAGGGGAATCCGAGAACTCGAGGTCCATGGTGGTAAGAGGAACGGCCTCATCCAATATGGAGGTGCAAACCTCCGCATCGAAAAGGGAATATTCCTCATCCCACCGGGTTGCGTAAAAGTATTCCAAAGATCCACCTTCTCCGTCGGAGATAGAGGAATCATCATCCCACTTCGGCGCAACCTCAGGCACCGAATCATCAACAAATACGGCATCATCAACAGACTCACACAAAAATGGAGTAGCACAATCCGGCAAAAATTACGGAGGGGCAAGGCAGCTCTCAAAATCAAGCACTGAATGAGCAGGCCCCCTCGCACAGTCATTCACATACGCCACCCCATCGACGACCGGAACAATCTCATCGTCCCATACAGGAGCGTCCATGAGTTCCTGCTCCTCTTTTAGTTGGTTAACACCAGAGTGATTGTCATCACTCAAGGGAAGCTCGTAAAAAGGGATCGAGGGACCCATGAAGGAGCTGTATGCTGCTAGAGATTCTTCGGTAATCTCAACGGGTAGAGAACGAGCAAAGTGCGTTATGTCAGTATATGGGCCAGACAACACCCTGGTAGGCCTGTCCACAGCAGTCTTCCGCAAACGGGAGGTTGTTGTGCACGCTCCCTCAGAGGGAGATGGCTTGAACAAACGAGGGCAATCCTTCAACATGTGGCCCACAGCTTGACATAACAAACACCGAATGCAATGCTCGGTTTTCATAACAGCAATGGCATCGATGGATCGGTGTAAAAGTGTCAAGTAGACGGCACTCAGCATCAGGATCCATAGCGAACAAAAATAATTTCTGAAAAAGTGCTACACAGCTAAAATAAAAATAGCACGGATCTGCTATCTAAATCAAATATCAGAAAAGGGCAAAAAGAAATAGGCAAAATAAAAATTCTAATAACCAAAGCAAATAAAAAAATGATATGCACAAATGGAAAAGGGCTTCAATCTATTATCTCCCTCTCCAGAAACTCACACGACTGTGTTCCCCGGTAACGACGCCAAAAACTTGATGCGTAAGATCACGACAGTGAACCGGTCGCACAAGTAATATAAAATGGGGGCTTTCCCAAGTATCGATCTCTCAAGGAACACAGTAAGGTGGAGTTAATTTCGAGGAGGACTTGAGATTGAAGTCCTTAGGTTGGCGGTAACGATGGGGGGTTTTGATATTGCGGATAAAGAAAATAAAACACTATCAACTACTCCTCTTCAACGCTGCTATGCGATGCTTCGCCAGGAGGGATGGAAGACTAGTCGGGCCGCTATGCACCGAATCGATAGGCGGATGGGCGAGTAAGCTTGCAGATGAGGTGGTGAGAACGGCGGAATGAGGGTCGAAAACACCTCTTCGCTACATACGCCACTTGCAATTGCTGGTGCGGCAAGGGCGGATGGATGGTGGATGGAATACGGCGCACCTCAAGCAAATAATGAAAATACAAAATCACATAGACATGATTATATAAAAACGTTTTACAAATAAGTACACATCATCTATAAATAAAGTTTACAACAACACATAAACAACAATAAAAGAAGAACAAGTCAAGAGATCGACCGAATTCGAAGTCTTGCTAAGGATTCACGGTTGGAATCATCGGGTTGTCAATCCGCGTCCAAGCTCGGTCCTCAACTGCGTCCGGGGTAGAGAAGGGCTGTCAACACCTTCCAATGGCCCGTCTTCTTCGTCTCACGATAGTGGATGAAATTTGCAAGCTTCCCTTTGCTTGATGGCTATGGCATTGAAGCTTGAAATGAACCCAAGAGATGATGGAGGAGGCAGAGAGGAAGCTCCGGCTTGGATTTGGAGGTGAAAGCTTGCCCGGAGTACCTCCCTAGGGTGGAAGATGATGAAGAAAGGCGGAGAAGGCGGAAAACGGCGGAGAAATATCGAGTGATCCCCGCTCTCCCGAATTAGGGCGAGACCTGCACTATTTATAAAAAGCAAAAATGAAGAATGTGCACGATCACAGGCGCACGACCAGTGGTCGTGCGCACTATGTCCAGTGTTCGTGCACACTGGCATGACAGATTAGGAAGAAGAACAGGGATAACGCGCACGTGCAGTGGCGCACGACTAGTGGTCGTGCGCACTAAGTCTAATGATCATGTGATTACCCCAGACAGGACTCCAGAAAAGAGGAATCAATGTACACGATCAGTGGCGCACGACCGGTGGTCGTGCGCAGTGTGTCCAGTGGTCGTGCGCATACCCCAGGCTGATTCTGGAAAACGTAGAGTAGTGCGCACGATCAGGGGCGCACGACCAGTGGTCATGCGCATTAGATCCCATGATCGTGCGCAGTATTCCTGTTTCACAACCATCCCGGAACACGCACACGACCCCTGTACCGATAGGAAAAACAAATCACTAATCTGTGTAGACATTCCATGCAATAATAAAAAGGAGAACAGACTATAAAAATAACAAAATACACAACCACAGGCAAAAATGTGCACTTCCTATGGAAATAAAGATAAGATGAAATATGAACGATATATAACTAAAAGTGAAGTGCAAACGCGTGAAATCTAGCCCAGATGAGTCCGAAAATAGGTATATATAATGGACTCATCATACAAACATTAAATATAACTGGTTTTCTTTCATATTAAACTATGATTTTCCTTAAAATCTAAGGTATGGAGTTTTGCCTGAACATGTGCAGTTATCCGCTGCATGACGTGGCATCACGACACGTATTTTCTCTTTCTCTGATGCGGTGTAATCGTCGAGAAAATATGGGTTGTGACAGCTAGTCCTCTGGCGAACTGGAGCGGTCTGAATGGTGGTCTCTGCGGTCTGACATTCTATCCGCTGATTTCAAAAAACTACTTGATCTAAAGGTCGCGTGTTAATTGTTGATGCATGAAAAGAGACAGGGAGTCAGGCACCACCAGCAAATGGTTCGAGCACCGGGGAATGGAAGGGAAGACGGCAACTGCAAGTAGCAATCTATTAAACGGCCGAGAGAAGAAGAATAGTAGAACCATGTGCCATAATAAGACCAGACTTTGCCCGTCGCGGCCTGAATGCCTCTCTTACGATGGGCTTTCCTTTGATTGAAAATGAGTTTGATTACAGGGTTGATTACAATCCAAGTAAAGGCAAAGTACAAGAGCAGAGCAAGTCAGAGACCGCAAAGCCTGAGATTCGAGTCCGCAGTATTTAACAGGTATGCTCCAGGGCACGTGTCAGTGTGCTTTGGGTGGACCGCTTCCACCTATTTATAGGTTAGGGGGCCTGCCAAAATGTGTAGGGCTAAATTAATCGGCTAATCGGGGTACAGGAGAACCGGGCAGCCGTGACGGGAAGCAAAAATGAAAGACACGGCAATCCACGCAAGAGGGACGGACTGGGCTCGTTGGCTGATTCTTCCTCATGGTGCTGCAAGGCACAATCCAGCCATAGGGTTGCGGCCTGGCCGGACTAAGCTTTAAGTCCGCCTGAAGAGGATCAATCCTGGGAGCCGATCTCCTGGGGCATGCCGAGTTGGGCAGACTAAGCACAGAGTCCGCCGCCGATGGGGATCAATCTCGGGACTTGCCAAGTTTTGCCTATCTGAGCGGACTGCAAAACCGAGTCCGTCGCTGATGTGATCTTGGAACCTTGTACGTGTTGCGGACTCTGGGGTTAACATGTGGACTTGGCCACATTCTAAGCTTGCTACTTCATGGTTTTGATTAAATATGCTTTACTCTGTACTATAGGTCATCTGGAGTTGTGTAAATGACCTTCACTCAATTCCTGTGGACTTGGACAGTTTTCGGTCTTTCCACCACTTAGGTAAGAACTTACCTGACTTAGCCACTTAGGCTATCTGTCCCATCACTGCTTACTGGGACATTCTGCAATCATTAAACTTGAACACAAGTTAGATCACCACATGTGTATACATTATTTGGTAGTCCTTCTTCAAATCCAGGACATTGGGATCAATGGACCCAATATGTCCCCATCCCGATGACAGGCTAATCGCTCTTAACCCTTGGTATCGAAGAGCATAGGGACACAAAAATATTTTTAAATAATTAAAGGCCGTCTTTTTCTATTTAATTAAGAACTTAAGGTTTACCCCTAGTATACGACGTGTAGAAACCACATATCGATGTGTGGGCTCTATTTTCATTATCCATACGCTAGCTAACCGAGAGGCCGTGCGTATGGACTAATCACCCTTGGTTAAAGAGAGTTTTGCACTAACCCTTGGGAGAGGAGGCACAGAATTCTTTTGTATTGGGTCCCCCCAAATAACGGGGTTCTTAGCGTAAAACAAGCATTAAGAGGAATCCTTCGCCGAATGAGAGCTCAGGCGAATAGTCTTAATTTTTAGGTGAGCGAAAGTCCTAGAGATAGGTGAGCTCATTCTTTTGGAACCTCCACGATCATGTTTCCCCTTTAATTGAAATAGAAATAGTTATATAATTTTATTTTAGTCCTAACGTAATTCAATACTGAGCATTAAATATTCATCGATCTTTTCTAAATCTATTTTCAGCTCTTTCTTATAGCCGCTTTAATTAGTTAATTCGGCAACTTAAATTTTTCACTAAGATAATAGTCCTTATAGGAGGAGTAAAGATAATCAAGCTTCTCTGGGAAATATACGATCTCGATATTCCCCTGAATATCCCATATTACTTGCGATAGGTGCACTTTCCTACCTTCATTGCATGAAAACCGGACCCACCGTGCTCACTAGATAAATCAGAGCCTGGTTTCGCGAGCATCAAGTTTTTGGCCCCGTTGTCGGGGACGCTTCGAGTTGTTATTTCGAATTCCGGAGTCTTACTTTTACCTATTTTTCTAAAAACTAAAAAAAAACTTAAAAACTATACTTAAAAATCCAAAAAAGAGTAATTATTTAGTATATATTTTAGGGGGTATGACTCGTGGACATACTTTGGAGTATGAAAATTTTGATTTCGATCCAGCGATCGAACACTCACTTGAGCGTATTCGATCTCAACACTGAAATCCCCCTTTGGACCCCGAAGAATCCGTCGGAGAACCTTCTGCTGCTGTTATGGTCGACCCTATTCCAAATACGGCCGTGGACCGTACAATGTCTTATTACTCCTAGCTGAATTTGGATGATACTGGGTCCAGTATTGTTTGACAGATGGTGGAGAACAATATTTTTGAAATAAAATATAGTGTTATTCAAATGATCCAAAATGCCGTGCAGTTCGATGGACAGCCGGATGAGGACCCGAACGTTCATTTATCTAGTTTTTTGGAAATCTACAATACTTTTAAGATTAATGGAATCACTGAAGATGCCATTCGTTTGCTCCTTTTTACTTTCTCCTTATGATACAAAGCTAAGGCGTGGTTGAATTCCCTCCCGCGAGGATGTATAACCACCTCTGCCGAGCTTGCAGAACGGTCTCAATGGAGTATTTTCCGCCCTCCAAAACTGCAAAGTTACAGGCGGACATTTCGTCGTTTGTGCAGAATAATTATGAGTCTCTATTTGAGACTTGGGAGAGGTTTAAAGAAATCCTCTGTAGGTGTCCGCACCACGCGCTGCCAGCGTGGTATCATGTCCAAAATTTCTATAATGGGCTTAACTATCAAACGCGTCAAATGTTTGATGCGGCTGTCGGGAGAACTCTGAATAATATGACAGATAAGCCTGCCCAAGCTCTTATCGAAGAGATGGCCATGAACGCCTATCAGTGGAACGTCCCGCGGGGACGTCCCAAACAGGCGGCCGACCTCTTCGAAGTGGATGTCACTGCTCAGTTAGCCCATCAAGTTGAAAGGCTGACGAAGCAGGTGGCAAAGATATCTGCTACCTCCTCTGTAACACCCCCTATCCGTCACATAGCATATAGCAGTAGGTCCAGCCGGGGCCCGACGCCATATACCACAGACAGACCAGACGGTTACTCAATGGAAACCATCCAACTCATATCAACGTCCTACACAGAGCATTCTAGCGGAAGCAATTATTAATAATTGTAAGAATAAAGAACCCAATAATAGAATGAATGTCCACTAACAAGCCACGGAATGAACGTACAAATACACAAGTACAATGGCCTTAAGGCCTTACAATTGTTTAATCAAATAGAAGTGTTTTCCAAACCTCGGCAAGCAGGCCGACCATACATGAATAAAAGAAAACACTAAGCATTAGGCCTTCGAGGGCTAGCACAGCAACTTGGGCTTTAGCCCGCTATTTACCGCTCGGCTCCGCAGCACCTGCAAGCACAATCCACCGCAACGGTGGCAAACCAAAGCAACGATCAGCAATGCTGACCAAATTATAACGATCCTGCCACCAACTCGGGGCGGTGATGCTCCTTCCATGCACTTTATTAGCATAACCAAGCAGTATATACATATATTTCATCACAGGCGTTGGCACGCATGGGCACACACCCCGTGCACTCAGGGAACATTCTCGGTGAACCGCTCAATGTCACGTCAATTAAAGACATAGACAATTCGGTCCCACCACCGCCACTTTGACGGCCAAACTATGAGCATTTTGTCTTCCCGACATGGGTCACGTCAATTTAAGCCATAGACCGCTGAAGACCCTCATCTATTCCAACAGCTCACATAGAACGATATAGAATGGGTACGGTTCCGCCTAACCCGTGCTCACATCGCAACGACAATTTAAGCCACATGAGCGTGTCAAACTTCTTCGAGTCCCGTTTCTGTCACACAGTTCACATAACCCAGTTATGTTCAAGTTGGCTCCCAGGACACCATGTTAGCAGAATCACGCATCCGCCTATTTTTCCGGGTGCATCTTGGAGTTAATCCCCAAGACTCCCTGTTGCAATCTACCGCGTAGAAAACCCGAAAAATAAACATTCGCACTGAGTCTTCTCCGGCCATTTATGCAATGCAACATCACCGATCCAGACCAACTTGTCTGGGTAGGATTCACACAACATGCCTATATCCGTTCTTTATTACGGACTCTACTTGTACACAACGGGGACTATTCATGTCTACCCGAAGGAACGCCTCAAACTCACCGCAAACTCGTGAGAGCGGGCTTCCTTATGCAAAAGGAGTAGAGCTTCATATGCTCAAGTAGAGAATCGTTACCCTAACATTTTTCCTTGGCACCATGGAAATGTAAGCAGATCAAATGCACCGCACTCTCCTTGCCTCCGTATATCTGAAGTCAGTTCGCGATTTGGAGCTCCGAAGCTCCGCCAGTGACCGGATCTAAGCTTCTTCTTCCTCCTTTGCTCTCCCCTCTCTCTAGACTTAGAAAGAGAACCACTCAAGTGAAATGAGGGTTTCAAAGGCCCAATCCAGGGAATATCCAAGTACTAGAAGCCCCCAGCCATTAGATCCCAAATTAAAGAAACGAACGACCACGATTCGGGCCTGAGATGCAAAATCTGGGCCGAACACGGCCTGTGACACGCCCGTGTCCAGGGCCGTGTCCCCCATTCGCCGTCGAAATCAACGCGTCTCGAAAATTACACGGGCACCCGACACGCCCGTATTTGAGCTAACACGCCTGTGTCATCCAGTACACGGAGGTGTTCCCAGCCGTATTCCTCCATCGACATAGGCCAGCAGCGACCCGAGACACACACGGGTATTGGACACCCCCGTGTCCCATTTGACACGGCCGTGTCACCAATGAACATGCCTAGGCTTCCACGCCGTGTTTCACCTGTGAATTAAATCGGCCAACCACCTGAGACACACACGACCTATGACACGCCCGTGTCCCAGGCCGTGTTCGCTGCTCGACGATCGTCGACTCCAAATTTCGTCATCCACACGGCCAGGTCGTCGACCCAAGCTCGACACGCCCTGGGACACGCCCGTGCCCCAGGCCGTGTTCCCCCCTGCCAAATTCCAAACTTGGCTCAAAATGCCTCCCGTCGCTCTTTTTAGTTTCGGGGCCTTACAACTCTCTCACTCTTAAAAGTATTTCGTCCATGAAATTACATAAAGGAAAGATAAGCATAAAACTTAAACGGTACCTGAGCAAAACAACTCTGTGTACTCTTCAAGCATAGTCTGCTCTCGCTCCCAAGAGAGCTTCTACTGATCGCAATTGTCCCAATGGACCTTGACCATCCTGATCTCTTTATTGCGTAGCTGCTTGACTTCGGAGTTCTCAATACGTACGGGCTTGACCTTTGTCGTCAACCCACTATCGACCGGCACATGATCGACCGCGATCACTTGCGTAGTCTCTTGCACCGCCTTCTGTAGAACTGATATATGGAATACATCACGTAGACCACTAAGCTCCACTGACAGCTTCAACCGGTACACTGCTTCACCAATCCGCTCCAGAACCTCAAACGGTCCAAGGTACCTCGGGCTTAGCTTCTTCATCCACCGCACCCACGAGACACCCTTGAATGACTTGATTTTCAAGTACACCCAATCGCCGACAGCGAACTCCACGTTCTTGTGCTTGTCATTATAGTACTTCGTCTGCCGGTCCTGAGCGATAAGCAACCTCTCTCGAATCATTCGAACTAAAGATGTAGCATCATCCACCTCTTGGCGCTTGTACAACTTTGACTCACCTGGTTCCAACCAAGACAACGGCGTGTGACATCTTCTACCATAAAGAGCCTCGAAGGGCGCCATTTGTATTCTCGCCTGGTAGATATTGTTGTACGCGAATTCCACGAAGTATAGATGATCTTCACACTGCTTTCCAAAGTCCAGGACACACATTCGAAGCGTGTATTCCATTGTCCTATTCACCCTCTCGATCTACCCATCCATCTGCAGATGGAAGGCTGCGCTAAAACTCAGCTTCGTTCCAAACATCTGCTACACCAACCTCCAATTGTTGGACATGAACATCCCATCCCGGTCACTCACGATGCTGCGGGGCACACCGTGAAGACTTACTATGTTATCCACATACAACTTTGGCAATTTCTCAACCGGATCATCCTTCCTATGCGGAATGAAGTGCGACACCTTCGCTAGATGATCTACGACCACCCAAATGGCGTCATTCCCCTTTTGCGACCTTGGCAACCCGTGCACAAAGTCCACAGTAATGTCGTCGAACTTCAACTCTAGAATAGGCAAGGACTTCAAGAATACTCCCGGCTTTTGACACTCCTCTTTCACAGAGTCGCAAGTTTGACACTTCGCCACGTATAACGCCACATCCTTTTTCAGTCCGGGCCACTAGAATAATTTCTTAACATCGCGGTACATCTTTGTGCTCCCAGGGGGAATTGAGTACTTGGTATGATCCGCCTCGTACAACAATTCCACCCGCAAATTGCCCATGTTTGGGACGCACAGATGACCGTCCTTCCAAAGCAATCCATCCTCAACGATGAATTGGGAATTTGACCCATCCAGAGCTTCAACCATGATCTGCTTCATGTGGCCATCCAAGTCCAAAGCCTGTCGTATCCTATCATCCAGGTCATACTGGACTTCAGTCCAACTCAATAGTGCTACAGCACTTGACTACTTATCCACGAAAAATATCTCCAACGCCTCCAACTCCTGAACCAACCGCTCGTCATGGAGCGACAACCAATTAGCTTGAACTGGGGCCTGGCGACTCAATGCGACCGCAACTGCATTGCCTTTACCAGGCATGAAGTGGATCTTGAATGTATAGTCCCCCAGGAACTCCATCCATCTATGCTGCCGCATGTTCAGATCTTTCTGATCCAGCAAATATTTCAGGCTCTTGTGATCGATGTAGATATCAATCTTCACACAATATAAATAGTGTCTCCATAGCTTCAAGGAAAAAATCACGGCCGTTAACTCCATGTCATGGACCGGATAATTCCTCTTATGCACTTTCAGCTGTCTTGAGCCATAAGCTATAACGCTTCCATGCTGCAGTAGCACGCAACCCAAACCACTACCCGAAGCATCGCTGTAGATCTCAAAACATTCGGTCCCACTCGGCGAACGCAGCACAGGCGCCGTGGTCAACCGATACTTCAACTCCTCAAAAGCTAGCGCGCACTCTGGCGTCCAAAAGAACTTCTGCTCTTTCCTCGTCAAAGTAGTGAGAGGTAACGCTATCCGCAAGAAGTTCTCCGTGAAGCGCCTATAATAGCCGGCAAGCCACAGAAAGCTCCGGACTTCCTCTACCGTAGAAAGCACATGCCACTCTCGTATCGCAACAATCTTCGCCGGATCCATAACAATACCCTCTCCACTAACTATATGACCAAAGAATGCAACTAAGGTCAACCAAAACTCACATTTAGAGAACTTGGCGTACAACTGATTCCTCCTTAGCATCTCCAAAACCAAATGTCGAAGCCTGAAGTGATCCTCCTCACTCTGCGAGTACACCAAAATAGTCTCGATGAAGACGATCACAAAATGGTCCAAGTACTCCCGGAAAGTCCTGTTCATCAAATCCATGAACACCGACGACGCATTGGTCAGCCCAAATGGCATGACTGTAAACTCGTAATGCCCGTATCTCATATTGAACGTTGTCTTTGGGATATCACTCTCCCTTATTCTCAGCTGATAATAACCGGACTTGAGGTCCAACTTTGAGTACACCGTCGACCCGACTAACTGATCAAAGAGATCATCATTCTTTGAGATCGGGTACTTGTTCTTTTCCGTTAGCTTGTTTAGCTCCCGATAATCGATACATAGTCTCAAGCTTCCATCCTTCTTCTTAACAAAGAGGACCGGTGCGCTCCAAGACAAAGAACTTGGATGCACATATCCTTGCCCCTACAACTCTTGAAGTTGCACCTTCAACTCCGCCATTTCCTTAGTCGCTAGCCTATACGTAGATCGTCATACAGGCTTCACACCTAGCACCAGCTCAATCGTGAAATCTATCTCCCGCTGCGGAGGGGCTCCAGGAAGATCACCAGGGAACACATCAGGGTACTCCGATACCACTGAAATACTATCCAATGTAGGCTTTTGTTTTGCAACCTCCACTAGCGTAAAGAATAGCTCTACTCCAGCACGTACCGCCTTCACCACCTGAAGGGCAGACGTCAACGTCTTGCTCGACCATTTCAAGACCGTAAAAGTCGTCTCACGACCTGTTCCCAACTTGACTTCCTTGAGACCGCAATCAATATAGGCTTGCTGCTCCGAGAGCCAGTCCATGCCAAATATAACATAGAACTCCACCAGCGGTAGTAATGACGCTTGCAACTCAAACTTTTGGCTCCGAATACGAATCTTAACGCCGCAGATTTTATCCGCGCTCATCGAACACCCATTTGGTAACAACACATCCAACTTGTCCTTCTCTATCGAAGAAGGTACTCCGATGCGCGATATGAATCCTTCGGACAAGAAGGAGTGTGAAGCACCCTTATCAAAGAGTGCTCTTGCCGGATTCTCACAAATCAAAACAAATCCTAAACAAGCAGTGGTAAGGTAACACGCACATAACAAGTATAAAACAATTTTACTTGCTATAAATTTAAACCATACCTGTCACCACATCCGCTTGTTTAATGGCCTCTTGTTGGCCAAGATTATAAACCCTTGGTTGAGCCGGAGCATAATGTGATGTGGTTGACTCCACCGCCTTGCCCTTCTCTTCATAAGTTGCTCCCGGCTTCCTTTGGGACTTGGTACGTCCGCTCCAGCAGTCACGGGCAAAGTGCCCCAGCTTTCCACAAGTAAAACATGCACCCGGGGTCTGACCCGTAGTCGCCCCAGAAGCACCAGAAGAAGGAGCTGGACCTGAAATCCTAGCCTCCTTAAAGAACTTACGGTACCCAGACTTTGAGGTACTCGGCACCTTGAACTCAGACTTCTTATCACCAAAGCCTTTCTTTGCTTGTACATTCTTCATATCCTTCTCAAAAGAGCTGGCCATGTTGACTAGGGTCAAAAATCCCTACGTCATAGGCCCCGAGAGCAGTAGCCTTAAGTCATCTCTCAGTCCTTCGTAGAAACGGTTCGTCTTGTGCTCCTCATCCGCGAATGTGGAGCTAGCGTACCGACCCAAACGAGTAAACTCGTGGAGATACTCATCCATGCTACTCTCTCCTTGCACCAATTTCAGAAACTCATTCTCTAAAGCTATCCTCTGAGTCGGAGGAAGGTACCAAGCCAAGAACAGTCTTGAGAACTCCTCCATCGAGACGTTAATAATTTGCCTTCGCCTCAAGAGGTGCAGCTCCAAGCCTTCCCACCACAACCTAGCATCACCGTCCAGAAGGAACGTAGCTATAGTGGTCATCTGCCACTCCTCCGTTTCAGTAGCTATCATGACTCTCTTCACTCGGGAGAGCCAATCTTCAGATTGCGATGGGGTTCCCAACCCCGAGAACACAGGAGGATTAAAGCTCATAACGTGCTTGAGCTGCCTTTCAGTTGCTCGCCTCGGCACCAAAGGCCAACTACTACCTGCTCCACTCTTCTCGGCTCAACCTCAAGAAGAGGTACCTGCTCCATTGCAGGAGCGGGCTGCTGTATTTGCATTGCAGGCTGCGCATTGATCATGGCAAACACTACTTCGGCAACCAATCGTATGGTTTCAGCTGATGGAGTTGTTGTAGGAACATCGTTTGGTGCACTACTAGCCGCAAAAACTCAGCATATTGACGGCGCAGCACCGCTTCTGGTCACCTATAGTTGTACAAAACACCGTTAAGAGACAAAACAAAATTGCAAAATACAATTATAGGAACGCGCAGGTTCCTCAAACACGTGCATTTTCATTCCTAAGTGGACATTCATGGGTTCTTTTGCTGTTATAACGATGACGCACACACATGTGCTCACCACCCCTTAAAAGAATTCGCCCACGAATTCATTTAAGCCTGACCGAAACCAGTACTCTGATGCCAAATTGTAACACCCCCTATCCGTCACATTGCATATAACAATAGGTCTGGCCGGGGCCTGACGCCATATAACACAAACAGACCAGGCGGTTACTCAATGGAAACCATCCAACTTATATCAACGTCCTATACAGATCATTCTAGTAGAAGCAATTATTAATAGTTGTAAGAATAAAGAACCCAACACTAGCATGAATGTCCACTAACAAGCCACAGAATGAACGCACAAATACACAAGTACAATGGCCTTAAGGCCTTACAATTGTTTACTCAAATAGAAGTTTTTTCCAAACCTCGGCACGCAGACCGGCCATATATGAATAAAACAAAACACTAAGTATTAGGCCTTCGAGGGCCAGCATAGCAACTTGGGCTTTAGCCCGCTATTTAACGCTCGGCTCCGCAGCACCTGGAAGCACAATCCACCGCAACGGTGACAAACCAAAGCAACGGTCAGCAATGCTGACCAACTTATAACGATCCCACCCCCAACTCGGGGCGGCGATGCTCCTTCCCTGCACTTTATTAGCATACCCATGCAGTATATATACATTTCATCACAAGCGTTGGCACATATGGCCACATGCCCCGTGCACTCAAGGCACATTCTCGGTGAACCGCTCAATGTCACGTCAATTAAAGCCATAGACAATTCAGTCCAACCACTGTAATGCCCCAAATTTTTTCGTTGAATGAGTGCATACGCTTGATGGGCGTTACGTTGGCTTTAACCGTTGTTTGAGTATGGGTTTCATGCGGGCTTTCGAGTGGCTGTTTTGGTAGCCTAGTTGCTCGATTCCCCAGCAAGCCGGAGCCTATTTTTTGGGGACTCGTTGAGGCCTCTTAGGGAATGCATGCTCTTTCTCGAGCCTGAGTCGTGTTGCTCAAAACGGGTTGATTGTATGGCATTTGTATGGCATTATGGAGTTAGTCGATAAAAGCGTTTGCTGGTTTTTACCCCCTCAAGTGCCAAAATAATGGCTGCAGTTTCTTGTAGCAGGGCGACCTGGAGCCCATTTGGGTGACACGACCTGGGACACAACCGTGTCCCAGGGCATGTCGGGGTACACGGCATGTGACACGGGCGTGTCACAGGCCGTGTCCAGGGTGTTCG
Organism: Platanthera guangdongensis; assembly: GCA_039583875.1. Taxonomy (NCBI): domain Eukaryota; kingdom Viridiplantae; phylum Streptophyta; class Magnoliopsida; order Asparagales; family Orchidaceae; genus Platanthera; species Platanthera guangdongensis. The sequence goes on from CM077147.1 coordinate 136,491,747, forward strand.
ACAAATTTCGGTGACAAATTTCACTCGACGAGTGTCGAGTGTCGAGAGAAGGGGGTACACGTACTGTGACACAGGCGTATCACAGGGCGTGTCCCGCTCTCGACGAACTTTGCTCGACGAAATTCACTCGACGAGTGTCGAGTATCGAGAGAAGGGGTACACGGCCTATGACACGGGCATGTCACAGGGTGTGTCCCACTCTCGACGATCTTTGCTCGACAAAATTCACTCGACGAGTGTCGAGTGTCGAGAGAAGGGGTACACGGCCTGTGACACGGGCGTGTCCCGCAGTCGACGAACTTCACTCGACGAAATTCGCTCGACGAGTATCGAGTAGGGGTTACACGGCTTGGGACACGGGCGTGTCCCCAGGCCGTGTCCTTCTCGGGTTGTTTGGCAGGTGCTGTGGGCTGTGTCACGGCCGCGTGACATGACCGTGTAGATAGGCGTGTTCAGTGACACGACTGGTGACACGGGCATGTCCCAGGCCGTGTACTGTTTCGAGGTGAGGCAGTTGCCCACCGCTTACGTGACACGGCCTGTGACACGGGCGTGTCACAGGGCGTGTCAGGGCCGAAAATCAATTTGTTCCAGTTTTTTTGTGTCGTTCATTTCTTTGATTCTGGATCAAATGGTCCAGCTCTGTTCTGGAAGATATTAGACCGAAAAAGAGCTCTTTCTCCTCACGTATCCCTTTCTTCACCTTCTTTTACATTCTCAAAGAGAAAGCAAGGGAGAAAAGCTAAGGTAAGGGAAGGAAAGAGAGGAGCAGCCATTGCGGTGTCATCTCGGTTCAGGCAAGCGGTGTTCTTCACCCTTGCCAATCTTGTTTTCTTGTGTTTTGATTGTGCAAAATTAGCTAGCTTTCCCCTTTCAATTTTCCTAGCTTGTTCTTCTTGTTTTGCACCTCACTTTGGTCTAAATAGCTTAGCCTTGTTACTCTTACGTTTGTTTAGGACTCACAAGCATAAATCAACTTGTCTTTCAAGCCTTTCCCAGTCTATATACTTACCTATTGTTCATCTTATTTTAGCATGTTTTACTTTGTATTCCTCTCTTAGTTACTTTTTTGTCCATATGATTCGCGAGCTTGTTGTTGTAGGGTTCTCTTATGGTGAAGTAGAGACCCAAATTCTATCAAGTTTGACATAACTTGGGCAATTTGTAGTCATGAGTGAGGACGATGAAATGAAACGTGTTTAGCTTGGGTCATGGTGAGTTTTGAGAGGCGAATTGTGAACCATGGCAGGAGCGTTTGTGTGAGGATTCGGTAAGGGGTGGTGTGGTTTCAGCCTTGGTGGCCACCAGGTTTTGTTTTGTGGTGTGGAGCACCGTTTTGGCCCCGATTTGGGCTGGCTTTTATTGGTGCGTTCCACTTTAGGGCCGCCACCAAAAGACCCTTGTGAAATTGAACTTAACTGATGCTTATGTTCCACCCGTATAGTTGTTTCTTGTTATCAAGATGATGGAATGGGCGTATATGTTGCCTTTGTGCTCCTGCGGGTTGCACAAGACTTGATGAGAATTTCACGCACTTGGTGCGTTTTACACTTTGGGTTGGCAGTGTTTGAAACTTGTTTTCTACCCAGTTCTTTTCACTTGTTTTATATGAAAATTACTATGGGGTCGGTAAGCCCCTTCGTCATATTTTCTGAACTTAATGCTCTATGTTGTAGCCTTGATGATTGCTGAGGTGTTCTTTCTTGAATGCCTCAGGTGCAGGTTATACCCTGTTGAGCGGCTAGAGTTTGGTGAAATTTCCTTGGAGCTTGCCGAGCTTGTTGGGTGAGGTAGTTCTTTACATTCTCGTACAGACATACATATGCCCCAATGGGTTCGTGTCAGCTTGTTGGCGCCCATTGGTGGCTTTCTTTACTTGCTACATATGACTGTTAGACTGCTAATATGAAACATTTGGATGTGTCAACTTGCTCTTGGGACTGTTTTATGCTAGGTTGAATTGGGTATTTTTTTAATCTAAACAAAACCTATTATTGTATAGCATGCATAACATGTTTTGGTCAGCAAATCAAGTAGTTTACAAACAACATAAAAAAGAGGATTTCTTATATTATGGTAAATCTAGATGGCATATAGGAAATCGTCATAAGTAAACTAATGTATTTTCCGCCGCGTACAAATACACGTTTTCATCCATAAGGCCGAGGGATACGGTCATCAAACTAAATGGTTTTTCTTGCATTTAACTGATGGATTTCAACTCATAAAGTAAGCATCAAGGGTTTGCCTGAGCGTGTGCAGTTATCCCCTGCACGACGTGGCATCATAACACGTAGTTCCTCTTACTCTGATAAGATATACTCGTTGAGGAAATGCGGGTTGTTACAGTTGGTATCAGAGGGAGGTTTGCTTGACACTTGGTCGGGCAAACTTTCCTTTTAGTAAACATTAATCATCATATCATACACACCGAGGTGCCATCAGTACGTCATGGTCGAAGCACGAACACTACACTCATGGCATGAACAGAAGTATACGGGGCATATTATGTAGTATGAGATGCATAATATGTGGTTGTATATGGATCCACCATAGGGGCAACATGTGATGGTTATGTTGTATGGGATGCATAACCTCACCACATGAATGGGACTAGCACGTTTTCTTTTATTCGTTGCATGCAATGTTATGTAGTATGTGATGCATAGCATTGTGATGTGTACGACCGCGCATGGCATGCATTAAGGCTTTTTTAGCATGCATAGCACAGCACGCATAACATAACATTGCATGAGCACAACGTGCCAAGCTAAAGATTTACATGATGACACCTGTACACTCATGGTTTTGGGTCAAATAAATTCATGCATTAATCATTTCGGCACAAGTTAGTGGGATGATGCTGAGTCATCTTAGGCTAGGCATAACATCATTCTCAAACCCCCAGAACAAGTTAGCAGTTGATGTTCATATTTATCCATGTATTATCTGTACATAGTAGTTGTGTGTTTGTGTTGGGTTTGAGCTTAATGAGGGTGAACGTGTTTATAGGATGTCAAAGCGTCTAGTGACAAGGCAGACTCCCCAGTCTGAGGGCGAGTCTTCAGGAGCGCATAATAATGCCTCGATGGATAGTCTACGACAAAGTAATGATGCTTTGACGAGGCAAGTGCAGGATGTGCAGTCCCAGCTCCAAGCTATGTCATCAGTGATGTCTGGGCTAGCACCAAGAGTGCAAGAGTCTGTCAGAGGCCCCGCTGTTTCTACTCCTTCCGTGGCGTTGATACCCCCAGTTGTGTTTCCTCCTGCGATGACTTTTATCTCGCAGTTTCAGCGACTTGGACCACCTACCTATGATGGAAAAGCAGACTTTGTGATCTTGGATGATTGGGTGATCACGTTGGAAGAGACGTTTGTCTATTCTGGCATTAATGAGGACCAGAAGGTGATGCTTGCCGCCTATCAACTAAAAGGGTTGGCTAAAAGTTGGTGGTTGCGAGAAAAGGAAAGCCTAGTGGCGGGATGTTCGTGGGAAGCCTTCAAAGAAATGTTACGGCACAAGTTTCTGCCTTCAGTTGAACATGATCTCCTGATGAATGACTTTTTGTACCTGAAGTAGAGGAAACTCACAGTTAGTGAGTATGAAATTGAGTTTAGCAATCTAAGTCGGTTCGCTCCGAGCTTGGTAACTACGGAAGCTGACCGAGTGAAGAGATTTATTGGCAGACTTCGGAGCGATGTTTAGCAGTTCACAAGCGCTTATGGAGCGACGAGTTACACCAGTGTGGTTGAGGCTGCTTTGAAGGTGGAAGCTATAGAAACTGCCAAACAAAGAGGGCAGTTGATGAGGCAGGACAAGAGAAAGCTAGTGGATGGGAAAAGCTCCCAAGAAGCTGCTGGGAGAAAGAAGACTAAGGAGACATGTAGCTTCTGTGGCCGTTCAGGTCACCCATTTGAGAGATGTTTCAAGCGATTTGGAATGCAGAAGAAGGAGCAGGTGCACGCCATTCAGGGTGCGCCAACCAGAGACTTGGAGTGTACAAGTTGTGGGGGAAGAGGTCATGATGTGGGCCGCTGCTGGGTCAAAGACAAGGTGTGCTTTCAGTGTGGCAAACAGGGACATCTCAAGGCAAGCTGCCCACAAAACCAGCCCGTGCTGCAGCCAATGCCACTCCAGGATTTACCTCCGCTTCCGCGTTTGGATAAAGGAAAGGGAAAGTTAAATGTGATCTCTTTAGAGGAAGCTCAGATGTCACCTCAGGTTATCTCAGGTTTGATTCCTTCCTCTGGTTCACGTTTTGTTTATGACTCTTACGCGTAGTTTTTAGCTACATATGTACCCTTATAGGAAACTTTAAGGTAAAGAACCGTTGGGCGCGTGTTCTCTTCGATTCTGGCACGACCCATTCATTTGTGGCTCGAACCTTTCTGGATCGGTATCATTTGACACCAGATCGAGCGAGACATGCCTTTTTGGTGAGGTTTCCTTCCGGTGCTTCTGTGGTTGCAGACTGGAGTCTTCTTAGAATTGATGATTTGTTTGATCAAATGTGTGGCAGTTCAGTATTTTCGAAGATTGATCTCCGCTCGGGCTATCATCAACTAAAGGTTCGGGAGTCTGATATTCCGCGGACTGCGTTTCGATCGAGACATGGCCATTTTGAATTTCTTGTTATGTCGTTTGGTTTGACCAACGCACCATCAGCCTTCATGGATATGATGAACCGGGTGTTCAAGGACTACTTGGATAGGTTTGTGGTGGTTTTTATTGACGACATTCTTGTCTACTCCCGTAGTGCTGAGGAGCATGAACAGCATCTGCGATTGGTATTGGCCACATTGCAAGACCAAAAGTTGTTCGCCAAGCTAAGCAAATACGAGTTTTGGTTGCCTCAGGTTGCATTTCTGGGTCATGTTATTAATCAACATGGAATTTCAATGGATCCCGAAAAGATTGCTGCAGCCATGGAGTGGAGGAGACCGGTGACACCCAAGGAGAATCGGAGCTTCTTGGGATTGGCCGGCTATTATCGCAGATTTGTAGAAGGTTTTGCTACGTTGGCTACACCGTTGACTCGCTTAACCCAGAATAATGTGGCATTTGATTGGAATGACAGCTGTGAGGCATCATTCCGTGAACTCAAGAACAGGTTATGTACCGCTCCTGTGTTGATATTACCGACAAAAGGGATAGATTATGAGGTTTTTGTGGAGGCGTCGCACGTTGGACTTGTATGTGTTTTAATGCAAGACAAAAAGGTGATTGCGTATGGGTCTCGGCAGTTGAAAAGTCATGAAAAGAATTACCTGATGCATGATTTGGAGTTCGCAGCGGTGATATTTGCATTGAAGTTGTGGAGACACTTACTTTACGGCGCGCAGTGTAAAATCTTTACGGATCATAAAAGTTTGAAGTACGTCTTCACGCAAAAGGAACTTAATCTGCGCCAACGGCGATGGCTTGAATATGTAGCTGATTATGATGTAGAAATTGAGTATCATCCCGACAAAGCTAATGTTGTGGCCGATGCTTTGAGTCAGAAGATAGGTAAATTATTTAATCTTTCAGCCGACCGTCTAGTGGAGGAATTTCTATTGATGGATATTTCCGTGGGAAGATACGAACCGCAAAGTCATTCGGCAGTAGAAGAACCTTCATGGATGGTGCTTGCAAGACAACATCAAAAGGAGGATCCTGATCTTTTACAGTTATTTCTTCTGACAGAAAAAGGTGAATTACCAGATTTTTCTCTTGATGGCGCAAGCACGTTAAAATATCGCGGTCGATTTTGTATCCCAACAGTTGGAGACATTCGCGATATGGTGTGTAGGGAAGCACATGGCTCAAGTATAGCCTACCATCCAGGCTCAACTAAAATGTACCGTGATTTGAAACAAATTGTCTGGTGGTATGGAATGAAAAGAGATATAGCGCAATTTGTATCTGAATGTCATACCTGCAAGCGGGTGAAAGCTGATCATGGGAGGCCTGGTGGCAAGTTGACGCCATTGGAGATTCCAACATGGAAGTGAGAAAGCATTTCAATGGATTTTATTACAGGCTTACCAAGATCTCCACGAAGACATGACTCCGTATGGGTGATCGTGGATAGGTTGACCAAGTGTGCTCACTTCATATCATTTAAGATCAACTACTCGATGAAGACAATAGCGGAGCTATATTTGAACGAGATCATCCGACTGCATGGTGTGCCAGTCAATATCATTTCATACCGGGATTCTCGATTTACTTCTCGTTTCTGGAAGAGTCTACAAGAGGGTTTGCGGATGGATTTGAGGTACTCCACTGCTTACCACCCTCAGACGAATGGCCAAACCGAATGAGTAAACCAAATCATGGAAGATATGATTCGATGCTACATTCTTGAGTATGGAGGAGCATGTGATGAACATTTCCGACTTATGGAATTCGCATATCATAACAGCTATCAAGAAAGCTTGCAAATGGCTCCGTTCGAAGCTTTGTATGGTCGACGATGTCAGACTCCCCTATTTTGGGCTGATGTTGGCGAGCGGCCTTTGTTGGGCCCAGAGGCACACGAGGACATGGAAGTTGCCGTACGACTTATTCGGGAGAAGCTCCGGATCGCCCAAGAGCGATATGAAATGTATGCCAACCGGCGAAGGTCGGAGTTAGAGTTTGCTGTGGGGGATTTCATCTTCCTGAAAGTCTACCCAATGGTTGGAATTAAGAGGTTTGGAAAAGAGCGCAAGTTAGACCCAAGAATTGTGGGTCCCTTCAAGATTCTTGCGCGGGTTGGTGCATCCGCGTACAAAGTCGAGTTACCCGTGAACTTTCCTGGTGTTCACGACGTGTTTCATGTCAGCCCACTTCGAAAGTGTGTGCGGAATGACAAGCAAGTTTTGGACTTTATGCCGCAGTTGGCTCTGAACATTTCTTATGTAGAGATGCCCATCCGTATTTTGGACTCCCAAGAGCGCGTGTTGCGGAAAAAGAAGATTCCTATGGTCAAGGTGCTATGGAAAAATCAGAATGTGGAAAGTACGACGTGGGAGCTCGAGTCAACGATGCGGGCGGCTCACACTCATTTATTTCCATAATGTAAGCTGGTATGGGACTTGATGTTTTTGTTTGATTCCTTCTTTAATTGACATACGAAGTATTGAAAAGTTTCGAGGCGAAATTTTTGTTAGAGGGAGTGACTGTAACGCCCAAGATTTTTTTGTTGAATGAGTGCATACGCTTGATGGGCGTTACATTTGCTCTGACCGTTGTTTGAGCATGGGTTTTACGCGGGCTTTCGAGTGGCTGTTTTGGTAGCCTAGTTGCACGGATCCCCAGCAAGCCGGAGCCTATTTTTGGGGACTCGGTGAGGCCTCTTAGGGAATGCATGCACTTTCTCGAGCCTGAGTCGTGTTGCTCAAAACGGGTTGATTGTGTTGCATTTGTATGGCATTTTGGAGTTAGTCGATAAAAGCGTTTGCTGGTTTTTATCCACTCAGGTGCCAAAATTATGGCTGCAGTTTCTTGTAGCAGGGGGACCTGGAGCGCATTTGGGTGACACGGCCTAGGACACGGCCGTGTCCCAGGGCGTGTCGGGGTACACGGCTTGTGAAACGGGCGTGTCACATGGCGTGTCCCGGGTGTTCAACGAATTTCGGTGACAAAGTTCACTAGATGAGTGTCGAGTGTCGAGAGAAGGGGGTACACGGCCTGTGACACGGGCGTGTCACAGGGCGTGTCCCGCTCTCGACGAACTTTGCTCGACAAAATTCACTCGACGAGTGTCGAGTGTCGAGAGAAGGGGTACACGGCCTGTGACATGGGCGTGTCACAGGGCGTGTCCCACTCTCGATGATCTTTGCTCGACGAGTGTCGAGTGTCGAAGGAAGCGGTACACGGCCTGTGACACAGGCGTGTCACAGTGCGTGTCCAGCGGTTGACGAACTTCGCTCGATGAAATTCGCTCGACGAGTGTCGAGTAGGGGTGACACGGCTTGGGACACGGGCGTGTCCCCAGGCCGTGTCCTTCTCGGGTTGTTTGGCAGGTGTTGTGGGCTGTGTCACGACCGTGTGACACGACCGTGTAGATAGGCGTGTTAAGTGACACGGCCTGTAACACGTGCGTGTCCCAGGCGGTGTACTGTTTCGAGGTGAGGCGGTTGCCCACCGCTTACGTGACATGGCCTCTGACACGGGCGTGTCACAAGGCGTGTCAGGGCCGAAAATCAATTTGTTCCAGTTTTTTTGTGCCGTTCATTTCTTTGATTCTGGATCAAATGGTCCAGCTCTGTTCTGGAAGATATTAAACCGAAAAAGAGCTCTTTCTCTTCACTTATCCCTTTCTTCACCTTCTTCTTCATTCTCAAAGAGAAAGCAAGGGAGAAAAGCTAAGGCAAGGGAAGGAAAGAGAGGAGCAGCCATTGCGGTGTTGTCTCGGTTCAGGCAAGCGTTGTTCTTCACCCTTGCCAATCTTGTTTTCTTGTGTTTTGATTGTGCAAAATTAGCTAGCTTTCCCCTTTCAATTTTCCTAGCTTGTTCTTCTTGTTTTGCACCTCACTTTGGTCTAAATAGCTTAGCCTTGTTACTATTACGTTTGTTTAGGACTCACAAGCATAAATCAACATGTCTTTCAAGCCTTTCCCAGTCTATATGCTTACCTATTGTTCATCTTATTTTAGAATGTTTTACCTTGTATTCCTCTCTTAGTTACTTTTTTGTCCATATGATTCGCGAGCTTGTTGTTGTGGGGTTCGCTTATGGTGAAGTAGAGACCCAAATTCTATCAAGTTTGACATAACTTGGGCAATTTGTAGTCATGAGTGAGGACGATGAAATGAAACGTGTTTAACTTTGGTTATGGTGAGTTTTGCGAGGCGAATTGTGAACCATGGCAAGAGCGTTTGTGTGAGGATTCGGTAAGGGGTGGTGTGGTTTCAGCCTTGGTGGCCACCAGGTTTTATTTTGTGGTGTAGAGCACCGTTTTGGCTGCGATTTGGGCTGGATTTTATTGGTGCGTTCCACTTTAGGGCCGCCACCAAAAGACCCTTGCAGAATCGAACTTAACTGCTGCTTATGTTCCACTCGTATAGTTGTTTCTTGTTATTAAGATAATGGAATGGGCGTATATGTTGCCTTTGTTCTCCTGCGGGTTGCGCAGGACTTGATGAGAATTTCACGCACTTGGTGCATTTTACACTTTGGGTTGGCAGTGTTTGACACTTGTTTTCAACCCAGTTCTTTTCACTCGTTTTATATGAAAATTGCTATGGGGTCGGTAATCCCCTTCGTCATATTTTCTGAACTTAATGCTCTATGTTGTTGCCTTGATGATTGCTGAGGTGTTCTTTCTTGAATGCCTCAGGTGTAGGTTGTAGCCGGTTGAGCAGCTAGAGTTTGGTGAAATTTCCTTGGAGCTTGCCGAGCTTGTTGGGTGAGGTAGTTCTTTACTTTCTTGTACAGACATACATATGCCCCAATGGGTTCGTGTCAGCTTGTTGGCGCCCATTGGTGGCTTTCTTTACTTGCTACATATGACTGTTAGACTGCTAATATGAAACATTTGGATGTGTTTACTTGCTCTTGGGACTGTTTTATGCTAGGTTGCATTAGGTATTTTTTTAAGCTAAACAAAACCTATTATTGTATAGCATGCATAACATGTTTTGGTCAACTAATCAAGTAGTTTACAAACAACGTAAAAAAAGAGGATTTCTTATATTATGGTAAATCTAGATGGCATATAGGAAATCGTCATAATTAAACTAATGAATTTTCCGCCGCGTACAAATACACGTTTTGATTCATAAGGACGAGGGATACGGCCATCAAACTAAATGGTTTTTCTTGCATTTAACTGATGGATTTCAACTCATAAAGTAAGCGTCAAGGGTTCGCCTGAGCGTGTGCAGTTATCCCCTGCACGACATGGCATCATAACACGTAGTTATTCTTACTCTGATACGATGTACTCATTGAGGAAATGCGGGTTGTGACACACCACCGCCACTTTCACGGCCAAACTATGAGCATTTTATCTTCCCGGCATGGGTCACGTCAATTTAAGTCATAGACCGCCGAAGCCCCTCATCTATGCCAACGACTCACACCTAACGACATATAACAGGTACGGTCCTGCCTAACCCGTGCTCACATCGCAACGACAATTTAAGGCATATGCGCGGGTCAAACTTCTCCGAGTGCCATTTCCGTGACACAGTTCACATAACCCGGTTATGTTCAAGTTGGCTCCTAGGCCACCATGTTAGCAGAATCACGCATCCGCCCAGGTTTCCCGGTGCACCTTGGAGTTAATCCCTAAGGCTCCCTGTTGCAATCTACCGCGTAAAAAACCCGAAAAATAAACATTCACACGGAGTCTTCTCCGGACATTTATGCAATGCACATAACCGATCCAGACCAACTTGTCCGGGTAGGCTTCACACAACATGCATATATCCGTTCTCGATTACGAACTCTACATGGACACAACGTGGACTATTCATGTCTACCCGAAGGAACGCCTCAAACTCACCGCAAACTCGCGAAAGCGGGCTTCCCTATGCAAAAAAAGTGGAGCTTCACATGCTCAAGTAGAGAATCGTTACCCTAGTTTTTTTCCTTGGCGCCATGGAAATGTAAGCGGATGAAAAGCACCGCACTCTGCTTGTCTCCATAGATCTGAAGTCGGTTCCTGATTTGGAGCTCCGAAGCTCCATCGATGACTGGATATAAGCTTCTTCTTCCTCCTTTGCTCTCCCCTCTCTCTAGGCTTAGAAAGAGAACCACTAAAGTGAAATGAGGGTTTCAAAGGCCCAATCCCGGGTATATCCAAGCACTAGCAGCCCCCAGCCGTCGGATCCCAAATTAAAGAAATGAACAGCCACGATTCGGGCCTGAAATGCAAAATCTGGGCCGAACACGGCATGTGACATGCCCGTGTCCAGGGCCGTGTCGCCCATTCGCCATCGAAATCGACGTGTCTCGAAAATTACACGGGCACCTGACACGCCCGTGTTTGACCTGACATGCCTGTGTAATCCAGTACACGGCCGTGTTCCCGGCCGTTTTCCTCCATCGACATAGGCCAGCAGTGACCCGAGACACACAAGGGTATTGGACACTCCAGTGTCCCAATTGACACGGCCGTGTCACCACTGAACACACCTAGTCTTTCAGGCCGTGTTTCACCTGTGAATAAAATCGTCTAACCACCCGAGACACACACGGCCTATGACACGCACATGTCCCAGGCCGTGTTCGCTGCTCGACGATCGTCGACTCGAAATTTCGTCGTCCATACGGCTAAGTCGTCCACCCAAGCTCGACATGCCCAGGTACACACCCGTGTCCGAGGCCGTGTGCCCTTTGCCAAATTCCAAACTTGGCTCAAAAAGCCTCCCGTCGCTCTTTTGAGTTTCAGGGCGTTACATCCTCTACTTTGCCTTGGGCGATTCCCTTTAACATCTGCGTAGTCGAAGAGTTCGTAAACTACGTGGGAAATTCGGGGCGCCCTTCCTTCAACCCCAACAACAACCCTTATGGTAATCACTATAATCAGGGCTGGAGGAACCACCCCAACTTCTCATGGAGCAACGCAAACAATGCGCAGCGCCCTCCAAATTCTTTTGCGCCCGGATTTCCACCGTCTATCCCTCTTCCAAAACCCTCCCCGATGGAGGAAATTTTTTCTAAATACATTGAATCCAACGATTCAAATATCTAGAACATCACAGGATCGCTAAAAAACTTAGAACTCCAGGTTGGACAACTGACGCGGATGATGTCTGAGCATGCTCTCGGGGGCACTGCTGGGGAACACGGACCCAATCCTCGGGAGAATATCAATGTTATAACCCTCCATAGCGAAAAGGAGGTGGTTTATCCAAAATGGATTGATCCTCATGTACATATTTCACCTCCGACCCCTCTTCCCCCTTCTTCGATTATGCCGCCTTTAACAATTTTAAACGATAAAATTATTTTAAAAATGCCCTTGTCGTATCCACATAAGTTAGATAGTGAATGTATGGACGTGCAGTACAAAAACTTTATATTATTATTAAAACAATTTTATATTAATGTTCCCTTCTGCGAGGCAATCTCGCAGATGCCTAAGTATGCAAAATATTTTAAAGAACTTCTTTATAATAAACAAAAAATAGAAAATATTTTGCATATCTCTCTCAACGCAGACTTCTCAGTGGCTCCTACTAATAAATTTCCCCTTAAAAGAAATGAATCGGGACAGTTTTCCATCCAATGCCTTTTTGGCAATATACTAGTAAAATAAGCACTAGCAGATTTTGGCGCGAGCATTAATTTGGTGTCATTATTGCTCTTTCAAAAATTAGGTCTGGGCACTCCGACCCCTACTAAAATGCGTATCCAACTAGCGGATCGCTCGGTTAAGTTTCCCGTCGGTGTAGTGGAGTACGTTCTTGTCCGAGTTGATAAGTTAATCTTTTCGGTAGACTTCGTCATCTAAGACATCGAGGAGGACACCGATGTACCAATTATACTCGGTTGCCCATTTCTTGCCACCTCCCGCGTTAACTTTTGTTATAATTTAGATACCTATCTCGGAGATTGATCTTCCCCTATTTTCGAGTCTACCTTTTTAAACAGCGATATTTTTGCACTCGAAAACTTTAATTGCGATGAGGATGACTTTGCAAATCTGTCTTTTGAAATATTTGGATTAAAGATATTAAAATTAAAACCTTGTTAAAAGAACCGCCCTGCCTAGAGCTCAAACCCCTACCCGAATATCTCAAATACGCCTTTTTGGGAAAAGATGATACCCTTCCCGTTATCATTTCTTCGCATTTGAGCAATTCAGGGACTTCTAATTTATTGGATGTTTTGCTTAAACATCGTCACACAATTGCGTGGTAAATTTCTGATTTAAAAGGGATTAGCCCTTCTTTTTGCACCCATAAGATTTTCCTTAACGATAACTGTCGCAAAACTATTCAGCTGCAGCGACGTCATAATCCAAACAAGAAAGACGACGTTAAAATCAAAATTATAAAATTATTAGATGCGGGGATTATTTATCCTATATCAGACAGTGCATGGGTTAGTCCCGTCCATGTCGTGCCCAAGAAGGGCGGTCTTTTCGTAGTGGAAAATGAGCATAATGAACTTGTCCCAACTCGTACTATTATGGTTTAGCGAGTGTGCATCGATTATAGAAAACTAAATGATGCCACCTGTAAGGACCATTTTCCACTACCATTTTTAGACCAAATTCTAGAGTGTTTATCCGGTCATACATACTTTTGTTTTCTTGATGGTTTATCGGGGTTTTGCAAATCCCCATTTCCCCCGATGACCAAGAGAAAACAACTTTTACCTTCCTATTTGGCACCTTCGCATACCGAAGAATGTCATTTGGCCTCTGCAACGCGCCAGCTACATTCCAAAGATGTATGTTGGCGAACTTCGGTGAGCTGGTAGGAGACATTATGGAAGTCTTTATGGATGACTTCTCTGTTTTTGGATGCTCATTCCCGACTTGTGTTCGTAGTTTAGATCGTGTCCTTCAGTGATGCGAGGACACGCATCTCATTTTAAATTGGGAAAAGTGTAACTTTATGGTTCGAGAAGGTTTAGTTCTCGGCCATAAGATTTCGTTTAAGGGGATGGAGGTCGATAAGGCCAAAGTTGAAATTATTGAAAACCTTCCGCCGCCTTCCAACGTTAAATATATTAGGAGTTTCTTAGGCACGTATGCTTTTATATACATTTCATTCAGGATTTTTCAAAAATAACAAAGCTGCTTACTCGCCTCTATAAAAAGGAATCAAATTTTGTCTTTGATACCGAATACGAGTCCGCTTTTAATTTTATAAAACAGAAACATATCAATTCGCCCATTTTGGTTGCGCCCGATTGGACCCTTCATTCAAGATTATGTGCGACACTAGTGATATTGTCGTAGGTGCCGCTCTTGGGCAACGTATAGACAAATATTTTTATCCTATTTATTACGCTAGCAAGACGCTCACTTCCACACAAGGAAATTACATGACAACGAAAAATGAACTTTTAGCCATCATTTTTGCATTTGATATGTTTCGCCTGTATATAACGCTATCTAAAGTTATCGTATTTACCGACCACTCTGCCTTAAAATATTTATTAGCTAAAATGGATGCCAAGCCCCGCCTTCTTCGATGGATCCTCCTCCTACAAGAGTTTGATTTATAGATCCGGAATAAGAAGGGCGCGAAAAATTTAGCCGCCGATCACCTCTACTGCTTAGAAAATCCGGGTGCGGAAGAGCTCGTCGAATCTGACATAAATGACAGATTCCCCGAGGAACGCATCCTTGCCATAAATACTATTTCATCTTCCCTGCATTGATTCGCAGATTTCACGAAATATTTAGTTGTTCTGGTGCTCCCAAAAGACTTTTCGAGACAGCATAAGAAGAAATTCCTTTCTGACTTGAAAAATTTCTTTTGTGAGTACCCTTTTGTTTTCCGTATCTGCGCTGACCAAGTAGTCTGAAGATGCGTCGCGGGTGTGGAGTGCATGCAAATACTTAGGCATTACCACGAGGGTCCGGCTGGTGGGCATTATCAAGCTAACCAGACAGCACGGAAGGCACTAGAGGCGGGTTTCTTTTGGCCCACTCTATTAAAAGACACTCATAATTTTGTGCACTCCTGTGATAGCTGCCAATGGTCGGGTAACTTCTCTCGTCGCGACAAGATGCCCAAAAATTTATTTTTATAGTGCAAAGTCTTCGATTTATGGGGCATCGATTTTGTTGCCCCCTACCTCCGTATTTTAAAAATAATTATATTTTAGTGGCGGTCGACTACGTATCGAGGTGGGCGGAAGCGCAAGCTCACCACACCAATAATGTGCGAGTCGTCATTACCTTTCTTAAAAAAACTATTTTCTCTCTTCGGCACACCTCACGCTATTGTGAGCGATAGAGGGACGCATTTCTGTAATGCCCAAATGTCTAAGATTTTAGCTAAATATAGAGTCACACACAAACTTGCCACCCTGAAAGAATTAGTGCCTAACCACCTAGAGGGGGAGGGGGTAAATAGGTGTAATTCTTGTTTTTCTTCTAAGGCAGAAAACCGATTCTGTTATTAACTAGCAATTGCAAAGTCTACTGCTAACACAACACAGAAATCACAGAAACAAACATTCACCGAGTGCACACTGTGTTTATAGTGGTTCCCCAAGGTCTGGGTACATCCACTTTACCCCTTCGCCTATCTAGTAGTCTGGTTCAGCAACTGCTCTTCTTAGATGGAGCTCTCTCTCTCCAACTTCTTCTAGATCTTCTATTGAAAATCTTCTGTATAATTACTTATAACCGTATTACTCGGATTTTGTATTCTTCAATGATTGATCACCACTTTCTATTGAAGGAGAAAGCCTTTAAATAGTCCTTCTCCACGGTAACCAGCTGATTTGGTTTCTAACGAACTTCTGGCAGCTTTGACAGTTGTGGTAGACTGGTTGAAATGACATCTGACAAGTCATCCGGTCACTTCTTGAAAATACTGTCTCTGTCTGAAAGTGTCGAGACTGATTTTCAATATGTGTCGACCCAAATAGACTAAGTGTCGACACAAATAGACTAAGTGTCGACATATGCCTTGGTGGTGTCGACACAACTCCTTCTGTTGTTGTAACAGTTTCTAGACACTGCTTCTATTGAATGTGTCGACACTGATTGAGTGTGTCGACACAAGTACTTCTTTAAAACTTAGTTGAATTTTGCTCTGTGTCGACACATGTCCTTTGTGTCGACACAAGTACTTCTTTACTTTAACTGTGATGAAACTTGCTGTGTGTCGACACATCTCCTTTATGTCGACATAGTTGATGTTGACAAATACTTCTGTGTCGACACTGCCTTTAAGTGTCGACACATTTGATGTCGACTCAGCTTCTCTAGGTGTCGACACTGCTTCTAAGTGTCGACACGATTTATGTCAGCTATTCTTCATAGTGTGTCGACACTGCCTGTATGTGTCGACACATTTCTTCTGGTGTCGACTCTGCCTTTCCTGGTGTCGACACAATTTACTCCAAGTGTCGACACAGCTTTTCTCTAGTGTCGACACAAGCCTTCATAAGTGTCGACACTGCTTCTCTAGGTGTCGACACATGGACTTAGAAATTTTCTACATTTCCTGCAATTACCTAACCTGCACATATAAACTCAAAACACATCAAATACATCTTGATGTATATCATTGAGTAGGGTGAGGCTTCTTCAAATTTGGTAGACATTTTCCAATATACCCAACAATCTCCCCCTATTTGGAGAAGTCATAACCCTTAGTCAATGATATACACCTTTCTCAACAAATACACATTTTGATGTATAACAATAATATAAGACAGGGTAAATACTATACAAAACATTTATAAACAATCTTCACAGAATAATAATGTAACAGATTGAACATTAAACATTGTTTTGTTACAACTTCCAATAGTTTCATGAACAAAAGTTTACATAGATGTTTAACACTGAAGATTACAAAATATAAACTCAAGTAATTCTATTCTAAGGCTGCTCTGGCTCCTTGACGACAATGCCCTTGCCTGATTGAATCATGGCTTGAACTGGAGCATCAGTGTCATCAGTAGGCTTCTTTCCCGTAAGATCTTGCTTCTTTAGCTCTTCAGCCCTTATCTTTTGTCTTTCAGAATAATGATAAGGCTTTGAGAAATATTTGCTAGGCTCCTGTGTATTAGGAGGTAGCATCCCAAGTTTAGCCTTCCTTCTATACTATATAATAGCCTCTTGCCTGGCTTCATGTTTTCTCCATTCTTGGTTAGAGTACCATTTGCCCCTTTCTAAGATATTGTCCTTTGCAGCTTTCCAAGCAGTTAGTATAATATTTCTAGAAGTTGGGCTCCACTGCTCAAAATCTGGCTTTAATTCAGCCTGTTCTCTAAATCTCTTCTTGGACAAAAGAGTTTCTTGCTCTTTGGACAAAACTTCCTCAGGCACTGGCTTATCTGCTTTCTCAGGCACTAGCTTATCTACTTTTTCTAGAAAAATATTCTTATTACCCTCAGGAGGGTTGTACATAGATTGTACTTCTTGATGAATCATGTCAAAATCTGCAGGAGGATAGATCACCTGAGCAACTTCAGCTTGTTCTCCTCCAAAATATGCAGGATGTATACCAGATTTAGCTATATTGTCATCATCACACAGGGGTGGATATCAAACTATGGCTCTGATGCTATTGGAAATCCATTTAGCATGGTTAGATCCAGCTTTGACTAGTACTTTCTACCCCTTTATGAATTCTCTCTCAATATGATCCCTGAGATCATCTTTCTGAAATCTGATTTGGGCATTAAGATAATTAACACCATCTTTATAGAAAGGCTTTAGTTTTTGTAGCTTTGCAGTAATATCCTTTTGAGAATCCTCAAGAGCAGTCTTTACAACAACTATTCCTTCTTGTAATTGTTTATCAAATTCTGCTTTGGCTGTAGCCCTTGCTGTAGTCTGTGTAGTAGCAAGATTTTTCATCTCAGTGACAATGACATTATGAGAGGCAGTCAGATTATCATTCATTCTAAGCTGATTTTCCAGAACATATCCTTGTTTTACAGCCATGTCATCTACTTGTGTTTTGATCTTCTCTTGGTGTGTGGCGAGGTAAACCACTGCATTTCCTCCTTTGTGAAAGAAGTCAGTCATCTCCTTATTATTTTGATTGACTTCAAATCTTATAGATTTTATATCTGTTGCTAAGGAGAGTTGTAGATCTTTGTGTGTCTGATCAATATACTTTTCCATAGCAATCCTTTGCTCATCCAACTTTACTTGCATGGATACTAACAAAGAACTGTATTCAATTGATGGGGCAGTCTGTGGAGCCACAGTTTGTAATGCTTTATTGTAGCTCTGGCTTCTTCTTTTGAATACCATGAGCTTCCTTTTCTTTGCTTGAACTTCAGCAGCATCTTCAGATTCTGAGGTACTAGCTATGTCAACTCTATCTTTAGGAGTAGGAGGCAATTCTTGTGTAGTCTTAAGCAGCTCCACTTGTATCCTTTTCTCCTCATTCTCATTTCTAACAGTCTCCTCCTGAGACCTTATATTCTCCCCCTCAAGATCTACCTTCTCCCTCTCAAAAACTATTTTCTCTCCCTCAAAAACAGTTTTCTCCCCTTCAAAACCAGCATGCTCCCCCTCAATATCAGAAAATAGCTCTTCTAGAGTAAATTCTTGTTGTGAAGGGACAGGTGTGTTTCTTATTTCAGGAGCATTATCAGCAACTGATGTATCTTCCATGAAACATCTTGTGGTTGACTATTTAACTGAGTTTGCTGATCAACATTAATTAAAGATTCAGTCAATACTTCATCCTAAATAAGAAAAATTGATTGATTAACTTCATGTATTACCTCAAGGATTGTTTGAGTTGCCATTCCACTATCTAAGTGAGTTGGCTCTTCAACATGTTGAGGCTCCCCCCAGGAGTGTATCCAGATGGATGGGGCTAGTAGATCGTTGCTCCCCCTGCCTCTATGCATCTTCATTCCTTACTGGAGACTTTCCAGTATTATCAGCTTCTTCCTCATTTGAACTGAAAACTATTTGCTCCTCTGAGCTACTGGATGATTCAGGAGCCATTATGGCTTTCTTCTACTTCTGTGGAGGTGTGACCTTCTCTGGAGTAGGCATGTCCTTAGTTAACACCCTATCCCATCTTGAGATTATTCTAATATCCATCCTCCTCATATGGTTAATTTTAGAACCAGCAGCTAGGTTCATGACTTCTGGAATTGTTCCAGCTAAGTACAGACTCATGATTCTTCCCATATTGGGCTTCTTCAGACTTTCCTTAATCTTTTCAAACATCACTGCTGATCAATCAGTTTTTAGCTTAAAAATAATTCTTGTCATTAAACTGAACATGTGAGCTGATATCCTATCATGCCCACCTGGCTTGCACAGAATCACCTTTCCTACTACTTCAGATAAGAACTTTCCCTGCATATTCATGCCTTTTCTGTTAAAAACGGAGCCAATCTTCATGGTTGAATCTAGTCCACACCATTGCAGTGCATCACTAGTATTAGATGTAGGTACATCTTCCTCTTCTTTAGTTCTTGGTAGATATAGAACTTTTCTTAGACTCTTCTGGGTGAGTTTTACTTTTACTCCATGGACTATGGTTTTAATCTTGATTTCAGTCTCATCAAGGGTAGCGGCACCAAAGAAGTCGAGTACTTCCTTCTTCTATATCTTGGTTGGCTATGAAATTAAAACTTCCAACCCATTCTCAGAAATTAGGGTTACAACATCCTTAATTTCTTGTTCCGCATGGTCAAAAGCAATGCGGACTAGCTCATATCCTTCATTGACTTTCTCCTCGAGCTTTTGCGCCATTAGGGTTTAGAGAAATCTGGAATTTAGATGAGAGAAATGTCAACACAAAGTTTTGGTCTCGAAACTATTGAGAGCGTGTCGACAAACAATGTTGAAGACCTATTTATACCTTTCTAAAAACGAAGGTGAAAAGGCGCATCATAATACTCTTAATGTGTCGACACTGTTGAAAAGTGTCGACACTTACTTCTAATGTCTCGACATAAGTGTTGAGTTCTATGTGTCGACACTAATATAGTCGACAGAATTATGTGTCGACACTTATACATCTCAGCTCGACGATTATTCGAAACTCTACTCAACGAAATCTGTATTGAACTTAAGTGTCGACACCACTTTTGGATGTGTTGACACCTACTCTGGATGTGTCGACACTATTTCTCTGAAGTGTCGACACAGACTGTATAGATGTGTCGACATCATTTCTCTGAAATGTCGACACCACTTCTACGTGTCGACACAGACGACTCCTTGTGTCGACACCATTTTACTTAGCCAATTTTATTAAACTATTCTAAGTTCAACATTCCTAATTCAATTTTAAACTTATTAAATTTAGTTTCATCAAGAGGCTTAGTAAACATATCAGCAATCTAATTATCTGTTTTAACAAATTCTAGGGAAATGTCCTCATTCTCAACATGTTCTCTAAGGAAATGGTATATAATTTCTATATGCTTAGTCCTACTATGTGAGACAGGATTATTAGCTATAGAAATTGCACTTGTAGAATCACAAAGCAAAAGTATTCTACTTACATGAATACCATAGTCTACAAGCTGATGTTGAATCCACAAAAGTTGTGCACAGCAGCTTGCTGCAGCAACATATTCTGACTCAGCTGTAGAGATTGCCACACTGGTCTGCTTCTTACTGCTCTAAGACACTAGTCTTCCACCTAGAAATTGACAGGTTCCTGTAGTACTCTTCCTATCTTCTTTGCAACATGTAAAATCTGCATCTGAATAGCCTGTTAGTAGAAAATCTCCATTCCTAGGGTACCAAAGGCCTAGATAAGGTGTGCCCTTAAGATATCTCAAAATCCTTTTTACTGCAGTCAGATGAGATTCTTTAGGGCATGCTTGGTACCTAGCACAGACACATGTATCATACATGATATCTGGTCTACTAGCAGTCAAATACAGAAGGGAGCCAACTATCCCTCTATACAAAGATTCATCTATAGGTTTCCCTGCATCATCTTTGCTAAGAGAGACACTTGACCCCATAGGAGTTCTCATGGTAGTGGATGATTCCATACCATACTTCTTTATTAACTCTAAGGTGAACTTAGACTGGGATATGAAAAATCCATCTTCAGTCTGTCTTACTTGGAGACCCAAGAAGAACCTATGTTCCCCCATACTGCTCATTTCAAATTTTCCTTGCATAAGTTTTGCAAACTTTCTGCAAAGATTACTTTCAGTAGACCCAAATATTATGTCCTCTACATATATTTGGACTAGGATAATCTTTCCTTTAGATTCCCTAAGGAATAGAGTCTTATCTATTTTCCCCCTTGAAAATTTGTTCTCAATGAAGAAACTAGACAGGGTTTCATACCAAGCCCTTGGGGCTTGTTTCAACCCATACAATGCTTTCCTAAGTCTATAAATAATCAGGTTTGAGAGGATCAACAAAACCTGAAGGCTTCTCTACATAGACTTCTTCCTTTAGATTTCCATTTAGGAAAGCTGACTTTACATCCATTTGAAATATCTTGAACCCTTGATATGTTGCATAAGCAAGGAACATTCTGATAGCTTCCAGTCTTGCTACTGGAGCAAAGGTTTGATCAAAGTCAATACCTTCTTCCTGCCTATATCCTTTTGCAACAAGTCTTTCTTTATTCTTCACAATGATTCCATTCTCATCCAATTTGTTCCTAAAGATCCACTTTGTCCCAATAATGTTATGGTCCTTTGGTTTAGGAACAAGCTTCCAGACCTTGCATCTTTTGAACTGATTCAGCTCCTCTTGCATGACATCAATCCAATGTGGGTCTAGAACTGCTTCTTCAAATTTCTTGGGTTCTACTTGTGATAGGAAACTGGAGTAAAGAACTGTGCTCTGATTCCTGCTTCTTGTTTGCACTCCTTGTCTTGGATCACCAATTATCTGATTTGCTGGATGATCCTTTAAGTGTCTATTAGCTGGAGGTAGTCTATTTTCTGGTTGTACACCTCCAGCCTCTTCATTAAGCTGCGCCTCTTGGTGTTCTTCAACATCTAGAGGGTCTTATACTCCCCCTGGACAGTAGCCATCATTTTCCACTTCCTGATTTGCAGTTGATTCTTCTGTAATGGTAAACTTGTCCATTCTCTACTTTATACCTGTAGAACTTCAAACACTACTTGGCAACTCACAGTTAATTAGTCTTGTTTCATCAAAGACTACATGTACAGATTCTTCTACAACTTGAGTAACCAAGTTGTAGACCCTATAAGCCTTATTATTATTGTTGTACCCAACAAAGATCCCCTCTTGGGATTTGGCAGCAAACTTAGTTAGATAAGACTTGCCATTGTTAAGTATATAGCACTTGCAACCAAAGATCCTGAAATAGGATAAATTTGGTTTTCTGCCCTTCACAATCTCATAGGGAGTCTTTTTGTGGCACTTGGTGATAGTAGCTCTATTGATCACATGACATGCAGTGTTTACTGCCTCAGCCCAGAAATATTCTGGGAGAGAAGTGTCACTCAATACAGTTCTACCAGCCTCTATCAATGTTCTATTCTTCCTTTCAGCAATACCATTTTGCTGAGGTGTTCTTAGTGAGGAAAATTTTTGAAAAATCCCAAAGTCTTCACATAGTCTTGTCATACTTTTAGACTGAAATTCAGTACCATGGTCACTTCTGATTTTGACCACTGTACTGTTCAACTCATTCTGAATTTGTTTAACAAAAATATATAAGACACTTGGGGTTACTGATTTTTGTCTTAGAAAGAACACCCAAGAATATCTAGAATAGTCATCTACTACCACAAATATGTAGACCTTCCTACCTAGACTATGAACTAGCATAGGACCAAAAAGATCCATATGCAAGAGGTATAGACACCTCACTGAATCCTTGTTTTCAAGGCTATGAAAGGTGGATTTGGTCTGGTTGCCTTTTTGATAAGCTGAGCATATCCCATCCTTTATACACTTAACTTGAGGACCATTCCTCACTAACTCTTTGCTAAAGAGTTGGCCAATAGTCTTATAGTTAAGATGAGCCAGCCTCATGTACCATTTAACACAATGTGAGACTTTATCATCAGCTACAAGATAAATAGGAGAAATATTGTTCTCACATACAAAGTCAAAACAATAAATATTTCTCTTCCTATATCCTGTCAAAATGATCTTTTGATCACTTGACCTTTTGATATGACAACCATTCTTGACAAATGAGATGTCATATCATAAATCACTCAGCTGACTTATGCTAATGAGGTTATATTTCAAACCCTTCACATAGGCCACTTGAGTGATAGTAATCTGGTTAATAGAAATGTTACCAAAGACTTTTATGATTCTTTTTTCTGAAACACCAAAGGTAACTTTAGGGCCATCCATGATAGGTGTGTAGTACTTCAGCAACCCCCTTGTTCCAGTCATATGTCTGAAACATCCACTGTCCAAGTACCATATTGGGGCATGGCAACTTGGACTCACCTGCAGCACAGATTACTTAACCTTAGAACCCAAATAACTTTTGGGTCCTTGGTGCAAGTTAGTCCGAACTTTAACAAATCTACCTGTAGTTCTTCTAGCAGGCAGTTTGCCACTCTCCTTGACACTAGAATTGTGCCAACAATCTAAGGCAAAGTGGCCTACCTTGCCACAACACCAGCACTCAAACTTGTTGTACCTTTACTTAGGTACAACCCTAGCTGAATTTTCTACACCAGGCTTCTTGTTTCGAGCTGGGGCTTTGCCTTTAGATTTGGACCTAGCAGTTCAGGCAGGTTTTTTAAACCCTAATCCAGCCTTACCCTTTTGAGGTACAAACTCATCAATCAAGGGTAAAACAGATTTAGGTTTAGAAAAGCTAGCCATAATATCTCTCTCCTTCTGAAGTCTAACCTCCAGATTTTTAATCTGATCATTCTTGAATGTGATTGTGCCCATTTGAATAACAGTTATGTTTTTCAATCTAGTAATCTCATTCAATTTTTGATCCAGCAATTTTTCTGAATCAGATGCAGCCATCTTAAGATCAGCAATTTCCTTAGTCAGTGATTTGACCAGATTTTTGCTCTTCTTAAGTGTCTGCAATAACTCTCTATATTCATCTATCAACTGATGAATATCACCTTCAGACTCAGACTCATCTACATCACTTGATGCAGATGTTGCTGACTCTGACTCAGTACTGCAATCTGAAAGACATTGTACCTTACTGGGACTAGGCTGATCCTGGCAGTTGTTTTCTTCTGATATAGTCATCAATCCCTTGCACTGATGGTCTTCTTGTTCATATATAGAGTTCAATACTTGTAGGAACTCTTCTTCTTCATCTACAACAAACAGACCAATGTAAGCCTCAGCTTCAGATTCTGATTCTGATGATGACTGATCTGACAAGGTCTTCTCATTCTTAGCAACAAAGGATTTCTCCTTCTTGCTCTGGTGTTGACTCTTCTTCTTATCTGCAGTCTCTTTTCTTTTATCTGGACATTCAACCACTACATGTCCAGGCCTGTTACAACAGTAGCAAACAATCTTTGATGTAGTAGACTTGTTTGGCTTAGACTTGCTCCTATCTTTCCTGGATGTCTTTATCTTTTGATAGTAATCATCCTTAGGATTGGATGTGGAAGGTTTAGACTTCCACTTCCTCTTCTTCAGAAATCTCTGAAACTACCTTGTGAAGGCAACGAAATCTTCATCAGTATCACTGGTGTCTGAATTCTGGTTGTCTGAATCTTCTGAAGCAGTTTCAGCAACATTCTTAGGAGGTGATGGAGACATCCTCCTACTTTTCTTAGGGGCTTCAACCTTGAAGGCCATAGATTTTTCTCTATGCTCACCTTTTGTACACTTCTCTTCCTCTTTCCTAGCCATTAGTTGCATCTCATAAGATAGCAACTTTCCAAACAAGGTTGGAGGAGAAATTTCTGCAGGTTTGGCCACTTCTCTAATGGCACAAATCTTTGTGTCCCAATCCTTTGTTAAGGATCTTAAGAACTTATCATTCAATTCATAAGTACTGAAGATTCTCCCATAGGACATCAACTCATTCACTATCCTATTAAACTTTTTATAGCACTCAGTGATACTATCAGACTTTCCTTGTCTGAAACTTTCATACTCCTGATTTAGCATAGATTTTCTATCTTGTCTTACTTCTTCAGACCCTTCCATATAGACTATCAAAGTATCCCACATATCATTTGAAGTCTTGCAGTGAATCAAATTCTGGAAGGTAGAATCATCAATGACACTTACTATGATATTTTGGGCCCTCTTATCGATAGTTGCCAAGATGATCTCATCCTTGGTCATCTCTGAATAATCCTTAGGAATTCTTTGATTAGCATCTAGAATTGAAATCTTCATTGGGACATAAGGACCTTCTTTGACTGTAATATAGATCCTTGGATCAGAGGCCTCCATAAACAGCCTGACCCTTTCTTTTCAGATACAAAATATTTCCTTTCTGCATATGGGTAGTTTCATTGAACCTAGTTTCTTGTGATTTTCACCTGAACCCATTTTCTTGATTCTTAAATCTGCCTTAAGGATCTCAGTCTGACTGTTAAGTCCTTCTTTGAGTAACCTGCCTTTGATACCACTTGAAAGAATTAGTGCCTAACCACCTACTGGGGGGTGAATAGGTGTAATTCCTATTTCTCTTCCAAGGCAGAAAAGCTGTTCTATTATTAACTAGCAATTGCAAAGTCTACTGCTAACACAACACAGAAATCACAGAAACAAACATTCACAGAGTGAACACAGTATTTATAGTGGTTCCCCAAGGTCTGGGTACATCCACTTTCCCCCTTCGCCTATATAGTAGTGTACTAGATTCTGCCTAACTTCTGTACTTCTCCTCAGATCCTCAGATCTTACAGCTCAGAAACCCAAACAGGTTCCTACAACTCAGAGTGTCCCCACTCCTACAACTCAGGCAAATAGCCCTATCTCAGCCTTCATCAAGGCCTACACTCAGAGAACACAGTCTCCTACAACTCAGGCACAAAGCCCTACCACTCAGTCTTCAATAAGACCTACACTCAGAGATCTATATCTTTTACACTCAGCCTTTATAACATAGGCTTACAACTCAGATCTATGATATATCTTACAGAAATTAATGTTTACATACTAATTAACTACAACCCAGATAAAGAGAGAAGGGTTGGCTGGCTTCTTGATGAGTTCTTGGAAGAACTTGGCAGAGATCAACCACTCTTAGCTTTCTTCAAAGATTCTTGAATATGAACTCAGTAGGGTTGAATCTTCTGTAAAGTTGATCTTCAATTAGCTTCTAACTTAAGATTCAGATTTCAATCAGAATCTTTCTTTGCAGTCTGGTTCAATAACTGCTCTTCTTAGATGGAGCTCTCTCTCTCCAACTTCTTCTAGATCTTCTGTTGAAAATCTTCTGTATAATTACTTCTAACTGTATTACTCAGATTCTGTATTCTTCAATGATTGATCATCACTTTCCGTTGAAGGAGAAAGCCTTTAAATAGTCTTTCTCCATGGTAACCGACTGATCCGATTTCTAACGAACTTCTGACAGCTTTGACAGTTGTGGTAGACCGGGTGAAATGACAGCTGACAAGTCATCCAGTGACTTCTTTAAAATACTGTCTCTGTCTGAAAGTGTCGAGACTGATCTTCAATATATGTCGACACAAATAGACTAAGTGTTGACTCAAATAGACTAAGTGTCGAAACATGCCTTTGTGGTGTCGACACAACTCCTTCTGTTGTTGTAACAGCTTCTCGACACTGCTTCTATTGAATGTGTCGACACTGATTGAGTGTGTCGACACAAGTACTTCTTCTTTAAAACTTAGTTGAATTTTGCTGTGTGTCGACACATCTCCTTTTTGTCGACACAAGTACTTCTTTACTTTAACTGTGATGAAACTTGCTGTGTGTCGACAAATCTCCTTTGTGTCGACACAGTTGATGTTGACAAATACTTCTGTGTGTCAACACTGCCTTTAAGTGTCGACACATTTGAAGTCGACTAAGCTTCTCTAGGTGTCGACACTGCCTCTAAGTGTCGACACGATTTATGTCAACTATTCTTCACAGTGTGTCGACACTGCCTGTATGTGTCGACACATTTCTCCTGGTGTCGACACAATTTACTCCAAGTGTCGACATAGCTTTTCTCTAGTGTCGACACAAGCCTTCATAAGTGTCGACACTGCTTCTCTAGGTTTCGACACATGGACTTAGAAATTTTCTGTATTTCTGCAATTACTTAACCTGCACATATAAACTCAAAACACATCAAATACACCTTGATGTATATCATTAAGTAGGGTGAGACTTCTTCAAATATGGTACACATTTTCCAGTGTACCCAACACACCCCCTACCAACCGCAAACTAGTGGCTAAGTTGAGCTAGTAAATCAAGAGATCAACCATATATTAGAAAAAATCGTTTCACTTAATAGGAAAGATTGGTCCGTCAAACTCGACGATGCGTTATGGGCATATCATATGGCATACAAAACTGCTATTGGTTGTACGTTGTATCGATTATTCTATGGCAAAGCATGCCATCTCCCCGTAGAACTAGAACATCACCCTCTTTAGGATTTAAAACTCTTAAATCTCGACGCTAACTTAGCTGCTCAAAATAGAAAACTGTAACTAAATGAGCTCTATGAAGGGTGTGCAAACGCTTACGAGAGTAATAAATTCTATAAGGAGCGTTGTAAGTTTTATCACGATCGAAAAATCAAACCCCAAAATTTTTTTCACCGGGCGATCTTGACTTTCTTTATAATTCACAATTTAGACTTTTTTCGGGAAAACTAAAATCATGATGGTTCGGCCCCTTCAAATTTGAAGAGGTTTGGCCATATGGGATCGTACTCATCTCCTACCCGGAAAATGGCTCGTTCAAAGTAAACGGTCATCGCTTAAAATTATATATAGCGGGCGATCCTATGGGCGGTAATATCGAAACAACAACCCTCCTCGACATATAAACCCGCCAAAATAGTCAAGCTACATGACTATAAATAAAGTGCTCCTGGGAGGCACCCCATGTTTAATTTTTCTTTGTTGTTTTGTTCTTAATAATGCAGGGCTCCTAATTGGGCCTCACCGAGCACGTTTCAGGGATGCTTCTACCCTCACTCTTTATTTTGTTTGTAAATATTGCATTTTATTTCTTTTTTGTTCCGCATACTTATGTTGCAATATTGGGGACAATGTTAGACTTAAGTATGAGTGTGTTTTTGTGCTCTCTTTTCTACACTTCTATTTTCTGTATTCCCAGAAAATTTCTAAAAAATAAATACAAAACAATATATGAAAACAAAATAAAACCGATCAAAAAATTATAAAATGAAAACTCCAAAAATATTTTTTTTATCATTACAAAATTCTAAAAATTTACAAAACGAAAATTCCAAAAAGAATATATTTAGTTGTACTTTGTAAATATTTTCTGTACATATTTTTTGTAAATATTTTTGTAAAAATTCTTTTCTCTCCCCCCTCTTCCTTTCTTTCTCTTTTTTGTAAATAACTTTTCTCTCTTTCCATACTTGTAAATATTTGCTCACAAATCTTAAAAATACAAAAAAGAAATAGAAAACAAAAAATTATTTCAAAAAATTGTATCTTTTTCACATTTTTAGTATGTATATACTAAGAAATAACTTCAAAATCCCAAAAAAAGATAATAACTTAAAAAATTCCAAAGAAGACTAAAATAAACAAAAATTCCAAAAAAAGATAATAAATTAAAAACACCAAAAAAGATGATAACTCTAAAAATCCCCCAAATAATATATTATTATGATTCAAATAAATCAAATATTTCAATCTTATCCCTTTTTGCTCTCCAAAAATATATTTACGAGTTTAATTATAAGCAAATTTTATTAATTTTTTGTTTACTATTCGTTTATTAATTAGAGATCGATAGATTTAAATATTCGAGGTTAAGTTTTAAATATTTTTTATGACTTGTTCTTAAGATAGGGGACTTATTTTAGGCACTACTTCAAATTTATCTAATATAGAGGCTTGTGTATTATGTTAGAAAAAACAACTATAGACTTGAAATATTTTTACTTCAAGCTTTTATAAACACAGAAAAGTTCAATTTATAAAGATTTCTCTCAAAAATTTTTTTATTAAAATGTTTTTTTTCTTTTTGAAAAAAACGTATCTCCCCATATTTATCATGTCTTACTGGCATGATAAAATGTTTATCATTAAAAAACCTATATCAATGGGAATAAGATTTCGTTCCATAAATATAGGCATCCAATATTTTTAAAAGATTATATGTTATGTAGTAAGAGGATAAAATTCAATACTCTAATACAAATACATTGGGTTATATGAAGTTGTTCAAAAAAAATTTACATGTTATGGAAAATAAGATTTTGTTTTCCTAAACATCCACATTCAAAAAAAATATTTTGAGGTTTGAGAAAAAATATACCTCACCTCATCCAAAGCCCTCTTTATAAACCACAACAAACCCTTTAGTCATATTCGAAGATTCTATACATAATATAAAATCTTTTTGATGGCATAATTTTTAAATTGCACTATTTCCTTTAAACTTTTATAAGTTAAAGTTTCTATAATTCCAATATATTTTTGTTAGCTAACGATTACAATTTTTGCTTGCTATTTGGTTACTTCAAGAAGTCATTTTGGCCAAAACTTTTCCACTATTTAAAATATGTTCATGATTTAGGACATAACTCTTATACCCCTGATGTCTACTTTGATCTCTCTTTCAATTAATTTAAGCGATAGCTAAATTTAGGATTTATTTTAATTCCTTATAAGTATATCTCTAACTTTTGCTCTGGAATAGCAAAAGCTTAAATATGGGGGTATTTGATAAGTTGTAATTATTCATATTTATACGTACTTTATTTAGGCCATTTCAGTTTATTTTCATTATTTTAGTTAGTTTTCTTCAATAAAATGTTCCTTTTTGTATATTCTATTCTAACTCAGCTTTATTTTGTCTTTCAGAAATTTTGCAAAAAATGACGAAAATTCAAAGTACAAGCCCGTGACCTGTCTTTCATGCCCGTGACCAGGTCGTGTAACTTTGATTCTTTTGGAAAACTGCCGCCAGCAATAAAAAAATTAAAACACGCTCGTGTCCCATCCGACACGCTCGTGTCAACCCTGACTCGACGCACAATGCATCCAGCTCGACGCTTGATGCTTTGCCAAACACGCTGATGTCATTCGGCGCACTCCTGTGACTGCCATAATTTTCCAGACAAGATCCCTCCAATGAGGCAAGGATTTGATGCTTTTTCAGTCACACCCACGTTACGCACCCGTGTCCATTGTACACGCCTGTGACCTCCACATGGAACTTCCACAAGAGGCCCCAAAGTCAACCGCCTATAAATTTTTGACTTCTCCTCTGCGCTAGTACCGACACGCACCCCTACACGCCCGTCACCAGGGCGTGTAATCCGAAATTTTTTGCTGTAAAAAGAACTTTGTTGTATAGGCCAAGGGTTCAAAATTTTTATCCATTTTGTTGTTGGGCTGCTGCTAGTTATCTTTTTGTGCTATGTGAGGATAATTTTCCCCCTCCTCTTTGTGTTTGTTTTAGCTTTTGTAAACCGACTTTTTAATTAACAAAATTTATTTGTCTTTTCATCTTTATATTGTACTGGAATGCCTCTAAGTGCCTCTCTTTCAGCGATCTTATGTATCTTAATTTTTCTTTTTAATATGGTGTGTGTGTGTGTATGAGTTCGGTTTATCGTTTTTATGTTTTCAAATCATCACATTGCTTAGCTTAGTTTTATATTTTTTCTAAAATTTACTAGTTGTTATTATAAATTTCCTTATCATGTCCCTTATGTTTGTTTAGATTTAGGAATTTTATGCTTTTCTTTCAATCTTATGAATTTATAAAAATGGTTTCAAAGTGCTTTTTGTCCTTTTTTACTTAGTATTTTTAGCTTGTAAAACTTTTGATTCTTTGAAACTTTCTTACACTTTTTAAGCATTTTTTACAAAGTTATAAGAATGGATTAGTTGTTATTTTAATTTTTCAAACAATTTAATATTTGCATTTATTTGAAAACTCTTTTGCTCGTTTAATTTTTATTTGTACTTTTTTTGCATTTTTAGTAAATTCTAATGGTAAAAAATGTAATCGTTTTAATTTCTCAATCACTTTGTTTTTCTCCTTTTTGCTTGTGTGTGTGAGTGTATGAGGTAGGTTTTGATTGCTTTCTTATTTCAAGTAGAGTGTGTGCGTTTATGAGTTAGCAATTTACACCTTTAATTTCCCGCTTACTCGTTTGAGTAGAACTTGTCATTTCTCTCCTACTGGTTTGAGTAGGACTTGTAATTTTTAGCTTTAATTTCCCGCCTACTCATTTCAGTAGGACATGTCATTTTCTGCCTACTCATTTGAGTAGGACTTGCAATTTTTAGCTTAAATTTCTCGTCAACTCGTTTGAGTAGGAGTTTTCATTTCCCGCCTACTTGTTTGAGTAGGACTTGTAATTTTCATCCTTAATTTCCCGCCTACTCATTTGAGTAGGACTTGTAATTTCCCCCCTACTCCTTTGAGTACGACTTGTAATTTCAATTATGTAATTTTCCCATTTTGTAAGTTAGCGTTTTCTTTTATTTATGGCTTTGGTGGAGTGCGTGCGTTCCCTTTTTTGGTAAAGCTTTTCTCTTCTAATGTTTGGTTATTATATTTGTTTTTTTGTAACTCTTCAGCATTTAAATTTGAACTCGTACCTCACGAAACTCATAAGCTGTCCCCAACCTGATGAGTGGCTAATCGCTCTTAGCCCTCGATATCGAAAAGCATTGGGACATAAAATTCTTTTTAAATAATTAAAGGTCTTCTTTTTCTATTTAATTAAGAACTTAAGGTTTACCCCTAGTATACGATGCGTAAAACAACATATCGATGTGTGGGCTCTATTTCCGTTATCCATACTCTAGCTAGCCGATAGGTTGTACGTATAGACCTATCACTCTTGGGTAAAGAGAGTTTCGCACTAACACTCGAGTGATGAGGCGCAAAATTTTTTCGGATTGGATCCCCCCAATAGCGGGGTTCTTAGAGTAAAACGAGTATTAAGAGGAATGCTTCGCCGAACAAGAGCTCGGTCAAATAGTTTTAATGTTCAGGTGAGCAATATTCCTAGAGATAGGTGTGCTCATTCTTTTGGAACCTCCATGGCAAAATTTCCCCTTTAATTGAATTGAAACATAGGATATCTAGTTATATAAATTTATTTTAGTCCTATTGTAATTCGATACTGAGCGTTAAATATTCGTCAATCTTTTTCTAAATCTATTTTCAGCTCTTTCTTATAGCCTCTTTAAATAGTTAATCCGACAACTTAAATTTTTCGGTGAGATAATAGTCCTTCCGGGAAGAGTAGAGATACTCAACCCGCCATGGGAAATATAAAATCTCGATATTCCCCCGAATATCCTGTATTACTTGCGATAGGTGCACTTGCCTACCTTCATCACGCGAAATCTAGACCATGCATGCTCACTAGATAAATCAAAGTCGTGCTTTGCACGCATCAAGGATTCTCTCTGCAGTATAGATAAGACTACGAGGAGATGTTTAGTCCTGTTTCTTAAATGACTTCAGTACGGGTAGTGATTGTCTTGGCAGCTTACCAAGGTTGGAGGATGTGGTAGCTTGATGTGAAGAATGCTTTACTTTATAGAGAGATCGATAAAGACATCTTCGTGGTTTATCCACTAGGTTACGTATCTAAAGATAATCCAAGATAAGTCTACAAGCTCCGGAAAGCCCTTTATGGATTTAAGCAAGCACCACGAGCAAGATACAGGAAGATCGTAGAATAGCTCAAGTTTTGCGATTAATTTGCCTCTGATTCAGATTCTAACACATACATAAAGAAGAATGGGGAGCTTTATGTCTTGGTGTTGTTGTATGTTGACGATATGATCAATACGGGAAACTCTAATGAGGAGATAGCTAACATCATGACAGAGCTAGATATTCAATTCGAGATGAAGGATTTTCGGTGAGCTCCACCACTTCCTTGGACTCAAGGTATAGAGGAGAAAGAGAGGCACACTCATTTCCCAAAGAGGATATATAGAACAGAACATTCAGGGGTTCAGCATGAAGGAGGGGACGAGTTATTCTACTCCACTAGATGTTGGTCTCAAGCTTAGACGTGATGAGGGGAGGTTCTTCCAGATCACTTTGTGTTTCAGGCTCTGGTTAGGATCCTTATTTACTTGACTATTACGAGGCCAGACATTACTTATGATAAAGGCCAAGTAAGTCGTTATATGGCGAAGCCTTGGAAGCCTTATCTGGTAGCTGCTAAGAATATCTTGAAGTATGTTAAGACCACTTCTGCTATGGGGATCCTTTATGGGAGTGACATGAGATTCAACCTGCATTTATACACAGATGATGATTATAGGCGAGACTCCGATGACTGGAAGTCGACCTATGGCTATGTCTTCACATGTAGATCAGGAGGTATATCATGGTGCAGCAAAAAGCAAGATTCAGTGTATGTATCTACTACGGTAGCGGAGTACAAAGCTTCGGCCTTGGCAGCTCTGGAAGCTATTTGGCTCAGCAAGCTACCAGAGGACGTCCATAAAGAAGTGCGCGGTCCCACTCTACTACACAGTGATAATGACAGTGCCCTTAAATTAGTTAACAATCTAGTTTGTCACGAGCAGACCAAGGTCATTGAGATTGAGCATCACATCATTCGAGAGAAGGTACCAGAGGGTCTCTTATGCTCAAGCATGTGCGGAATGAAGATAATATCACAAATATCTTCACAAAGCTGTTGTCGAATGGGCCATTTGAAAGGTTATAAGGACTGTTATGGCTGGGTTCCACTTCTCAATTAAAGGAGGAGTGTTGAACTTTTTGAAGTGATAGTGGCGGCCTGGGTAGACTATCTGCGTGGACTGGTTGGACAGAAGTGGCGGCTTGGTAGGTCTGTCTGCATGAACTATCGAATAGGACTGGCGACTATCTAAGTTGGTAAGGATCAGCATCGGCTTGTTTCCAGGTTATAACCGGGAGAATAGGATGTTTTTACATGGGAGTGTAGACACATATGGAGTTCACCGAGTCTGGCTTATTACAGACTCGCAAAATCGACATGGTTTGTGCCCTGGTCTTATTCTGTTGATGCGGTTTGTTGATGACCGTGAAGTTTGTCAGATTGTGCAGACTGGATCTTGAGTTTGCCAGTTTGGAGTTCGCACTTTGGACACTTGGGGGTTTCGACTTGGTCTTGATTTGTACTAAGTCTGGTTGGGCTCAGTCCGTAGAATTTGCTGGATAGTGTTGGAGCATGCATTCTGCATTTCTTAGTTTTAGAATACCAAATACCGTGATGTATTTGATCTACTCTTCTGTGTGTTTATAGTGTGCAGGTTTTACAGTTTGAATGAGGAGACAAGTCATCAATCATGGGCATGATCAAGGGTTGTGTATACTTTAGAAAACAATGGGACGAGTTTTGTTTGCTAAACTTCAAAATAGCCATAACTTTCAATCTGGGAGGAGTTACGGAATGTGCCACCCATTCCGGAATGAGATCGAAGTCATCTAGACTCTGGAAATGGTTCAGACGGCAAAAGCGAAAAGGAGATATCACCAGGGGATAACCACGCTCACCCAACGATAGCTTTATGATCGAATTTTCCTGCGGAAACCTTAGAATCGTGTGACACATGGCATCCAGATAGGATATCGCTGATTGGCAATAGCTAGTGTCGCCGAGCGATATTGCTAATATATAAAGGTGATTCATTTTTCCATGGAGATGGTGGAATTAGTTTACCTGGATTAGTTTTCCTGTGCATTCCATCCAGAGAGCTCCAGCCTTCAGAAAACTCATTTTTCCCCAAGAACGTTCAAAAGCGAAGAAGAGACGGTTCGTGTGCAGCATCTCAGGCAATCTTTGCAAGGATTCAACGTCGTCTTCGAGCTTAATTTTGAGGGATTTTTTTTTCTGAATTTCTATTTTGTAACTTATCTTATCATCTTGGTAATTGGTAGAGAAATCGTCGCCTTGTGCGTGGCCTGTAAGTCCATGTGTGGCTTAGGAGGAATCTTCGCCTTGTGCGTGGCATCTAAGTCCTTGCATGGCTTCGGGGAAATCACCTCCTTGTGTTTGTTGTCTAAGTCCTTGTGTGGCTTTTGGGAAAATCGCCGCCTTGTGCGTGGCGTCCAAGTACTTGTGTAGCTTAAGGAGAAATCGTTGCCTTGTGTGCATCGTCTAGATCGAGGTAGATCTAGGGGAGGCTAGTAGAAAAATCTAGGGAGAGATACGCTATACTTTGTCGGTTCTTGGTAGAAGGACCTGGGGAAAACAAAAGTATATTATATTTTTTATAAACCTTGGTCTCTAGCTCTGTAGAGACACATTGTATTCACTTTTAACACTTTTGAAATAAATTGTTATTATTTTAGCTTTTCTATATTTTAGAGTGTTTAAGTTTGCTTATGAAAAATTAGTCTCCATTACATAATTTCTACTAGCATTGTTTTATTCATCAAGTAAAGTTTGTTTTGCTTAAGAAAAATTAATTAACCCTAATTCAACCCCCCCCCCCCCCTCTAAGGGTGTCGTAAGATCCAACACTTGGTATCAGAGGCAGGTTATTCCAAAACGGCTTCACAACCGGAAATAATTATGCTTCATGATCCCACAACCACTAGAGGGGATGAAATTTTATTAAATGAAAATCTTTAGCACCACTATTATTTATGGGTGAAAACTATAAAGGGTGGAAAATTCAAATGGAAACTTTTCTTAAATCTTTAGATGAAAACGTTTGGAATATTACTATTGAAAAGCCCCCATGTTCGTTAAATAAAAATAAAATGATTTTAAATGCTAAATCTATAAATAGTTTATTTTGTGCACTAAATCAACATGTATTTAAACTTATATATTTGTTTCCTACTGCTTACGAAATTTGGAAATTTTTTGAAGAAACTTATGATTCTCCATCCACAGGATCAAAACAAGTACAAAACATGGATAATATGAATGCTTGCTTAAGTATTCAAGAAATCTCCTCCATTGAAGGATTTGTTGAATGCACATCAAATGTAATTGAAGAAGAGAACACATCAAGTGGAAGGAAAGATGAAAATATATCGTTGGAAGAGGAACGCTAAGAGGAAGATGACAAAGGAACCTTGTGTTCAAATCATAGCTCATCCAAGAGAGCTGTAAGAAAATCAAATTCCCTTCTTGTTTGTAATTCCATTTCTACATTCCATGTGTTAGATGCGGCTAAACTTAGAATTAAGAAATTGAAAAATATTATTTCATAATTTTGTTTAGAAAATAAAAATTTAAAAGCACAACTAAATATAGAACCAAAACTTATTGTATCTCATTTTTCATCTAACTCTGTAGTTGAAAATATTATACCTTGTTTTGATTACAACGAATTTAAAGATAAAGTCAATATTTTTGAAATAGAGCTGAATATTTCTAAAGATCGTAATAAAAAATTGATTAATGAAAATTTTTCTTTATCTAGTAAACTAGAATCATTAAAATAATTTATTGAAAATATTTCAAGTAATCAAAAATCTTTTATCTCTAGTTTCTCTTCAAAACTATATGAGACTTCTACTAGAATGTTAAATTATATTGAACATACACCTAGTAGGTTATTTAATTTTAAAAA
Source organism: Platanthera guangdongensis (assembly GCA_039583875.1). Classification (NCBI taxonomy): domain Eukaryota; kingdom Viridiplantae; phylum Streptophyta; class Magnoliopsida; order Asparagales; family Orchidaceae; genus Platanthera; species Platanthera guangdongensis. The sequence goes on from CM077147.1 coordinate 136,527,994, forward strand.
TATGATTGTTGATGCGCAAAAACGGCACCGTCTAGTTAACGGGTGTGTTCGGTCTCACAAGCTAAGTGATTGAAGAAGAAGGTTGCAGGGATAGGATGAGCATATGGGAGTCGAGATTGCCGAGCAGCTGGTTACTCCGAGTCACGCATGTAGATAAAGAGAAAGAGGAGCAAAAAGGGTCGCTAGCAGCGGCAACAACCAACTTCTACCGCTGCGGCTTAAATGCCTCTCTTGCGACGGGTTTTTACTTCAATCAAGAAACAAGATTACAGCTTGCTATTGCACCTTTACATGAGAATGCAATAAAGGGTACAAAGGGGACGCTGACGACTAAGGAAGAAGTTGCCAGAGGCTAAGGAAAAGAGGCTGCAAGCAGACTGTAAAACTTGATCAGCTTGCTGGCAGCGGCGACGGACTGCGAAACTGAGTTCGCAGGTCTTGATGATCAACTATGGAGGACTAGAAAACTAAGTCTGCACGCCTTGATGATCAATAGTTTTACTCTTGCCCGTCGTACCAAATGAGAGGTATTAGGAGCTATTTATAGGCTCGGGGAAGATCTTCTAGAATCAAGGCCAAATGACGTCATCATGGAGGCTTGAGCGGACTCGACGAGCAGAGGAGGGCGGCCTGAGGAGCAGGCCGACCCTTGGTGGCTGAGGCAAGCATAGGAGGGCAGCCTGAGGAGCAGGTCGTGCCTGGGTAGGCAGAGGAGGCGGCCTGAGGAGCAGGTCGCACCCTAGGCAGGCAGAGGAGGCGGCCTGAGGTGCAGGCCACCCGCTTGGAAAGCAAAGATGGCGGCTTGGGGAGCAAGCTGCCCTCTTGGTCAAGTAGAGTCGGCGGCTTGTTGAGCAGGCCGCCCTCTTGGTCAAGAAGAGTTGGCGGCATAGGGAGCAGGCCACCCTCTTGGTCAAGGAAAGTTGTTGGCCTGGGGAGCAGGCCGCCCTCTTGGTCAAGCAGAGCTGGCGGCCTAGATACCAGGCCGCTCTCTTGGTCAAGCAGAGCTGGCAGCCTGGGAGCAGGCCGCCCTCTTGGTTAAACAAAGCTGGCATCCTGGGGAGCATGCCGCCCTCTTGGTCAAGTAGAGCTGGCGGCCTAGGGAGCAGGCGGCCCTCTTGGTCAAGCAGAGCTGGCGGCCTGGGGAGCAGGCGGCCCTCTTGGTCAAGCAGAGGTGGCGGCCTGGGGAGAAGGCCACCCACTTGGTCAAGCAGATTTGGCGGCCTAGGCGGTTGGACCGCTGAGACCGCCCAAGCCGTGCGGCGGTGAACAGAGAAATCTGCCCACCTACACTTATCTCGATCTCTAGGGAGAACCTAGAGCTGGCCACGATTAGCGAGCTGGCTAGCTTGGGAAGGATTGCCGATTTTTCGGTGCAACATAATCCCCACACTTTTTTAAGTTCCTTCGAAAAAGTAGGAGACCGACGAAAATCGCAATCCATCTCAAAGAAAGAGGAGGGGGTAAGGAGCGATAGAACCTGAAGTCTCTCTTTAGGAGTTTGCAAATATCTATCCTTTTCCTGCAAAGGAAAAGTTAATGCAGGCGAATATGGAGGATACATCTCGAGTGTACCTGAGTTTGCCTTTGCAAAATGAAGAAGACGTGTCTTCAACTGAGCTCTTCAAAACAAAGAGGAGAGGAAAGCATAGGAGAATAATGACTTGCAAGTACCTGATGGAGACTTGCAAGCACCTGTTATCCTCTGCAAAAAGGAAGATTAAGAATTATACAAGAAAGAAGAATGAGTTGTAAGTACCTGAAAAGGACTTGCAAGCCTATGCTAATCTCTGCAAAGGAGAGGTTATATACAGATACACTATATAAAAGAGCTGCAAGTACCTGGAGGGGACTTACAAATACCTCCCATTCACTACAAAGTGAATATTGAGCAGTAGATATAATATATAAGGGTAAGCAACATGTACCTAAGGGGGACTTACAAATACCTGCTAATCACTGCGAAGAGAAAAGTGATAAGCAGATTTACTATTCCAAAAGAGGTTGCAAGTACCTTGAAGGTGACTTACAAACTTTTGCAAATCCCTGCAAAGGAAAAGTTATATGTAGATATGATATATAAGAGAGCTTTGCGGCAAGTACCTGGATGGGAGAACTTGCAGATACCAACTGTTGATGTAATAGGATAGATGTGATGGAATTATCAGAGAAAATGTTTGATGAACTCTGCCAATCTGAATAAATATTATACCGTGATGGTAATGTTTCAGTGAGATAGATGTGACATCTTTAATATGAAGTCCAGATCAACGAGAAGAAGTCATCCCAGTTAGATTTCAATAGCATGGCTTTGTCAATCAAGGGGGACCAAACTTTTTTATAAATGATTGGTGCTATTATCATTTGATAAGAGTAAGAGATAGCTTGTAAGTCATCATTTGCCAGAGATTTGTGCAAGAAAATGAATGTTGTAAACCCTTCTGATTGGTCAGTTTTAACCTGTTAGACTATGAAAAGGCAATTGATAAAAGGAGATCTGCACTCAGAGATGACCGAGAAGGGCCGGATGCTACCACAGGTGTTCCCCGTGGGCTTTAAGCAGCGCTCACATAAGAAAGGAAAAGGCCACCACGTGAAGTGGATCTGATGCCAAATTGGAAATACGGCGACCACGCGGAGTGGTTTTTAGAGCCACATGTTTCATGAACTATTAGAAGGCTAGTTTGGTTGTTTTTGGAAAAAGGGCGACCACTTGGAAAGTGGGTTTATTGCCGCTATGAACATTTACGTGACCACGTGGAGTGGGTTTATTGCTGCAAGAAGTTCTTTTTTCCAGATCAACCAATCATGCCAACAATAGGAGTAAATATTTTGGTAACACAAATTTTCTCATCAATAAGTTTGAGAGTAAGTACTCGACGTTGCAAGAGAGGATTTTACAATGATACTTTCAAGCATATACTCTTGCAACTTGCATTCTTTTAGCAATTTATCTACGAGCTTACGAAGAGCTCGACATTTCTCTGTATCATGACCGACACAAAAGTGGTATAAACAGAATAGATCTTTGCGACAATGATGACCAGGTCGCAGGAGATGAGGCCTAATGAAATCTGGCTCCTGCTAAATAATTTGAAGAACATCATCCATAGAAATAGTCAAGTTTGTATACTTCCTTTTTGATCCAGCCAACTTGTATTGGTGAGAAGCATGAGGCTTATTATCATAACTTCGAACTGGCATATCAGAGTTATCAAGGATTGATTCTAATTGATTGATAGAGATGTAGAGGACTTCCCACGATCATAACATACATGTGGAGAGGATGGGAGATTAGGATCCCGATCGCTTAATAACAGGTTGTGGTTATGATAAAGAGATAAACAATTGTGAGGAAATCCCGTCTCCAGCTGAGGTGGTGAGAGCTTCTCTTGTGCTTGAGCTTCTAGATGAGCTATATAATTGGGGTTTATTGCTTCTGCTGCTATGAACTAGTTTGCAATTTCAATAAGATCCCCATAAGTGTCGGGCGTTTTTGCAGTGACTTTGAATTTAAGAGGACCTTACTGAAGTTTGCTTATGAGAGCAACTTTATAGAAGTCTTGATCAACATTAGCAACATCCAGATTTTCCTTCTGGAATCGATCGATAAAGTGAGCATTAGACTCATCTTATCCTTGCTTAATCTGAAAGAGAGCTCCTATGTCTTTCTTTCTCTTCTTAAAGGTTCCAAACCTTAGGATAAATTCTCTTTGAATGTCGTCAAAGCGAGTAATTGATTGGTGCGGTAAATGGTAGAACCATTCCCGCACGTGAACACCAAAAGAGATAATAATGAGCTTGCATTTGATACCGTCTGTTATATCTTTCAATGAAACAATTGATTCAAAAATTTGTAAGTGAGAAACTGGATCACTCTTCCCCGAGTAGACTCGTAGACGAGGCTCTTTAAAGTCATATGGACAACTTCCCTACGAATGTGAGGTGTGAAGGGAGAAGAAACCATCTCTTCTCCTGCAAAAGAAGTTAGTCCATCAAGTATACAAGTATAAGCATTCATGTTTACATTATGAAGATTGCGATGAGAGATGTAAGCTCCTCCTTAGATAGTAGGAGATCGTAGTCGCTACTTGAGATGGGCACTACGGAATGATTAAAAGTGCGCTTGAGACCTTTTGATGGAAAATCCTTGAAGATTGGAATCGCCAAAAGAGAAAAACTTCAATAACTTACAAATGGAGTGGAATTTGGGCAATCTGATGGCCAAAAATGCATCCAAATGGGCTCCCAGATTGCCGAGTGGTAGATCTCCTCGAGCCGGTTCCGACATGCTTTGAATTTCTGAAATCGGATACCCGGATTAAAAGTTATGGCTGTTTGAAGTTAAGGTGTATTCTGAGCTCAATCTCATGTCTTCATTGCAACAGCTGTTCATCAACTGCTCAGAATCTAAAGATCGCTTGTTAACTATTGATGCACGAAAATGGCAACGCCTAGTTAATGGGTGTGTTCGGTCCCACAAGCTAAGTGATTGAAGAAGGTTACGGGGATGGGATGAGCAGATGGGAGTCGAGACTGCGGAGCAGCTGGTTACTCCGAGTCACGCATGAAGATAGAGGGAAAGAGGAGCAAAAAGGGCCGCTAGCAGTAACAACAACAAACTTCACCTGCCGTGGCTGAAATGCCTCTCTTGCGACGGGCTTTTCCTTCAATCAAGAAACAAGATTACATCTTGCTATTGCAGCTTTGCGTGAGAAAGCAATACAAGGTACAAAGGGGGAAGCTGGTGGCTAAGGAAGAAGTTGTCAGAGGCTAAGGAAATGAGGCTGCAAGCAGACCACAGAACTTGATCAGCTTGCTGGCAGCGATGGCGTACTGTAAAACTGAGTCCGTAGGTCTTGATGATCAACTGTGGAGGACTGAAAATTGAGTCCGTAGTCCTTGATGATCAACAGTGTTCCTCTTACACGTAGTCCCAAATGATAGGTATTAGGAGATATTTATAGGCTCGGTGAAGATCTTCTAGAAGCAGGGCCCAATGACGACATCATGGAGGCTTGAGTGGACTCAGCAAGCAGAGGAGGGCTTCCTAAGGAGTAGGTCGACCATTGGTTGCTGAGACAAGCATAGGAGGCTGACCTGAGGAGCAGGCGACCCCTGGGCAGGCAGAGGAGGTGGCCTGAGGCGCATACTGCACCCTTAGCAGGCAGAGGAGGTGGCCTGAGGTGCAGGCCACCCCCTTGGTAAGCAAAGTTGGTGGCCTGGGGAGCAGGCCGCCATCTTGGTCAAGCAGAGTTGGCGGCCTGTGGAGCATGCCGCCCTATTAGTCAAGCAGAGTTGGCGGCCTAGGGAGCAGGCTGCCATCTTGGTCAAGTAAAGCTGGCGGCCTGGGGAGGAGGCTGCCATCTTGGTCATTGAGAGCTGGCGGCCTGGGGAGCAGGCCTCCCTCTTGGTCAAGCATTGCTGGCGGCCTGGGGAGCAGGCCGTCCTCTTGGTCAAGCAGAGCTGACAGCCTGGGGAGCAGGCCGCCCTCTTGGTGAAGCACAGCTGGCAGACTGGGGAGCAGGCTTCCCTCTTGGTCAAGCAGAGCTGGCGGCCTGGGGAGCAGGCCGCCCTCTTGGTCAAGCAGAAGTGGCGGCCTGGGGAGCAGGGCTCCCTCTTGGTCAAGCAGAGCTGGCATCCTGGGCGGTTGGACTGCTGAGACCACCCATGTCGTGCGGCGGTGAACATAGAAATCTGCCCGCTTACACTTGTCCCGAACTCTAGGGAGAACCTGGAGCAGACCACGACTAGCGAGTTGGCTACCTTGGGAAGGATCGCTGATTTCTTGGTGCCACATTGATAAATCTCAATCACAATTTAACTGCTTCAAATATAAGTTTAAATGTTCAAAAAATTCCTACAAATAATAATTTTCAAAATAATTATGGAAATTTGAATTATAAGAATATTAAATATCCAAAGTACGAATGGAGACCCCAAGTTAAAAATGACGCACATATTCCACTCGAAAGGGCATATTCATTATTATCTTTCCAAGATGTATCGCGTTATGTTTGGGTACCCAAAGGAACCGTCACCTCTAGCTCCTTTTGGATACCGAAATCTCGTATCTATTAGTATCCACAAATTGCATGAAGTAGAAACTAATCAACTAAAACAACTCGCTAGTCTACTTCACGATTTGCATAATGTTCCTTCTATTTTTACTATTTTGTTTTTGTTTTTTTTGTTTTTACTTTTTCTTAAGCCAACATTCCATGGACACTGTAGATATATTTTTGTTATATGACTTCATCATATTAGGACTAAAGATAAATCAATCTAGCTGAATAAATTGGAATAGAAGTCATATCATATATAAGTGGTCATAGTTTACCTTTTATCATAATTCTATCACGATGTCCTTGTATGCATCGGATCATTCACCCATTGTGTATGTCTCACAATAGCGGGGGCGTATGTGTGTGTGATTTAGAAACGCTAACATGTAAACCATGTCTTGTACTTAAGAGGGGAGGGTTCCAGTGGGTCCTTGTGTCCCGCTGGGGGGAAAGAGTGTTAGGTACAGCGGCCTCTTTTGTATGCATATGGAATTAACACCCCGACCTACAACACGAGTGCAACTCCTCATGGCCGTCCGTCACATAGTACGGGGCTAGGGTGTAGACATATAGCTTGGGTAGTTTCATCTAGGAAATACTAATATCATATTCATTGCGTGAACATTATTTTGCACTTTATGATTATTTATATCATTCATATTCGTTTAAACATGGGTATATTACTTTCTACAAGTTATTTTTAAAGATATTTCAAAAAAACCAATTTAAAAATTATAAATCCATTAAAAAAACAAAATATGTTTTGTTTACTTATTGTTTATTTATGTGTATTTATTGTCTTGTATTGTTACAAAAAAAATCAGAAACTATATATATAGAAAATGATTGTTATTCATTGTCATTATCAAAGATGACTAATTATATCCATTAAATATTAAATACAATGTTTAATTTAATTTTCAAGTCTCATACAACATTGTTGTTTATGTCATGTCTTGATTATTATCTTACTATGTGCAATGAAATTGATTGTAGAAAAGTATGCGTAGGATTGCTTAGTAAGCCTCTAGGTATGAGTGATGTTTTATGTTTGATAATGATTCATTCACTCACTAATTTTGATAACCTACAAGTGTTATTAATCATATACTTACATGATTGCGTAGTGCAATAACATAATAATTAAAATGCATAAATAGATTACCTACACAACATTGAATTGTTTATTTCAATTCTTTGTTTTTCATGTACTTATTCATTAGAGAAAAGTGGTTTAAATTTTTTTTAAATGATATTGTTTGCAAAACAAGTGAATTCAGAGTCCTTGGTTGTAACGGCCCCGATTTTTCGATGTTATTACTTGGTTTGTTAACGTCATAAGTATGACGTCAGGGCGTTACCCTCTTTCGTTTTAATGTCGGCGCTGCACCGTTTGTCTGTTTTCGCATCTGTTGGGTCTGATTGACCAGATTATCCGAATCCTGTTGGGATTGGATGTTTTCCTTGATCTAAAGGATGAGGTTTTGAGGCTTTGGCCTTGTCCAGCTTTGTTTCGATTCGAGAATTTTAGAGTCTCAGCGCGTGTTTGGACCATTGTGGTGGTTTCTTTTGCTTGTTTATACTTTTGATGATAGTGTCTCAAGAATGGTACATCAGATTCTAGGGTTGTCTTTGATGTTGAATTCGTTTAAAATTAAAGGTGCATTTGGGCTCTATTTAGAACTCCTATCTTCCTTATCAAACTATTTTGAAGATAATATATTATTTTAATTATTTTAAGCCTTATGCTGCTTTGATTCTCAGGAAGCCCTCCTTTCGGTAGGTTTTCGTCGTCCTGAGGCGGGTGGCGCAGTTTTGGGGCACTACCTGGTGTTTGGAAAAGTGTCGATTGGAGGTCGACGATCATCGAGCAGAGCTCGACGATCGTCGAGCTGAGCTCGGTTATTAGTCGCATTGTTTTAGGTTTTGAGTTTGAAGAAATATGAACGATCGTTGAACAGGGTTGCATGCGATGAATTTCAAACTGAATTCGTCGATCGGGTTTTCCTTGTGTTCGACAATCGTCGAGCGAGGCTCGATGAAGCGTCGAGCTGAGCTCGACGATGCGTCAAGAGAATTTTTTTCCTTCCTGCTTATTTTCGAGAAGTGTTTCTCCATGTACTCGAGAGCTTTTTCTCGAGAAGACTTGTTGTACTTGAGAACGATCTTTATTTCCCGAGAGGTGTCCTTCTGTTCTCGAGAACTACTTTCTGTTCTCGAGATACCTTCTGTTCTTGAGAGGTGGTTCCTTGTTCTCGAGATGCCATTGTCGTTCTCAAGAACTGCCTTCTAGTTTGTGAGAACTGTTTGCTGTTCTCGAGAAATGACTTCTATTTCTCGAGAACTATTTGATGTTCTCGAGAACTGCCTTCTAGTTTGCGAGAACTATCTGCTATTCTCGATAACTGCCTTCTAGTTCCCGAGAATTGTCTGCTGTTCTCGAGAACTCCCTTTTAGTTTTCGAGAACTGTCTGCTTGTTCCCGAGATCTCCCTTACCTCTTCTCGAGTTATCTGGTTCACCTGATCCCAGTTTGTTTTTCTTATGTACTGATTAACCTAATAATACCCTTAGTATATTTATACTTATCTTCTTTCTCCTCCTTCACTTTAGACTGAATTCCTGTTCTTCTTCCGAACCAGAGCGGCATGAGAGAGAGAGAGGTTTTCATGATTTTTCTGGTGGCCGTCCGGTGCTTGAAATCTTCAACCAAATATAGATTCGGAAAGCTCTCAGTGAGAGCTAAGCCATCGTGGTAAAATATTCCCCTTTCCTTCAGGTTTTTCTCGCTAGTGTTTTCACCCCTAACTCTTGTTTTTGGCCGTTCTTGTTAGATTTCGACTTCCCTCGTCTTCTTTATCCTCGATCAACATCAAGGAGTGATTTGGACGTCTTTCTCCAGGAAAATCAAGGCAAGTGATGTTTCCTTTCTATTTTTCACTTCCCTTCTTTACTATAATTTTAAAGGAATTTCTAACTTCTTGTCATCATAATTGTTCAATAACTGCTGAATTTAAGTTATGTCAAGATCTCCTGTCAAATTTCCATTATAGTTTCCAAGTTCATGATTTTGTTACCTAACCTTGTAAATGCTATAGGTTATGATGAAGTGGTTAAATACCACCTTTTTATCATTCCACAACATTCATGTAGAACACATTAGAGTTTATTTGGGGTTGAAAATTCTTCCTAAAGTTTGATCAACCGTTTCAATTCTAGAATTGTCTAGTAGACTCCGATGTGCCATTGTTGTCTTGAGTTTCCTATCATGGTTTTTCTTTGTGGCGATGTCATGGGGCGAGACAAGCCACTAGGCCCCGATTGGGATGTGGTGTGCCTCTGAGCTCTAAACCCAGGTCGTTACGGGGTTTTCTTTTTGGGTTTCCTTTGTTGCAGGCATTATTTGTGGACAAAACCACCGCCGCAATGTTTGTTCTCCCTATTAATACTTTGTGGGGCTCCACTAGGTTTTGGGGCATTTGTAGTGTATGGTGGAGTATCCAGTCTCCCCCGCTTATTAGAGAGATGAATTGTCTTTGGGGTTGGCCACCCCGCCTGTTTTCTTTTTTTTGGTGGAGTTGGCCACTGGTGGCTAGTAGGGGTATGTTCCTCTTCCTGATGATTTAATCTTGACCTTTTTCCCTTTATGGTCTTGTGCATTTGGGGTCCTGTTTTTTTACGTGACGATTCATGTAAGTCTTCCCTTTTTTACTTTTGTACCTTACTATTGTATCTTATTTCAGTATATTTTTCCATTAGTCTTAGGTTCGTACCCCTTGACTTTGATTTCTTTTGGCTTACTTTCTGCCATCACTTGTACTTTCTTGTTGAGGTGTTGTCTTTGGAATTCCTCAGGTCCAGAGCTGTAGCTGATAGCCGTGCTGGTCTCGGAGTTCTTGGGCAGCAATCTTGGCTATGGTTTGGGCCTCGCCGTAGCGACGTAGTATGTTGTTGGTTTTTCTTTGCTAGTTTAGACATACCTGTTTTATGTGGGATCGTGTCAGTTTGACGATGCCCACGGGATTGTGATTTTGGATGCTTGCTAGCTGGTTAGTTTTCCTTCTATGTATTTGGATTACATGCTCTCTGGGATGTTTTATTCTAGGATTACTTGGTAGGTATTTTCAAGTATAAAAACTACAAATATTACCTCATGCATTGCACGTTTTTAAAATGTTAAATCAATATATTTAGCAACCATAAAAATCTACTTTTTTGCTACTATAAATTTAGAACATGCATACCTTGAGGTGTCCTTTGGGAATCTCTAAGCTCATGTAGTATGTCTAATATTGTAAAAGAAGTATTTTCCGCAGCATTTAACAACTTTTCTCGTGGACTAGATGTGCCACTAAGCCGAGGGATACGGCTAACTTCCTCACTTAAACGGACTTTTATCTCTAAATAACTTATAGAATTTTCTTCATGGTTAAGTAGGAGTTTTGCCTGAGCGTCCGCAGTTATCCCCTGCTGACGTGGCATCATGACGCGCATTTTCCCTTACTCTGATACACCTTTATTGGCGGTGAAAAATTTGGGTTATGACAGTTGGTATCAGAGGGAGGTTGGTTTGACAAGTTGGTTGAACCAGCCAATCTCGTTTAGTTTGTTTTACTTCTTTCATTTACATACACACACCGATGTATCATCAGTATGCCTTAATCGAAACATAGTCACTATACTTATAGCAGGATAAGAAGTATATGATGCATATTATGTAGTATGAGATGCATAATATGTGTTTGTATATGGATCCACCATAGGAGGAAACATGTGACGGTTATGTAGTATGGGATGCATAACCATCATTACATGGGTGCCCATTAGCGCATTTTATTTTCTCGTTGCATGTGATATTATGTGGTATTAGGTGCATAATATTTCATGTGTACGTCTCTAATTCATGCATTAAGGTCTTTTTAGAATGCATAGCACTGCATACACAGCATATCATTGCATAAGCACGCATGCTAAGTTAAGGTTTACATGATGACACATGTACACACATAATTTTAAAGAAGATAAAGAATTCATGCATTCATCTCATAGGCACATGAGTAAATAGGATGAGAGGATATTATACTAAGTAGTACATAACATCATTATAAAATCCCAGAGCAAGTTGCAGCATAAGAAGGTGTCTTAAGTATGGTCTGAACTAGTTGGGTGACCTAGTTGTAATCTAGGATTTTTGACAAGCCATTCGTTGCCTTTTAGAATTCCGTCAATCTGTCCTGCAACGAAGTCGACTCCCTTGTAAGAGGGTGAGTCATCGGGTGCATAGAGTGAGGAATTGATTGAGAGTTTGTTCCAGAGCAATGAAGCTCTATCGAGGCAGTTAGTGGCGATGCAGTCACAGATTCAGTCGTTGTTGTCTGCCGCTCCCGTGCAGTAACCCGTGGCACAAGATTCTGATGTGGTTCAAACCGTGCCTGCTAACCATGCTCCTTTAGTACCCCCAGTGATGCTACAACTGGAGATGAACCTTATATCGCATTTCAAATGATTGAGACTTCCTACTTATGATGGGAGTGCCAATTTCATGGTTTTGGATGATTGGATTATCTCTGTGGATGAGATGTTTACGTATTCGAGGATTGTTGAAGCCTACCAGCTAAAGGGCCTGACAAAGACCTGGTGGACTCAAGAAAAGGAAAGTTTGGCTGAAGGATGTTCTTGGGAGTCCTTCAAGAAGATGGTGCTGAAGACGTTCTTACCCTCTGTCGAGTAGGATCGATTGATGAACAATTTCCGATATTTGAAGTAGAGACAGCTCACTATGAGCGAATATGAGATTGAGTTCAGTAAGCTGAGCAGATTTTCTCCTGATTTGGTAGCCTCAGAGGCAGCAAGAGTGAGGTGTTTTCTCGAAGGATTAAGAAGCAATGTCGAGCAATTGGCATTCTCTTACCGAGCTGAAAGCTATACTGAAGCAGTGGAAGCCGCTTTGAATGTCAAGGCAATCAAGAACGCCAAGAATCAAGGTGCTACGACAAGGAAGGAGAAGAGGAAAGGTGATGAGGATGGAATCGTTTGGGCATGTGGCCCTTCTTCGAAGAAGAGAAGTAAAGAGGTATGTAGTTTTTGTGGTCGACTTGGCCACCCTTTCACATGGTGTTTCAAGAGGACTGCCACCCTAAAGCAGCAGTAGTTGCTCGCCATCCAAGGTGCACCTAAAGGTGATCTGGTGTGCCCGATCTATGCAAAGAGGGGTCATGACGTGAGTCGTTGCTGGTTGAAGGACAAGTCAGTTTCCTGTGTGGTCAGAAGGGGCGCCTGAAGTCTTCCTTCCCCCAGGCACAGACTCCACTACAGCCTACTCCACTTCAGGCTCTGTCGCCGCCACCAAACCTGGATAAAGGAAAAGGAAACCTGAACGTGGTGACCAGGGAGGAAGCTCAAACCTCTATGCAAGTTATATCAAGTTAGCCCCAGTTTGATTTATCTTTATTTTTTCACATTATTGTCATAGTTATCATTCATTATATTAGTGGAGTTTAAGGTGCGGAATAGGTGGGCGTGCCTTCTTTTCGATTCGGGTACCTGATAAGTTGAAAATATATGTATTTTTACGTACAATAAATAAGTTGTTTTAGTTTAATTTTGTCATTTTTAGTTATTTTTCTTTAATAAATTGCTTCTTTGGGGTAAATATTTTCTAACTTAGTTTTATTTTATTTTTCAGAAATTTTCAGAAAAATTGTCAAAACTCCAAATTACACGCTCGTATACTTCTCGGTCATGCCCGTGACCTGGGCGTGTTAAATTGATCCCAACAGATGTTAGTGCCAATTCCACGATCTGCTTTCGACGATCGTCGAACTACTAAACACGCCCCGTGTTCCACCCGCGATCAACTCATCTCAATGACACCACTCAACACCCATCGAGAACCACTCAATGCCCTTCGAGAGCCACTCAACGCCATCTCCACTCAATGTCGTTTCCACTCAATGGCAGCCAACCACTCAATGCCACATGACACGCCCGTGTCAAGAATCGACACACCCGTGAAGTCCACATGTCCCAGACAAGACGAAGCTGGTGACTTATTGACACGATGACATCCCCATAAAAACCTCCCTGACATGCTCCCCTACACGCCCCCAAAAGCAGGGTCACTCCTATGACTTCTACGTGTACAGCCGCTAAAGTCAAACTAGCAACAAATGTGCTGGATCACATCAGCAATAGTAGCTACATGCCCCCCCTTACACGACCGTGACCAAGGGCGTGTAACCCGATTTTTTGCCTATAAATATAAGTTTGTTGTAAGGTCACATGTTCTCTTTTTTTGGACCATTTTGCTTAGGGAGGTGCAGCATAGTTTATTTCCAAGCTTTGTAATGGGATTTTCTCCCCCATCTCTTTTATTTAAGCTTTGTAATCGTCTTTTAGTCTTAATAAAATTTGTAGCTTCTTCCTCCTTATATTGTTCTGGACTTCATCTATGTGCCCCACCTTAAGCAATCTTATTTTTTAATTTGTTTTATCATTATTTTTCTCTTTTTAGGATGGGTGTGTGTGTATATGATTAGATTTCAAGCTTTTATGTTTTTGTTATTTTCTTTACTTAACTTTGTTTAGACTTAGGATTTTTCTGCACTTTTTATGTTCATCCTTATAGATTTATACAAATGGTCTGAAAGTGTCTTTGTTTTCTTTTTTACTTAGTCTTTTTATTTTCGTAAAACTTTTCGTTCTTTTATTCTTTCATCCACTTTTAAGCATTTTTATTATGTTATAAGAATGGATAAGTAATCGTTTTTATTTTTTGAACACTTTAATTTTGCTTTTATTTGAAAATCTTTTTGCTCTTTTAATTTTTATTTTCTCTTTTTATGCATTTCTATCACATTCTAGCGGTAGAAATGTAATTGTTTAATTTTTTGAACACTTCATTTTTCGCATTTTTTCTTTTGTGGGTGAGTGTATGAGTTAGCTTTTTATCTCTTTCATTATTTATGTAGAGTGTGTGGGTGTGTTTTTAATCAAGTAGAGTGGGTGTGTTTTTATTTTATGTAGTGTGTGTGTGTGTATGTGTGTTTTATTTCTATAGAGTGTGTGTGTGTTTTATTTCTGTAGAGTGTGTGTGTTTTTATTGTCGTAGAGTGTGTGCGTTTTTATTTCTGTAGATTGTGTGTGTGTGTGTGTGTATGTTCATTTATTTCCTCCTACTCATTTGAGTAGGACTCACTTTAATTTCCCGCTACTCGTTTTAGTAGGACTTGTGATTTCCCGCCTACTCATTTGAGTAGGATTTGCATGTTAACCGCAAAATCCGCAACACATACAAGGTTCCAAGATTACATCAGTAGCAGACTCGGTTTGGTAGTCCGCCCAGATCGTCAACCATTAGAAGAGGACTTCATTCTCCATTCCACCAAGATCGACAAAGCATCGGTATATTCAGCAAGTCCGGCTCTTCTTCGGCAGACTCAGTTCTGCAGTCCGCCCTGCTCATCCTCAGGTGATTGGCTCTAGATTGCCCTACTATTCAGGAAGACTCGAAGCTCAGTCCGACCAGGCTGCGGCCCTCTGGTAGGATCGCGCCTTGCAGCAGCGGATGGAAGCATCAGCCTACGAGCCCAGTCCACCCCTCTTGCGTGGACTGGTGAGTCTATTCATTTTGCATTCCGTCACCACTTCCCGATTCACCTATACCCCGGGCAGCCGGTTTTTTTAGCCCTTCCCGTTTGGGCAGGCCACCGAACTTATAAATATGGTGAAGCAGTACACCCAAAGCACACTGACTCGTTCCCTAGAGACTACTTGTTAAAGGCCGCGGACTCGAATCTCAGGCTTTGCGGTCTCCAGCTTGCTCTGCTCTTGCACTTTGCCTTCACTTGGCTTGTAATCAACCCTGTAACCAACTCATTTGCAATCAAAGGAAATCCCATCGCAATAGAGTCATTCAGGATGCGATGGGTGAAGTCTGTTGTTGTCGTGGTTCACGGCTCTGCTATTCGTTTTCTCTCGTCCGCTCATTAGCGTGCTGCTTGCAATTACCTTTTTCCTTCCATTCCCCGGTGCTCGAACCGTTAGCTGGTGTTGCTCGACTCCCTTTCTCTTTTCGTGCATCAACATCACACTTTTACTGCTTTCTCTTACTGCTTTCTTTACTGCTTTCATTTACTGCTTTATTTTACTGCTTTCATTTCTGGCCTACTCGTTTGAGTAGGTCTCGCACTTTCAATTATGCATTTCTTTTTGCAAGCCGTCCCCATTAGGATGAGTGGCTAACCGCTCTTAGCCCTCAGTATCGAAGAGTATTGGGACAGATAAAATCACTTTAAATAATAAAAGGTACTCTTTTTCTCGTTAATTAAAATTACTTAAGGTTTGCTCCGGGTTTACGACGCGTAGAACCACATATCTATGTGTGGGATCTATTTTCGTAGTCCATACGCTAGCTAGCCGAGAGGCCATGCATATGGATCTATCACCCCTTGGTAAAGAGAGTTCCACACTAACCCTCGAGAGAGGGGGCGCGAAATTCTACCGGATTGGGTTCCCCACCCAATAGCGGGGTTATTAGCATAATGCAGGATTTAAGAGAAATCCTTTGTCATACAAGAGCCCGGTCGAATAGTCTTAATGTTCAGGTGAGTGATAGTGCTAAAGATATGTGAGCTCTTTTTTGTAGAACCTCCATAGCCATGTTTCCGCGTTAATTAATTTGAAATTTAGGATCTCTATTTATTCAAAGTTTATTTTAGTTCAAATTCAATTTGATACAGTTTCATTATTTCTTCATCGGTCCTTTTTAATGTTTATGTTCTCTTTATATATATAAATAATAACCAGACAAGTTATTTTCTGTAAAATAATAGTCCCCTGCAGGGAAGAGTAGAAATAATCAACTCGTCCCTGAGAACAATATGACCCTGATATTCCTCATCGAAATATCATGTACTACACGCGATAGGTATACTTGCCTCCTTTCGTTAAAACTTTGTTTCAATTATTTTATATATAATAAATCCGCGCACCATATCCTTCCAAAATAAATCAACAGCCTTTCTTAAATAAACCCATTGGGCACCGTAAGTTTTAACCATCAAGTTTTTGGCACCGTTGTCGGGGAGATTTTCCTGTTGTTATTCGAACTCTAGAAAACTATTACTTTTACTTATTTTTATTTATCTATATAACAAACAAAAATTGGCCAACCAAAAAAATTATGCATAATAATAATAACCATAATAATAATAATAATAAAATTACTTAAAAACAAAACTTAAAAAAGTGTTTATTTTATGATTCTTATTTCATATATATTTATATATATAAAAACAAAAACTAAAAAAAATGAAATGGCACGGTTTCCTAAAAAATTAAAAAAATAGAATCCACAAAAAACTCTAAAAACTAAAAAACTAAAAAATCTAAAAAAACTAAAAACCCAAAATATCTAAAAATCCTAAAATATAAAAAACACAAACCAAAAAAACCTTTAAAAATTATATATATGAATAACAAAAAAATATATCTATTTTCTCGTATATATGTTTTATTTTAACTCTTTTATTTTTTTCACAAACCCAAAAAAAAGTTTACAAAAAAAATAAACTAAAAAACAAATATATATATATATATATATATATAATAATATATCAATTTTCTCACTTCGGCACGCTTCACACTAGTGTGCGCGATAAGGGAACACATATCTGTAATGCCCAAATGGCTAAGACGTTAGTTAAATATGGCGTTACACTCACACTTGGCCTCTACCGCCCGTAGACGTGTGGCCGACTTTATCTTTTTCACTTTCCGTTATAGTTTTACTATTTATTATTAATAAATGCAAGCTTTCACCCTGGGCCTCCCCGATCTCGTTTAAGGGAAGTTCCTACCACCTTAATCTTTATTTCTGTTCCTACCTGCATTTTATTTCTTATCGTTCCACATACTTACATCGCAACATTGGGGACAATGTTAGATTTAAGTATGAGAGTGTTTTCTTATACTGCACAAATAAAAAACTTATAAAAATTCCAAAAGAAGATTAATCAAAAACTTAAAAAAAAATTATAATCAGAAACTCAAAAAAAAATTCTTAAACTACAAAAATTTGAACAAAAATCTTTTTAAAAAATTCATAAAAATATTTGTTTTTTTTACTTTGTAACAAAATAATTTATTTTACTTCATTTTTACTTTGTTTTTTTCCTTTGTAAAACATCTTTCTCTTCCCCCCTCTCTTCTTTATAAATAAGAATTCTTTCTCTCCCCTTTCTTGTAAATAACTTGATAAAATTTTTTTTAAAAAAAATTTAGAAAATCCAAAATCTAAAAAAAGACAATAACTCTAAAAATTCAAAAAAGGTAATAATCAAAAACACAAAAAAAATGATGAAAACTTAAAAAAATCCCATAAATTTTTGTTTATTATGAAACAAATAAATCAAATGTCTCATTCTTAACCCCTTTTCGCTCTCCAAAAATTTTGTTGCGAGTTTATTTATAAGCGAATTTCATTAATTCTTTGTTTACTTTTCATTTATTAATTGGAGATCGATAGATTTAGATATTTGAGGTTAAGTTTTAAAGAATTTCATATGATTTTTTATTTAGATAAGCGTCTTATTTTTAGCACCACTTCTAACTTATCTAAATAGTTGCACATTTATTTTGTTAGCAAATAACAATCTTAGATTTTATTTATGTTTACTTCAAGTTTTTTTTTGAAATATAGGAACGTTCAATTTATAAAGGTTGCTCTCAAAATTTTTTTATTAAACCTAGTTTCTTTCTGAAAAACGCTATCTCCCCACCTTTTTTTATGTCATACTTGGCATGATTTGCATCCTTAAAAGATCTTATATCAATGGCAATAAGATTTCGTTCCGTAAACATAGGCATCCAATATTTTAAAAGATTATATGTTACGAAGTACGAGAATAAAATTGATTACTCCTATACATATACATTGGGTTATATGAAGTTATTCAAAAATTACATGTCATGGAAAATAAGATTTCGTTTTCCTATACATCCACATTCAAACAAAATATTTCATTAGAGGTTTGAGCGAAAAAATACCTCACCTCTAAATGAAAGCCCTCTTCATAAATCACAACATCCCCCTCCACCAATTTCAAATGATTTTAGAATTAATTTAAAATCTTTTGAGAGCATTATTTTTAAATTAAATTATTTCATTTAATACTTTTTTATAAATAATAAATCCGCGCGCCACGTCATTCCAAAATAAAATCAACCGTCTTTCCAAAAATAAAACATGTGGGGCGCCGCGTGTTTTAAACCATTATTTTTTTGGAGTTTTAACCATCAAGTTTTTGGCGCCATTGTCAGGGACTTGGTAAACCCATCAAGTTTTTGGCGTCGTTGCCGGGGATTTGATTAAACCATTAATTTTTTGGAGTTTTAACAATCATGTTTTTGCTAAATCAATCAAGTTTTTGGCGCTGCTGCCGGAGAATTTTTGTGTTGTTATTTCGAACTCTGGAAAACTATTACTTTTACTTATTTTTATTTATATATAATACAAAAAATGGCCAACAAGGTCGGTTCTTATTTTTATACCTCAATTTAATATTATCTAGGGAGCACAGCCAAAAACTTAATATACGCTTAATATGGTAAAAATGGCCAACAATAATTAATAATAATAATAGTAATAATAATTATAATAATAAAAGTAATTTTAAAAAAAAACAAAAAATTTTAAAAAATTATCATATTATTATTATCTATAAAAACAAAAAAGTTGAAATGATGTCGTTTCCTAAAATATTTAAAAAATCTAAAAACAAAAAAAAACTAAAAAATCTAAAAAAAATTAAAAATCTAAAAATCTAAGAACTAAACACCTAAAAAAACCAAAACAAAAAAAACAAAACAAAAAAAAACCCAAACAAAAAAACCCAAAAAACTAAAAACCTACCTACAAACCAACTAACTAAGGGCTAAGAGCGGTTAGCCACTCATCAGAATGGGGACGACTTGTGAAAAGAAATTGCATAATTAAATGTGCAAGTCATACTCAAACGAGTAGGCGAGAAATGAAAACAATAAAAGACAGCAGTAAAGAAAGCAGTAAAATGAAAGCAGTAAAATGCAAGTCCTACTCAAACGAGTAGGCGGGAAAAGAAAGCTATAAAAATGCAAGTCCTACTTAAATGGATAGGCGGGAAATGAAAGCAATAAAATAACAAGTCCTACTCAAACGAGTAGGTGGGTAATGAAAACGATCAAATGACAAGTTCTACTCAAACGTGTAGACGGGAAATGAGGAGTCCAACTCAAACGAGTAGGCAGGAAATTACAAGTGCTACTCAAACGAGTAGATGAAAAATTAAAGCGAGTTCTACTCAAACGAGTAGGTGGAAATAGATGCACACATGCACACACTCCACCTAAAATGAAAACACACACTCTACTTGAATAAAACCTAACTCATACACTCACGCACACATACAAAAAAGATGAAAAATGAAGTGATCTAAAAATTAAAACAATTACATTTCTACCACTAGAACTTGATATAAATGCATAAAAAGAGAAAATAAAAATTAAAGGGGCAAAACGATTTTCAAATAAAAGCAAAAATTAAAGTGCTCGAAAATTTAAACTATTATAAAAAATAATATTATTATTTCATATATTTCTCTATAAAAACCAAAAAAGCTAAAAACTCTAAAACGAAAAAAACACAAAAAACTTTAAAAATCATATTATTATTTCATATATTTCTTTACAAAAACAAAAAATCTAAAAACTCAAAAACCAAAAAACTCAAAAACTAAAAAATCTAAAAAATCCAAAAACGAAAAAAATCTAAAAACTAAAACTAAAAATTATAAAAAACCTAAAAACTACTTAAATATAAATATAAACATATATACATAATAATTTAATAATGTATATATATAGGAAACAAATCGCTCCTAGAACACAAAAAAATCCAATATTATGTTTTGCTTTATTTCTTTTCAAAAACCCAAAAATAATTTACTAAAAAAACACTTGAAATAAATAAAAACTTTTCTATTATTAACTATTATAACACTATTTTTCCACTTTGGTACGGTTTATGCTTTTGTGAGCGATAGGGGATAGCATTTCTGTAACTCCCAATTGGCTACGATGTTAGTTCAATACGGAGTTACACCCACACTTGCCCCTACCACCCGCATACTTTTTGCCGAGTTTATCTGTTTTGTTGTTCTGTTATATTTGTGTTATTTGTTCTGAATAATGCAGGGTTCCAAATGGATCTCCCGACCTCGTCTAAGAAAAGTTTCTACCTTCCATCTTTATTTTTGAAATTACTGTATTTTATCTATATTTGTTCCTCATGCTTATCTTGCAACATTGGGGACAATGTTGAAACTAAGTGTGGGGGTGTTTTCATTCCTCGCATATTTCTTTTTCCGTACTTATATTTTCTGCACCCAATCAAAATAACAAAAAAAATGCAAACAAATTAAAAACTTCAAAATTTTTTGATTGTTTTTATAATAAAAAAACTAAAAAAAAATTTCATAAACACAAAAGTTTCAAAAAAACTTATAAAACAAAAATTTAAAAAATATGTTTTTACTTTGTAAATGTTTTTGTAAAAACTCTTTCTCTTTCCCCCTATCTTCTTTGTAAATAAACACTTCTTTCTCTCCTCTTTCTTGTAAATAATTTGATAAAAACTACAAAAATATCAAAAAATTTAGAAAATCCAAAAATCCTAAAAAGAGAATAGCTCTAAAAAAATCCAAAAAAAAATAAAACAATCAAAAACACAAAAAAAAGACAAAAATTCTAAAAATCCCAAAAAATTGTTTATTATGAGAAAAAATAAATCGAATAACTCATTCTTAACCCCTTTTCGCTCTCCAAAAAATTAGTTGTGAGTAAATTTATAAGTGAATTTTATTAATTCTTTGTTTACTATTCATTTATTAATTGGAGATCGATAGATTTAGATATCTGGAGTTAAGTTTTAAAAAATTTTGTATGCCTTTTTTATTTTAGATAATGGACTTGTTTTCGGCACCACTTCTAACTTTTCTAAATAGTTGGACATTTATTTTGTTAGAAAATAACAACCTTAGGTTTAAATTTTTTTTACTCCAAGCTTTTTTTTGAAATATAGGAATGTTCAATTTGTAAACTTTTCTCTCAAATTTTTTTTTATTAAACCTAGTTTTCTTTCAGGAAAAAAACCTATCCACTTTTTTCATTTCATACTTGACATGATTTTGATCCTTAAAAGAACATATGTCAATGAGAATAAGATTTCGTTCCGTAAAAATAGGAATCCAATATTTTTAAAAGATATATGTTATAGAGTAAAAGAATACAATTCATTACTCCTATACATATACATTGGGTTATATGAAGTTGTTTAAAAAAATATTATATGTTATGAAAAATAAGATTTCATTTTCCTAAACATCCACATTCAAACCCAAAATTTCATAAGAGGTTTGAGCGAAAAAATATACCTCACCTATAAACCAAAGCACTCTTCATAAACCATAACATCCCCCTCTGCCAATTTAAAATGATTCTAGATTTAATTTTAAAATCTTTTTGAGTGTATAATTTTTAAAATGCATTATTTTCTTTAATTCTTGTAAGCTAAAGTTTCTATAATCCCAATTTATTTTTCTTAACCCAACAAATACAATTTTTGCTTTCTATTTGATTATATCGAGAAGTTTTTAGCTGAAACACTTCCTCTATTTAAATTTTTGTCATAATTTAGGACTCAACTCTTATACCCTGGATAATTATTTTGATCTTTTTTTCGATTAATTCAAGCGGTAGCTAAACTTAGGATTTCTTTAATTTCTTATAAGTACATCTCCAACTTTTGGTCTGGAATAGCAAAACCTTAAGTATGAATGTATTTGATAAGTTGTAAATATATGTATTTTTACGTACGTTAATTAAGTCATTTTAGTTTATTTCGTTATTTTTAGTTATTTTTCTTCAATAAAATGTTTCTTTTTTATAAATATTGTTCTAACTTATTTTATTTTATTTTTCAGATATTTTCAGAAAACTGTCAAGAATTCCAAAGTACACGCCCATGTACTTCTTGGTCACGCGCGTGACCTGGGCGTGTGACTTTTATTAAAAAGGATGTTGCCACCAGCTCGATAATTGGCATTCGATGTTCGTCGAACTAGAGTATACGCTCGTATCCCGATTTCACATGTTAGTGTTCAACCCGTGACACACACTCGGCGCCAGCTAACCACTCAATGCCATCACCACTCGACGCCATCGCCACTGAATGCCATCGCAACTCGATGCCAACCACTCCATGCCATCGCCACTCAACGCCATCGCCGAACCCACCTACACGCCCATGTTAATATATGACACGCCCGTAACTTCTCCACCTATCCCAGACAAGATAGTGCTGGCGATGAAATGACACGACGCCTTCTCCAAATAAACCTACCCGGCAATGGCGCCAAAAACTTGAGCAAGTCCCCTACAACGGCGCAAAAAATGTGATGGTTAAAACTCCAAAAAATTAATGGTTTAATAAAGACCCCGACAATGACGCCAAAATCTTGATGTGTTTACGAACTCCCCGACAACGGTGCCAAAAACATGATGGTTAAAACTCCAAAAAAATTAATGTTTTAAAACACGCGGCGCCCCGCGACTTTTATTTTTGGAAAGGCGGTTGATTTTATTTTGGAAGGACGGGGCGCGCTGATTTATTATCTATAAAAAAATTGAAACCAAGTTTTAATGAAAGGAGGCAAGTGCACCTATCGCGTGTAGTACAAGATATTCCGGTGGGGAATATCGGGGTCGTATTATTTTCTGGGAAGTATTGATTATTTTTACTCTTCCCTGGAGGGAGCTATTATTTTACAAAAAATAAATTGTCGGGTTATTATTTATATATATAAAAACAACAAAAAAAAACATTAAAAAGGAGTCGATGAAGAAATAGCGCACGGTACCAAATCAAATTTGAACTAAAATAACTTATAATAAATAGAGATCCTAAATTACAAATTAATTAAGGAAGAGACTTTTCCGTGGAGGTTCCATAAAAATGAGCTCACCTATCTCTATGACTATCGCTCACCTAAACATTAAGAGGAATCCTTCGTCGAATGACAGCCCGGTCGAATAGTCTTATTGTTTAAGTGAGCAATAGTCCTAGAGATAGTTGAGCTCATTTTTATGGAACCTCCACGGCCATGTCTCCGCCTTAATTAATTTGAAATTTAGGATCTCTATTTATTAAAAGTTATTTTAGTTCAAATTTGATTTGGTACCATTGCACTATTTCTTCATCGACTCCTTTTTAATGTTTATTTGTTGTTTATATGTATATAAATAATAACCCGACCAGTTATTTTGGTTAAAATAATAGTTCCCTCCAGGGAAGAGTAAAAATAATCAACACGTCCCCGAGAACAATACGACCCTGATATTCCCACTGGAATATCCTGTACTACACGTGATAGGTGCACTTGCCTCCTTTCATTAAAACTAGGTTTCAACATTTTTTATAGATAATAAATCTACACGCCCCGTCCTTCCAATATAAAATCAACCTCCTTTCCAAAAATAAAACTTGCGGGTCGCCCTGTGTTTTAAACCATTAATTTTTTTAGAGTTTTAACTATCAAGTTTTTGTCGCCGTTGTCGGGGACTTTGTAAACCCATCAAGTTTTTGGCGCCGTTGTCGAGGACTTGATTAAACCATTAATTTTTTGGTGTTTTAACCATCAAGGGACTCCGAGATAAATTGAGGTTACTTCTCTCGGGCTCGATGAATCAAGGGTTTCAAATATTGGTTTATATGGCTTGCTTGTTGGAAAAGGACATGAAGAGGGTGCATGGCAAGAGGGATTTGGCAGTCATTAAGCCCGTGTTTAAAGTGGTTACTTCTTCAAAATCACGTTTTCGGAACTGGAATGAGAAGTCTAAGTCTTCTGGATATTCTCCATCTACTATCACTTCTAGAGCAACGTTAGGGCAAGGTTCACTCACATATTGCACTTATGGCATGCCAGGGGATTTTGACCGTGAATATACTAGTGGCTTTCCAAGGAGGGATAAGAAGGTAGGAGCATCGTTCGCTGAGAAGGGAAAGGCGGTGGAGTCCACTACATCCCAAAATGCTCCAACTTAGCCGAGAGGTTGCAATCTTGGTCAACAGGAGGACATCAAATAGGCTGATGTCATCAAAGATACGAGTAGTATATAGTTTTTATGCTTTATATAATTTATACCATGTGAATTACTTGTGTATAAATCGATTAGTATAGGCTTCGTTCTTATTCGGGACTATCCGGCGAGAGCATTGTTTGATACTGGTGCTTCTCATTAATTTATATCTAAGGTCTTCATATCATGGATCAGTGCCTACTCTTAAGTTGACAAATAGATTGAAGGTGTTGTTACCTAACAGAAGCGTGATGCATCCGGATAGGTTTTGCTGTGTTGAGGTATAGATAAGAAAACAAGATTTTGAATTGGAAGCATCTGTGCTACAAATAATAGAGTTTGACGTAATCTTTGGTATGGACTGGCTCTCGGAGCAGGGTACCTATATAGAATGCAACTCTAAGGAAGTCACACTAGGATAGAACATCGAATGAGAGACTAATTTCGCTGGTATGCGAGGATCGAGGAAGAAATTGATGTTTGCTCTCCAGGTTGTCAAGGTTATTCGGAAGGGCGCAAAGTTATTCTTTACGCTGTTGGAGGCTTTTTCAAAAAAGTCCAGTTTGAGTGACATTCCTATTGTATCGAATTATGAAGATGTGTTTCCTAAAGATCTCCCTAGGTTAACGCCCTAGTGAGAGATTGACTTCCCTATTGAGTTGGTGCCAAGTGCGAAATCAGTGGCCCACTCACCATACCGAGTAGCGCCAAAGTAGATGGCGGAATTGAAATTTCAATTGCAAGAAATGCTAAAGCAAGGCGATATACGTCCAAGTATGTCACCTTGGAGTGCACCGGTCCTCTTTGTGAAAAAGATGGATGGAAGCTTGCGTCTATGCATTGATTATTGATAATTTAAAAGGTTGGCGGATAAAAATAACTATGTGATTGCATGGACTGATGACTTTTTGACCAACTGGTGGGATCGACTGTCTATTTGATGCTAGATTTAAAGTCTGGCTATTACCAGTTATGAATTAGGGAATGTGACATTCGAAGATAGCCTTCGGTACACGCTATGGTCACTATGAGTTAACTATAATGTCATTTGGGCTAACAAACGGGTCATCTGTATTCATGGACTTGATGCACCTGATATTTTGGGTGTAATTAGATCGATTTGTGATCGTCTTTATTGATAATATGTTGGTCTTCTCTCAGTTAGAAGAAAATCATTCAAATCACTTGAGGATGGTTTTGCATACCCTAAGATGAAATAAACACTATGACAAGTTATCAAAGTGTGAGTTTTGGATGTCGTCAGTGGCTTTTCATGGCCATGTGGTTAGTGGAGAGAGTATTGCTATGGAACCGGTGAAGATCATTGTGAAATGAGAATGGACTGTGCTGGCTACGGTAGCGGAAGTCAGGAGTTTCCTCGGACTTGCTGACTACTACAGTTGCTTTGTGGAGAACTTTTTGTGGATAACCTTACCTTTCACTACACTAACGAGGAAAGATCAGAATTTCGTTTGGACACCTGAGTGTGCACGAGCTTTTGAGGAGTTAAATAATCGTTTAACTACGACACCTGTCTTGAGTTTGCCATGTGGTACAGATGGCTATGAGATATATAGTGATGCTTCAAGGAGCGGCTTATGTGGTGTTCTTCTACATATCAGAAATGTTATAGCATATGGCTCAGGCCAGTTGAAAGTACATGAGAGAAACTATGCAGTTCACGACTTGGAGTTGGTGGCTATGATTTTTGCACTTAACTTGTGGCGTCACTACTTGTATGGTATGAAATTTGATATGTTCATGAACCATACAAGTCCTAAGTATTTAATAAATCTGAAGGATCTGAACATTCGACAATGGAGGTGGATGGAGTTCCTCGGGGAATATAATTTTCAGATACAATACACTCCCGGGAATGGAAATGTTGTCACAGATGCCCTGAGCCATAAGACTCCAGTACTGGCAGGTTGGATACAGATGCATGATGAGCATTTGGTTTAGTAGTTGGAAGCCTTAGATATATCTTTCATTTACAAGAATGCCACTGCAAATGTGTGCTTGAACTGGACTGAGGTGCAATATGACCTTGCAGACAGAGTTTGAGGTGTAATGGAAGTAAATGAGAGTATGAAGCGTTATGCAAGGGTTGCGTAAAATTCCAAATTTTCCTTGGATGACAGTCTTTTGAGAAAGGATGGTCGTTTGTGCATCCCTAATATAGATAAACTGCCGGATGAGTTGATGTTTGAGGCACGCTTAACGAAATACTCAATACACCCGGGGTGCACAAAAATGTATAAGGACATGAAAAATATATTCTGGTGGCCGGCTTTGAAGTACGACATAGATCTTTATGTTGCAAAGTATCATACTTGTGCCTTGGTAAAAGATGAATGTCAGAAACCATGTGGTTTTCTGAAATTGTTGCCAATTCCAGTATGGAAGTTCGATAACATATCTATGGATTTCGTGCATGGATTGCCGAGATCACAGAGCGGGAACGATGTCATGTGGGTGATCGTTGATTGGTTGACAAAGGTGTCGCACTTCATACCGAATAAGAAGGACGATTCAGTTGAAAAATTGGCTAAGTTGTATGTCGACAACATAGTACATTTGCACGGTGTGCCCCATAGCATTGTTAGTGACAGCGATGGACACTTTACTTCAAATGATTAGAGGCTAATCCAATAGTGTTAGGTACTTAATTGAAGTTCAGTATGACCTTACATCCGCAAATGGATGGTCATACCGAGAGGACCAACATGACAATGGAGGATATGCTTCATATGTGCGCCTTGGATTTCAGGAAGAGGTGGGAGTACCATCATTATATGATCGAGTTCGCCAATAATAATAACTATCAAGCTTCGATTATGATGGCATCCTTTGAAGCATTATGTGGTAGGAGTTCCATACTCCTTTTACTTGCGCGGAAACAGGCGAATCGAAGTTCTATAAGTGTAATGAGGTTGAAGATGCATATTGGACTATATACACTATTCGAGAGCACTTATTGATGGCTCAGGATAGACAGGAAAATTACTAAAATGCCATGCACCGAAATGTGGAGTTTATTATGGGTGATTGGGTATATCTGAAGATAAATCCATTTAAAGGTGTGTTCAGGATTCAATGTTTGAAAAAGCTGAGTCCGAGGTACCATGGCCATTTGATATGATTGAACGGGTTAGTGACGCTGCTTATTAGCAAGCACTTTCGATGGAGCTAAGTGGTTTGCATTATGTATTTAACATCTCGGAATTACAGAATGCTCTTATGCAAGTGATTGCGGATGATTAGGTACCGGTCGATAGTTATTGGGTATTGTATCCACAATGCACCTGATTTGAAGAAGCCCCTGGACAAGCTAAGGTCAATAGACTATGTATTTGATAAAATCCTTCTAGTTGTGCTTGCAGTTTTTCCACGCTAAGTGCACACCAATGTCAGGGTGCAGTAGGTCAATATACACGGGTCTGTACGACGTAATCCCTCGTTGAGCTGATCAGTGTGTTGGCCTACATGTACTCTCTCTATTGGAGTGCACTTATTTTCAAGCACAGGGCTGTAAATATGCAGGAACAGACAAGGAGCAAGGATGGGTCAAGGAGAATCTCATGGGTGGAAAGACGAAATTTTGTCTAAGTTAGAATCGACGAGAATCACCAAGTGATTCTCGCCGATTCGGCGAGAATCACTTGGGATTCTCGCCGATTCGTCGAGAATCAGAGGTTGATTCTCGCCGAACTGGATCCAGCAACTTCTAAGCAAGCACCTCTGCGTCTAAGTAAGAATCGACGAGAATCACTTAGTGATTCTCGCCGATTCGGCGAGAATCACTGGTTGATTCTCGCCGTCTCGACCTGGCTTAAAGCAGTGCGTGCAACCAAGGCAAATTCGACGAGAATCATCTTTGATTCTCGCCGAATCGTCGAGAATCACCTTTGATTCTCGGTGACTCGGCGAGAATCACTTTCGATTCTCACCGATTTTGACTTGGCGTTTTTCTGGAACTTCCTGAACCGGATTCTACCGCTGTTAAATTTCTGGACCGGGATTTGGGGATTTCTTTTGTGGGTCCCACAAACGGTCTTATTGGAGGTAGCTACAGTATTTATACTCGGGTATTTTGAACGGAATACCTACACAGAAAGAAGTCGAGCAAGCGGAAACCCTAATATCGCGAAATCTCTCCGCCGCCTCCGTCGCCGCTCGCGCAAGTCCGTCGCCGCCGCTGATCGCTCTTCTTCCCGATCTCCGGCGACAGAAGCCTAGCAAGGCTTGAGTCTCATGCGTCTATCCCGAGATCTCTTGTCTCTCGATTTGTTGACCGGGAAAAACTCCTCCGTCCGAATCGATCGAGACGACCGATCCTAGAGTGACCGTTGGTAGACCTAGTTTGCTTCGCTACGAAGTTTGGATCTCCAAGTTTAGCAGCCGCTCATCATCGTAGCCGCCGATCCCGAAGCTAGCCGCCGCTCGTGTGCCGCCGCCAGTTCCGGGGAGATCCTCTCCAAGAGAGACCGAGGTTGTAGACTCTTCATCGACTTCAAGAACACGTCGTCGAACGAAGAGGAACACCATAGTCTCCAAAAGAAGTTTGTATCTCGTGTACATTCTATATTTTCTTTTGTTGTAAAGGAACTTTTGTTCCATGTTGTAAGGGTTGGGTGCAACCCGTTTTGTGGGAGTGTTGACTCTCACGTGTGGAAGGGTTCCTTCCGATAGTGCAGGGATTGGATTTCAATCCCGTTGGAGAAGTGACCGAGTCGTCCCTTGTTGGGGAGATAGGTCGAAGGGGGAAAGTGGATGTACCCAAGTCGGGGAACCACTATAAATTGCATGTGTATTCTGTGTGCTGTGCTTTTTATTTTTATTGTGCAGGTACGTTCGTAAATTCCGCAAAAGCGCTACTCGTCACCTATTCCCCCCCCCCCCCCCGCATAGGTGCACATAGCTGACACTAGGTGGACTTTCAAGTGGTATCAGAGGGAGGTTGCTCATCAATAAGGTTAACACCTTGAGTTGAATCCTGCCCCTAGTGTCAAAAGAAGAAGACAAATATCTACTATGGACGGGCTCAAGTACTCCGGCAAGATCCCAGTGTGCAACAGACTCAACTTTCAGATCTGGAAGGAAAGAATCAGGTTTTACATGGAAGCAGTCGATCCTCGACTCTTTATGATTGTGGAGGAGGGACCTTATGTCCCCACTAAGGCCTCCACCATCGATCCCACCAAGAAGGTGCCGAAGACACTTTTTAAAATGGACAAAGACGAGATGGTGCTGGTGGGACTGGACAAGAAGGCACGAAACATTCTGGTGAGCGCTGTTGATGATTCTATGATGCAAAACTTCAGCAACTGCAGGACAGCTCAGGAGATCTGGCAATGCCTGATCATCCTAATGGAGGGCACGGATGAAGTGAGGGATGATCGGAGATCCCTCCTGAACCAAAAATATGAGGCCTTCAGGCAAGGGCCTAAGGAAGAGATCGGAGTCACATACGAGAACTTCCTGAAGATTGTCAACGCCCTCAAGGGCTACGGAAGAGTGTTCACCAATGGTGAACTCAATGACAAATTCCTTAGGTCCCTTACTAAGGAATGAGACACAAAGATCTGCGCCATCAGAGAATTTGGCAGACTAGCAGAAACTGATCCACAAATCCTGTTTGGGAAGCTGATGTCCTATGAACTTCAGCTGAACACCAGGAAGGCAGAGGAAGAAGCAGAGAAGGCTGCTGCAAAAGAAAAGACTGTGGCCCTAAAAGCCAGTTACTCCAGAAAGGGCAAGGGTGCGATGTCATACCGTGCGAGGAGTAAGGAAGAGGAGGAGGACTCTGAACCATGCTCCTCTGGCTCAGAACTGTCGGAGGAGGATTTCTCCCTCATCACCCGAGAGTTCAAGAAGTTCCTCAAGATGAGGAATCAAAGAAAGAAAGACAGCTCCTCCTCCAGGCATCAGAAGAAAAATTATTCTTCTGATAGGTATGCATCTAATCCTAACAAACATCGTTCTTCTGATATTATTTGCTTTGGATGCAATAAGCCAGGGCACGTCGTGGCCGACTGCCATCAAAGCAAAAGAGAAAAGGGGAAAGGAGAGGAGCTCAAATCCTCCAGAGATAAGAAGAAGGAGCGGAGCTACATCACAAGAAGGCCAAAGACACTAAGTGAGTCTGATTCCTCAGACTCCAGTGATGATGAGGAAGCCTACTTCGGGCTGGTGGGTCGCTCGGACTCAGAAGGAGAATGCCCCCCATTTACTGGGAAGGTAAAAGCTCACACCCCTCTCTCCGACTCCGACTCTGATCCTGAGTCTCAGGATGATGAACCTGAGGATGGCCCTTCAGCCCGTGAAGCTGAGCTCCTCGAGAAGTATGAGCTTCTGCTCAACACTTTCGATGAGTGCCGAAAGAGACTGAAGGCTGAGAAGAAGGAAGTAAAACTCCTTAAGGGTGAGTGTGTATCCCTAAGGGAAGAGGTCACTAGCTTGATTTCTCTCCGACAGGAACACCTTGACCTGACTTCCAAGCATTCAGAGTCTTTGAAGCTCCTTGATCTAAAGCAGGAGGAAGTCAACAAGTTGGAAGAACTACTTGCGGCAGAAAGGAAGATCGTCAAGAGCTTCTCCATGCCAAAAACAGTTCTTCCAGTCGTTGATACCTTCTCTGCTCAGGCCAAAGGAGCTGGCTTGGGGCATATAGGGGTACCTGGTTCTTCATCTAGGAGAAACAAGAACCAGAGGAAGAATAAGGCCGCCAAGAAGGCCTCTGCTGATGAAAAGGGTAAGGCTCCTCTTAGTCCTATTGCGTTCAGAAAGCCTGGCTTTCCTTGCAACCAACACGACTTTGAGTCAACATTTGGGCATCATTTCCGGCCCTCGGTTGCAAAGCCAAAGAGCCGGTATGACGGTTGGAACTTTCCCCGGAACTTCGGTGAGAGTGCCTTCAAGGCACCTTTTGAGGAAATCCACATAGGAAATTATGGTCCGTTCTCTAGCGTCCATAATGGAAAGCAGGCACCAAAAGTCAAGCCTGTTATACAGAAGGTGACAAAGTCATGCGACTGTTGTCACCATGAGGCCTCCACCTCCAGATCCAAGGCCCCAGCAGTACCAACCGTTCCCAGGGTAAGGCAGGAGCCTAGGAAGAGGTACAACAGATTTGACTGTTGGTGCTGTGGCAAAGTCGGTCACTTTGCCGTGGATTGTTGGTTTAATCCAAGGAACTACGAGACTCCCCATGTTAGCAATGCGAGACCGACCACTCGTAGGGTTAACCAACCGAGGGGGAGTGTGCTAACCGGGAATCTAGGACCCAAGTTCGATTGGGTTCCTAAGGCAAATTAATTTTGTTTTGCAGGAATGTCCAAAGGCCACCAAAATGCCGATCTGGTATTTGGACAGTGGATGCTCCCGGCATATGACCGGGACAAGAAGCCTGCTGCGTGATTACACTCCAGTCGAGAATGGACCCAAAGTCATCTTTGGAGGGTCAGATCGAGGAGTCACCAGAGGTTATGGTATGATTTCCAACGGTATAATCTCTATCACCGACGTGGCTTATGTTGAAGGGTTAAACCATAACCTGATCAGTGTAAGTCAGTTATGTGATAAAGGTTATGACGTTAAGTTCTGCAAGGATAAATGTCTGATAATTTCACGTACCTCTTCTGAAACGGTATTATCAGGCATTTGGAGCAGAAATATCTTTTGTTTAGATTTTCTCAGTTTAGATTCATCTACCCCCGTATGCCTTGTGGCAACAGGCAGTGCATCTCTTTGTGAACAATGCACAAGAGATTGGCACATATTAATTTCAAGACAATTAGTATGCTATTTTCTAAGGACTTGGTAAGGGATGCTCCCAGTATCAAGTGCATCAAAGATAGCCCATGTCCTGCATGCCAGATGGGCAAACAGACTCGGGCTACCTTTAAGAGCATCGCTGACAAAGACTCTTCCCGATGTCTTTACCTTTTGCATATGGACTTGTTTGGTCCAATGCAAGTTCATAGCTTGGGAGGCAAGTCATATACACTAGTGATAGTTGATGATCATTCTCGGTTTACATGGGTGTTCTTTTTGAAACGAAAGTCAGATACGTTTGACATCTTCACTAATTTTGTCAAGCAGGTTCAGAACGAATTTAACTGCTCCGTGGTCAAAATCAGAAGTGACCATGGAACAGAATTCGAATCTGGTGCAATGACAAAATTTTGTGAAGAACAAGGTATCTTTCATGAGTTTTCCTCCCCGCGCACTCCTCAGCAAAATGGAGTTGCAGAGAGAAGAAATAGAACTCTCATTGAAGCCTGCACGACAATGTTGAAAGATGCTTCTCTCCCGGAATACTTCTGGGCAGAGGGTGTCAATACGGCATGTCATGTACAAAACCGAGCATTGATCAACAAGCATCATCGTAAGACGCCCTACGAGCTACTGAAAGGCAGGAAACCAACCATGTCCTACTTGAGGATTTTTGGTTGCCGATGCTATGTACTGAATAATGGGAAGTACCCACGTACTAAATTCGGTGAAAAATGCTTCGAAGGCATATTCATGGGCTATAGTTCCCATAGTCGGGCATATAGGGTCTTCAATAAGAAAACCCTAGTGGTAGAAGAATCAATAAATGTTGTATTTGATGAAGGAAGTTTGCTTAACTGCAATTCTTCCAGTAGTATTCTTGAAGATGCAGGTGCTAGACTTGAACAGCTGAGTCTGGATGAGACCCCTAAAGATGACGCTCCCAAGTACGTCAAAGTTTCCACCTCCACGTCATCTGAAAATGTTGAAGATCAAGATGGAACAAATCTCTTAGAAGAAAGAGAAGCCCAAGAAGTAGTTGAAGCTCCAGACGCCAGACTTCTAGAGCTCCGGCACGTGAGAGATCATCCTAGAGATCAGATCATCGGGGATCCTCGTGTTGGTGTCAGAACTCGAAGAGGTACAGTTAACGAAGTATTGCATCTTAGCTTCCTGTCACAGGTTGAGCCAAAGAAGTTCGACGAGGCGAACAAGGATGCGGCATGGATTCTGGCCATGCAAGAGGAACTACATCAATTCGAACGTTGCAAGGTTTGGACGCTGGTTCCCAGACCATACAAGCAGAATGTGATTGGCACGAAGTGGATCTTCAGAAACAAGCTGGATGAACATGGTGTCATCGTAAAGAACAAGGCCAGGCTGGTGGCTCAAGGATACAGACAGGAGGAAGGGATTGACTTCGACCAGACCTTCGCACCAGTAGCAATGCTCGAGGCAATCAGGTTATTCCTGGCGTATGCTTCACACAAAGGATTCACAGTCTATCAAATGGATGTGAAATCGGCATTCCTGAACGGAGACCTGAAAGAGGAAGTATACGTCGCTCAACCCCCAGGTTTTGTCGATCCTACTTATCCCAATCACGTTTATTTTCTTAATACGGCCTTATATGGGTTGAAACAAGCTCCACGAGCTTGGTATGAGACTTTATCTAGTTTTCTTCTTGAGAACAAGTTCTCCAGAGGTAAAATAGATAAAACATTGTTTCTCAGGGAAGTCAAAGGCAAGATTTTGCTGGTGCAAATCTATGTCGATGACATAATATTCGGCTCAACGGATAACAATCTTTGCAAAAAGTTTTCTAAACTTATGCAAGGAAAGTTTGAAATGAGCAGTATGGGAGAGCTCAAGTATTTCTTAGGACTTCAAGTGAAACAGTCTGAGGATGGAATCTTCATCTCTCAGACGAAGTTCACAAATGAACTCCTTAAGAAATTCGGTATGGAGAGTGCAACCTCTATGAGGACTCCAATGGGATCCACCATGTCTCTGGATAAGGATGAGAAAGGTAAACCTTTCGATGAAACCAAATACAGAAGCATCATTGGATCCCTGCTCTACCTTACTGCCAGTCGACCGGATATTATGTTCTCCACATGCGTCTGTGCCCGATATCAGGTGAACACTAAGGAATCTCACTATGTCGCCGCAAAGCGAATTCTGAGATACCTTAAAGGTACTCCTAATCTTGGCTTGTGGTACCCGAGAAACAATGATGTCGAGCTAATAGGCTTTTCAGATGCTGATTTTGCAGGGAGCAGGGATGACAGGAAAAGCACCTCCGGGACGTGTCAATTCCTCGGCAGGAGGCTTATCTCATGGAACAGCAAGAAATAGAATTGCGTTGCAACCTCCACAGCAGAGTCAGAGTATATCTCGGCAGGAAGCTGTTGCGCACAACTTCTATGGATCAGAAACCAGTTAGCCGACTACGACCTTCAGTTCAAGGAAGTACCCATGTACTGCGACTCCTCCAGTGCAATTGCCATTGCCAACAATCCAGTGTCACACAGCAGAACGAAGCATATTGAAGTACGCTACCACTTCATTCGGGAGCACGTGGAGAACAAGGATATCTCTCTCTATTATGTCCCCACGGACAAGCAGATTGGTGATATATTCACAAAGCCCCTAGACGAGGCCAAGTTCAATATTTTCAAGACTAAATTGGGGATGCTCAATTATGACGAATGAAGACTACAGAGGCTCCAGGCCCGTGCAAGAACTGAGGGGGAGCAAAGGGTAAAACGCTACAAACCCCGATTTG
Source organism: Platanthera guangdongensis (assembly GCA_039583875.1). Lineage (NCBI taxonomy): Eukaryota > Viridiplantae > Streptophyta > Magnoliopsida > Asparagales > Orchidaceae > Platanthera > Platanthera guangdongensis. The sequence goes on from CM077147.1 coordinate 136,562,793, forward strand.
TAGAAGCCGAAAAGGGGGAGATTACCCTCTCAGCTAAGGCTAAGGTGGCTCCAAGCTCGCTCCCAAGAAATTGGTATTGGTAATGGATAACTCACTCAACTCTCTTTTCAGTTTATGGTTTTCATTCTCATTTGCTCTATTCACCTTAGCTTGTAGGGTTTAGGCTTCTTCAAATAGGGGGAGATTGTTGGGTATTGTATCCACAATGCACCTGATTTGAAGGAGCCCCTGGACAAGCTAAGGTCAATAGACTATGTATTTGATAAAATCCTTCTAGTTGTGCTTGCAGTTTTTCCACGCTAAGTGCACACCAATGTCAGGGTGCAGTAGGTCAATATACACGGGTCTGCACGACGTAATCCCTCGTTGAGCAGATCAGTGTGTTGGCCTACGTGTACTCTCTCTATTGGAGTGCACTTATTTTCAAGCACAGGGTTGTAAATATGCAGGAGCAGACAAGGAGCAAGGATGGGTCAAGGAGCATCTCATGGGTGGAAAGACGAAATTTCGTCTAAGTTAGAATCGACGAGAATCACCAAGTGATTCTCGCCGATTCGGCGAGAATCACTTGGGATTCTCGCCGATTCGTCGAGAATCAGAGGTTGATTCTCGCCGAACTGGATCCAGCAACTTCTAAGCAAGCACCTCTGCGTCTAAGTAAGAATCGACGAGAATCACTTAGTGATTCTCGCCGATTCGGCGAGATTCTCGTCGAATCGACGAGAATCACTGGTTGATTCTCGCCGTCTCGACCTGGCTTAAAGCAGTGCGTGCAACCAAGGCAAACTCGACGAGAATCATCTTTGATTCTCGCCGAATCGTTGAGAATCACCTTTGATTCTCGGCGACTCGGCGAGAATCACTTTCGATTCTCACCGATTTTGACTTGGCGTTTTTCTGGAACTTCCTGAACCGGATTCTACCGCTGTTAAACTTCTGGACCGGGATTTAGGGATTTCTTTTGTGGGTCCCACAAACGGTCTTATTGGAGGTAGCTACAGTATTTATACTCGGGTATTTTGAACGGAATACCTACACAGAAAGAAGCCGAGCAAGCGGAAACCCTAATATCGCGAAATCTCTCCGCCGCCTCCGTCGCCGCTCGCGCAAGTCCGTCGCCGCCGCTGATCGCTCTTCTTCCCGATCTCCGGCGACAGAAGCCTAGCAAGGCTTGAGTCTCACGCGTCTATCCAGAGATCTCTTGTCTCTCGATTTGTTGACCGGGAAAAACTCCTCCGTCCGAATCGATCGAGACGACCGATCCTAGAGTGACCGTTGGTAGACCTAGTTTGCTTCGCTACGAAGTTTGGATCTCAAAGTTCAGCAGCCGCTCATCATCGTAGCCGCCGATCCCGAAGCTAGCCGCCGCTCGTGTGTCGCCGCCGGTTCCGGGGAGATCCTCTCCAAGAGAGACCGAGGTTGTAGACTCTTCATCAACTTCAAGAACACGTCGTCGAACGAAGAGGAACACCGTAGTCTCCAAAAGAAGTTTGTATCTCGTGTACATTCTATATTTTCTTTTGTTGTAAAGGAACTTTTGTTCCGTGTTGTAAGGGTTTGGTGCAACCCGTTTTGTGGGAGTGTTGACTCTCACGTGTGGAAGGGTTCCTTCCGGTAGTGCAGGGATTGGATTTCAATCCCGTTGGAGAAGTGACCGAGTCGTCCCTTGTTGGGGAGATAGGTCGAAGGGGGAAAGTGGATGTACCCAAGTCGGGGAACCACTATAAATTGCTTGTGTATTCTGTGTGCTGTGCTTTTTATTTTTATTGTGCAGGTACGTTCGTAAATTCCGCAAAAGCGCTACTCGTCACCTATTCCCCCCCCCCCCCCATAGGTGCACATAGCTGACACTAGGTGGACTTTCAATAGTGGCCTAGAGACGAAGGTTAGTGAAAGATATGGTACCTAAACACCTAGAGGGGGGGGGGTGAATAGGTGACCTAATCCTTTTCTTACTTTTGTTTGGCAGTCAACAGTTTATAACACAGATTTCTGAATAAGTTATCACAGCACACAACAATTCTCAACTCAGTACAATCACAGCACAGAATACACAAGATTTTATAGTGGTTCCCCAATCTTTGGGTACATCCACTTTCCCCCTTCGCCTATCTAGCAGTGTACTAGATTCGGCCAAACTTCTCCACTAACTCAGAACCAAACTAGGTTCCTACCTCAGGCCCAAAGCCTTACACTCAGCCAAAAGGCCTACACTCAGCCACCCAGGCCTACACTCAGCCAATTAAAGGCCTACACTCAGAGTTCTTCAACTCCTACACTCAGGCACCAAGCCCTACCCTCAGCCTTTATAAAATAGGCTTACAATCACTCAGATCCAATGGATCTTACAAGTTTAAAATAGAAATTACAAATGCTAACTCTACAACTCAGAAAGGATGAGAGGAGTTGAGAGTTTCTTGAAGAGTTCTTGGAAGAACTCAGCTTGATCCAAACTGACTTAGCTTTCTTCAAAGCTTCTTGAGTAGAACTGAATTAGTCTGAATCTTCTGCAGTTGATCCTTGACCTCTGCTTCTTGAAATCCAGATGACTCTGAATTGTTCTTCTCAGCCTTAGTTCCAAAGACTGAATCCTTGGTTGGAGCTCTCTCTCTCCAACTACTTAGATCTGCAGTTGGACTGCCTGATCTTCTTGTGTTGATCCTCTATGTATCACTTCTTGATTTAATCTGATCAACCCCTTCAGTTATTCTCACAACATGTAATGATAATGAACAACCTTCTATATCTTCTTCTGTAAACTATGGGTGCCTATTTATAGGCTTCCTTCATGGTAACCGGCTGATCCGGTTTATAACAGACTTTTGACTTCTCTGACAGTTGCTGTAGACCGGCTGGATTGGCAGCTGTCATGTCAACCAGTCACTTCTTGAAATTCTCTAACTGTCAGTTAGTGTCGAGACTTTCTGTTCTTAAGTGTCGACACTTATAGACCAAGTGTCGACACATGTTGTGTAAGTGTCGACACAAGTCTACAAGGTGTCGACACAATTCCTTGTATGTCTCGACACAGTTTCTTCTGCATGTGTCGACACTGAAATTGAGTGTCGACACAAGTACTTGTACTTCATCCTTTAACTGTATTCTTCTAAGTGTCGACACATCTCCTTTGTGTCGACACATCTTCATGTGTTGAAACTGTCAAGTGTCGACACTGATTCTTGGTGTCGACACAAGTCTTCATTCTTGATTCTTCAGCTGAGTGTCGACACATTCCCTTAGTGTCGACACTTATACTTAGAATATTTTACAAATTTTCTGTTCTTTGCTAAGTGTCGACACAGCTCCTTGTGTCGACACTTTCTTCAAGTGTAGAGTCTTCAACTAAGTGTCGACACATTGTGCTGAGTGTCGACACTTTCTTCAAGTGTTGACTCTTCTGATTTTGTGTCGACACATTGTGCTGAGTGTCGACACATTCTTCAAATACTGAGTCTTTAGCTAAGTGTCGACACATTGTGTTGAGTGTCGACACTTTCTTCCAGTGCTGAGTCTTCTGCATAGTGTCGACACACTGTGTTGAGTGTCGACACTTGTACTTAGAATCTGTAGACTTTTGCTGAGTGTCGACACTCACTTCAAGTGTCGACACTTTCTGGTGTAGACACAGCTCTTCTGGGTGTCGACACTTCTGCTAAGTGTCGACACAGCTTTTCTGCATTCTTCTACACTGAGTGTCGACACAGCTCCAAGTGTCGACACTTTCTGACTGGTGTCGACTCTTCTTCCCAGGTGTCGACACAATGACTCCAAGTGTCGACACTGCATGTCTGGGTGTCGACACAAGCTTTCTCAAGTGTCGACACTTTGCCTCTGGGTGTCGACACATGGACTTAGAAATTTTCAGCTTCAGTCCAGTGTATATCTAACCTGCACAAGTAACTCAAACAAACATCAAATACATTCTGATGTATATCATTGAGTTAGGTGAGGCTTCTTCAAATCAGGTACATTTGACCAATGTACCCAACAATCTCCCCCTATTTGGAGAAGTCATAACCCTTAGTCAATGATATACACCACTCATAATTAAAAATTACAAAATGATGTAAAACATATAAATGACAACAGGGTAAACTTGAACATGTAATAAAGCACACATGTATACTTATTAAACATTGCAGAACAATTAAGAAACACACATATTTCAGAACATTCATACTATATTTATCATATACTGTTCCAATAATGTTTCTTATACATTTTCAATGAAGTATTACAATGTTTATCATTTAACAGATTACAATAAGCATCAAGTTAATTCCTAATCTAGTGCTGATCAGGTTCTTTGATAACAATCCCTTTTCCAGCTTTAACTTGAGCTTTCACAGCAGCAGCAGCAGCAGGCTCAGCTTCAGCAGTCTTCTTCCCTTTTAGATCTTTCTTCTTCTGTTCTTCAGCCTTGATCTTTTGTCTTTCAAAATAATGATAGGGCTTAGGAAAGTACTTGCTAGGCTCCACAGCTGTTGGAGGTAGCTTTCCTAACTTAGCCTTCCTTCTAAATTGGACAATTGCTTCCTGCCTACTCTCATGCTTTCTCCATTCAGCCTCTGAGAACCACTTGTTCCTCTCATGGGCATTGTCCTTGGCAGCTTTCCAGGCTGTGAGAATTATGTTCCTAGAAGTAGGGCTCCATTGTTCAAAATCTGGCTTTTGCTCAGCAATTTCCCTAAACTTCTTCTTTGACAGCCTAGTTTCTTCTTCTTTGTCCAAAGCCTCTTGCATTGCAGCTGTGATAGGTTGAACAACCTTTTCCAGAATAATATTAGGCTTGCCAGCAGGTGGACTATACATTGTGCTAATATCTGCATGAATCATTTCAAAGTCTGGAGGTGGATAGATTACATCAGCCACTGCTTGTTGCTCACCTCCAAGATATGCTCCTTGAATACCAGATTCAGCCACTTCATTGTCATCACACAGGGGAGGATATCCAAGTGTAGCCCTGATTGAATTTGAAATCCATTTTGCATGCTCAGAACTGGCCTTGACTAACACTCTCTCCCCCTTTATGACTTCTTGAGCCATATGATCCTCTTACATCATCTTTCTGAAATCTGATTTGGCTATCCAAATATCTTATGCCCTCTTTAAAGAAAGGTCTAAGCTTTGTAAGCTGTTCTGATATGACCTTCTGGGAATCTTGTATGGCATTCTTTACAGCAGCAATCTCTGCTTGAAATAACTTATCAAAATCAGCTTTGGCAGCAGCAGAGGAAGTTGAAGGTTCATCTGACTTATTCTTGATTTCAGTGACTATTGCATTGTGAGATGCAGTCAAGTTATCATTCATCCTCAACTGATTCTCCAGCACATAGCCTTGTTTGACTGCTATATCATCCACTTTCTCTTTAATAGTTTCTTGATGTTTAGCCAGATATACCACAGCATGAGCCCCCTTTGTAAAACAATCAGTCATCTCCTTTTTATTAAGGTTCATTTCAAACCTTATGGACTTGATTTCCTGGCCCAGATCAGATTGTAGAGCTTTGTGTCCTTCATCCACATATGTTTCCAAAGCCTTTCTTTGTTCATCCATCTTGATTTGCAAGGCAAGCAATAGAGCACTGTAATCAGTGGATGGTGATTGTTGAACTAAGGAATGCTGAGCAACTGTTTGTAGAGCCTTCTTATAGCTCTGGCTCCTTCTCTTAAATACAAAGAACTTCTTTTTCTGAGCTTGCTCAGCTTCATCATCTTCAGATTCAGATGTACTTGCTATATCCACCCTATCCTTAGGGCTGGATGGTTTTTCAGTATGCACATCTTGTGCCTTCTCAGTATCTAGCCTTATAGGCTCTTCTTGAATATCCAAAGTCTCCCCCTCAGCAACAGCATCCTTCACTGCATCAGCAGCAGTCTTTTCCATATCAAAATCTTCTTGATCTAAGTTCAAAAAGAGATCTTCCATTGTATATTCTGCTGGAGACTGTGCAGGAGATGTACTTGGTTCTTCTACCACTGTATCAGGTATCACAACAGATGTGTCTGGAAGAACAACATCTGGTTCTTGGTTTGCTGGCTGAGTTGGCTGATGGACATCAGACAATTCAGAATCTATTACAGAAAAATCTAATGTATTAAGGTCAGTAAGTACCTCTTGAATGAGGAGGGTGGCTTGTTCACTCTCCAGTGTAGATGGTTGTGCTACACCTGGAAGCTCCCCCTGAATATCAGCTGCCTCCTGAGGAGCAGGTGTCTTCTCTGCAGCCTCATCTACTGGACTTTCAGGAGTGAAGACCACATGTTCTTCACTGCCTGAGCTGCTTGAGGACTCTTGAGGCACAGCAGCAGTCTTCCTCTTTTTCCTGGGAGGAGAGTCTCTCTTAGAAGCTTGTTTCTCAGGGGTGGCCAAGTCCTTTGACACCAGCACCCTTTCCCATCTAGAGAATATTCTGGAGTCCATTCTCCTCATATGATTAATCTTAGATCCTGCAGCAGAGCTCATTACCTCTGGAATTGATCCAGCCAGGTAGAGACTTATTATCCTGCCCAGATTGGGCTTCTTCAGGCTTTCTTTTACTTTCTCATAAACCACCATTGACCAATCTGTCTTCAGAGTGAAGATGATTCTGGTCATGATTTCAAACATGGAGGCAGACACCCTGTCATGCCCTCCTGGTTTGCTCAGGATTACCTTGCCCACTACTTCAGACAAGAACTTGCCTTGATTGTTCATCCCCTTCCTGTTGAAGACTGATCCCACCTTCATCTTTGGATCCAGGCCACACCAAGTAAGAGCTTCCCTGGTCTTGGAAGCAGTTACCTCCTCTTCTTCTTGAATCTTAGGTAGCTGAAGTACCTTTCTTAAAGACTTGGGGGATAGTTTGACTTTGGTGCCATGCACCCTGGACTTAATCCTGAAGCCTGAGTCATCTATGGACGCGCCAGAAAGGAATTCAATGACTTCCTTCTTCCAGATTTTCGTTGGTTCTGAAACCAAGAACTCCAATCCTGAATTGGCAATTAGGGTTATCACTGATTTGAATTCCTGATCACTGTCGTCGAAGGCGCCTCGCACGAGCTCATAGCCCTCGTTGACGTTCTCTTCCAGCTTGGGAGCCATTAGGGTTTGAAGATTTAGTCTTGAGATGAGAGAAATGTCGACACAAGAGTTTAGGTCTCGAAACTTTGAAAGCGTGTCGACAAACACAAACAGAACCCTATTTATACCTTTCTTGTTTGAAGACGAACAGGCGGGATGAATTTCTAATGATGTGTCGACACTGTCAATAAGTGTCGACACTGACTTATAATGTCTCGACACTCATGTGTCGACACAAATTTAGTCAACAGATTTTATGTGTCGACACTTGGTTAAGTGTCGACACCACTATACTCGACATGTGTCGAGACTTTACTTAGAAAAATTCTGAGTAAAACTTAAGTGTCGACACTTTATTGGATGTGTCGACACCTACTCGACATGTGTCGACACTAACATTCTGAAGTGTCGACACAAACTTCCTAGATGTGTCGACACCATTTTCCTGAAGTGTCGACACTTACTATTCTGTGTCGACATAGACTTGTCTATGTGTCGACACCTTTTTACTTAGCCAATTTTTGTTCTGTATACTTAGTCTAAGTTTATCATACCTAGTTCAATTTTGAACCTATTAAACTTAGCTTCTTCTAAGGGCTTAGTGAACATATCAGCTATCTGATTATCTGTTTTAACATATTCAAGTGCAATATCATTTCTTTCTACATGCTCCCTAAGAAAGTGATATTTAATCTCAATATGTTTAGTTCTACTATGTGATACAGGATTATTAGCTATGGAAATAGCACTAGTAGAATCACAATAAAGTGGAGTTCTACTTACCTGACATCCATAGTCTTCTAGCTGATGTTGAATCCACAGAAGTTGAGCACAGCAACTTCCTGCAGCTACATATTCTGACTCAGCTGTGGAGATGGCCACACTGGTTTGCTTCTTACTACTCCATGAAATGAGTCTTCCACCTAGGAATTGACAGGATCCAGTAGTGCTCTTTCTATCTTCTTTGCATCCTGCAAAGTCTGCATCTGAATAACCTGTTAGATCAAAATCTCCATTCCTAGGGTACCAGAGGCCTAGATAAGGTGTGCCCTTTAGATATCTCAAGATTCTCTTGACTGCAGTCAAGTGAGACTCTTTAGGGCAGGCTTGATACCTGGCACAAACACATGTAGCATACATAATGTCAGGTCTACTTGCAGTCAAGTAAAGTAGGGAGCCAACTATCCCTCTATACAAGGTTTCATCCACAGGTTTCCCTGCATCATCCTTGCTTAGAGACATACTTGACCCCATAGGAGTCTTCATGGTACTGGAGGAATCCATACCATATTTCCTTATGAGTTCTAGGGTGAACTTAGACTGACATATGGATAATCCACTTTCAGTCTGTTTAACTTGGAGACCCAAGAAAAACTTCAGCTCTCCCATACTACTCATTTCAAATTGACTCTGCATAAGCTTTGCAAACTTTTTGCAAAGGCTACTTTCAGTAGACCCAAATATAATGTCATCTACATATATTTGGACAAGTATTACTTTGCCTCTAGATTCCCTAAGGAATAGAGTCTTATCTATTTTCCCCCTTGTGAACTTGTTCTCAATGAGGAAACTAGATAGGGTTTCATACCAAGCTCTAGGAGCTTGCTTTAACCCATACAATGCTTTCCTAAGTCTATAGACATAATGTGGAAGAGTAGGATCAACAAAACCTGAAGGCTGCTCCACATATACTTCTTCTTTTAAATTACCATTAAGGAATGCTGACTTCACATCCATTTGGTATACTTTGAATCCTTGGTAGGTTGCATAGGCCAAGAACATCCTGATGGCTTCCAGTCTGGCTACTGGAGCAAAGGTTTGATCAAAATCAATACCTTCTTCTTGCCTATATCCTTTTGCAACCAATCTTGCCTTATTCTTAATGATGACTCCTTGTTCATCTAACTTGTTTCTGTAGATCCATTTTGTTCCTATCACATTGTGATCTTTAGGCTTAGGAACTAAGTCCCAAACCTTGCACCTCTTGAACTGGTTTAGCTCTTCTTGCATAGCTTCAGTCCACTGTGGATCTTGTATTGCTTCTTCAAATTTCTTTGGTTCTATTTGAGACAGAAAACTTGAATATACTGCAGCATTCTGATTTCTGCTCCTTGTCTGAACACCTTGTCTTGGATCTCCAATGATCAGCTCCACTGGATGATCTCTTAGATGCCTGTTGGCTGGAGGCATCCTTACTTCTGGTTGTACTTCTTCAGCATCTTCATTATGCTGAGTTCCTTGTACTTCTACAGCTTCTGGTACATGTAGTTCTCCCCCTGGACATGAGCCATCTTCTTCTTCTTGCTGTCTTGCAGCAGGTACATCTTCCATGGTTAGCTTGTCCATCTTCTTAGAAAGACCTGAGGGGCTGCACACACTACTAGACAACTCATTGTTAATAGTTGTGACTCATCAAAAACTACATGCACAGACTCCTCTACAACTTGTGTAGTGAAGTTGTAGACTCTATAAGACTTACTATTACTGCTGTACCCAACAAACACTCCCTCTTGGGATTTGGCAGCAAACTTAGTTAAGTAAGTCTTCCCATTGTTAAGTATGAAGCATTTACAACCAAAAATCCTGAAATAGGATAGATTTGGTTTCCTGCCTTTCACTACTTCATAAGGGGTCTTGTTTAACCTTTTAGTGATGGTAGCCCTATTTATCACATGGCATGCAGTGTTTACTGCTTCAGCCCAGAAATATTCTGGCAGTGATGAATCACTTAATAGAGTTCTACCAGCCTCTATCAAGGTTCTATTTTTCCTTTCAGCAATGCCATTTTGCTGAGGTGTTCTAGGTGAAGAGAATTCTTGAAATATCCCATAGTCTTCACATAATTTTGTCATGCTTTCAGATTGAAACTCTGTACCATGGTCACTTCTAATTTTGACCACTGTACAGTTCAATTCATTCTGAATTTGCTTAACAAAACTGTGGAAGACACTAGGTGTTTCAGATTTCTGCTTTAAGAAGAACACCCAGGAAAACCTTGAGTAGTCATCAACAACTACAAAGGTGTAGACCTTCCTACCTAAGCTGTGAACTGGCATTGGACCAAATAGATCCATATGCAAGAGGTATAAACACCTCACAGCATCCTTGTTGTCAATGCTTCTAAAGGTGGATTTAGTCTGCTTGCCCTTTTGACAAGCTGAGCAAATGCCATCTTTGACACACTTAACTTGAGGACCATTCCTCACTAACTCTTTACTAAAGAGTTTGCCAATAGTCTTGTAATTAAGATGAGCAAGCCTCTTGTGCCACTTGACACATTGAGAGACTGTCTCATCAGCTACAAGACAAACTGGAGAACTATTGTTCTCAACCATAATGTCTAAACAATAGACATTTCTCTTCCTATAACCTGTCAAAATGATCTTTTGATCACTTGACCTCTTGATATGACAACCATTTTTAACAAATGAGATGTCATACCCTACATCACTTAATTGACTTATACTAATGAGGTTATGTTTCAAACCTTTAACATAAGCCACTTGAGTAATGGTAACAAGGTTAGAAGAAATGTTACCAAACCCTTTGATGATTCCTTTTTCAGAACCACCAAAGGTCACCTTTGGACCATTTTTGATAGGGATGTAGTCCTTCAGTAGTCCCCTAGTTCCAGTCATGTGTCTGGAACATCCACTATCCAAGTACCATGTAGGGGTATGGCCACTTGGATTCTCCTGCAAAACAAATTAATGAACCTTAGAACCCAAAGTAAACTTGGGTCCTTGGTGATTGTTAGTTTGCAAATTGACATAGCTACCTGCTGTCTTTCCAACAGGTAACTTGCTACTCAACTTGGCACTGGCATTGTGCCAACAATCCAAAGCAAAGTGGCCAACCTTGCCACAGCACCAACATTCAAATTTGTTGTACCTTTGCTTAGGTTCTGACTTAGCTGTCTTAACTACAGCAGTCTTGTTGAATGTTGGGGCTTTGCCCTTGGACTTGGACTGATCCTGAACAGTCCTAGCTGGAATAACAAAACCCAGTCCAGTCTTTCCTTTATGATGAACAAAATCATCAATCAAGGGTAGCACTGATTTAGGTTTTGAATACCTAGCTGCTAGCTCTTTCTCCTTCTGAAGATTAATCTCCAGTTTCTTAATTTGATCATTCTTAAATGTAATAGTACCCATCTGAATCACAGTAATGTGTTTCAGCCTGGCCACTTCATTCAGTTTTTGATCATAATTCTTCTCATAATCTATTGCAGCTGCCTTGAGATCAGCAATTTCCTTGGCCAAATTTTTGGCTAGGGTCTTGCTTTTCTTATAGGCTTGCAATAGTACTTGATATTCATCTAGGAGTTGATGAATATCTCCCTCAGACTCAGATATATTCTCATCACTTGATGAAGAATAATCTGACTCTGAACTAGAACTGGAATCAGAACTTTGAGTTAGACCTTGTACCTGACTGGGTCCTGGCTGCTCCAGGTTTTTGGTACTTTCAGTCAAAGCCATCAGTCCTTGGCTTTGACAGTCTTCTTGCTCATAGATAGATTCCATGATCTGCATAAACTCTTCTTCTTCCTCAGCAAATAGCCCAATATAGGCTTCAGCATCTGTCTCAGTGTCTGAAGAAGACATATCTGAAAGAGTCTTCTCATTCTTTGCAACAAAGGACTTTTCCTTCTTTCCTTTGAAGTGAGTTTTCTTTTTGTCACTGGATTCCTTCCTTCTTTCAGGGCAGTCTGCAATAACATGGCCCTGTCTATTGCAGCAGTAACAAATTATCTTGGATCCAGTTGCCTTACTAGTCTTGGTCCTTTTCTTGTCCTTCTTTGAAGGCTTCTTTTCCTGATACTGAACCTCTTTCCCTTTGGAAGATGAAGGTCTAGACCTCCACTGTTTCTTCTTAAGGAACTTCTGAAAATGTCTGGTGAATGCAGCAAAGTCTTCATCACTTTCACTGCTTGTAGATTTTGTACTTTCTGACTCTTCAGATTCTGATTCAACTACCTCAGGAGGAGGAGTTGATGACTTGGTCCTGCTCTTTCTGGGTACATCTGACTTAAAGGCAACAGTCTTTTCTCTGTATTCAGTCCTTGTTGACTTTTCTTCTTCTTTTCTCACTGACAATTGCATCTCATAAGATAACAACTTGCCAAAAAGTGTGGGAGGAGGAATTTCTCCCAACTTTGCCATTTCTCTGATGGCACAGATCTTGGTGTCCCAGTCTTTGGTGAGGGACCTCAAGAATTTATCATTCAACTCATAGTTTGTGAACTCTCTTCCATATGACATGAGTTCATTTACAATTCTATAAAATTTCTTGTAGCATTCAGTGATGCTATCCCCTCTTCCTTGCCTAAAGCTCTCATATTCTTGATTAAGCAAGGACTTCCTATCTTGCCTTACTTCTTCAGAACCTTCCATATAGACAATGAGGGTGTCCCACATTTCTTTTGCAGTTTTACAGTGAATAAGGTTCTGGAAGGTGGCATCATCAATTGCACTAACTATTATATTCTGTGCTCTTTTGTCCATTGTTGCTAGGACAATCTCATCCTTGGTCATTTCAGAGAAATCCTTTGGAGTCCTCTGATTTGCATCCAATACTGAAATCTTCATGGGCACATATGGCCCTTCTTTGACTGTGATGTATATCCTAGGGTCAGAGGCTTCCATAAAAAGCCTAACCCTCTCTTTCCAGATCCCAAATATCTCTTTTCTGCATATAGGTAGTTTCATTGAACCCAACTCCTTATGATTCTCTGAAGACCCATATTTCTTGATTTTCTTGAAACTGTGTTCAGACTCAATCTGAATCTGCCAAACTGGATCTCCTCAGACAGTTAGTCCTGATTTTGAGGAACCTGGCTCTGATACCACTTGAAAGATATGGTACCTAAACACCTAGAGGGGGGGGGTGAATAGGTGACCTAATCCTTTTCTTACTTTTGTTTGGCAGTCAACAGTTTATAACACAGATTTCTGAATAAGTTATCACAGCACACAGCAATTCTCAACTCAGTACAATCACAGCACAGAATACACAAGATTTTATAGTGGTTCCCCAATCTTTGGGTACATCCACTTTCCCCCTTCGCCTATCTAGCAGTGTACTAGATTCGGCCAAACTTCTCCACTAACTCAGAACCAAACTAGGTTCCTACCTCAGGCCCAAAGCCTTACACTCAGCCAAAAGGCCTACACTCAGCCACCCAGGCCTACACTCAGCCAATTAAAGGCCTACACTCAGAGTTCTTCAACTCCTACACTCAGGCACCAAGCCCTACCCTCAGCCTTTATAAAATAGGCTTACAATCACTCAGATCCAATGGATCTTACAAGTTTAAAATAGAAATTACAAATGCTAACTCTACAACTCAGAAAGGATGAGAGGAGTTGAGAGTTTCTTGAAGAGTTCTTGGAAGAACTCAGCTTGATCCAAACTGACTTAGCTTTCTTCAAAGCTTCTTGAGTAGAACTGAATTAGTCTGAATCTTCTGCAGTTGATCCTTGACCTCTGCTTCTTGAAATCCAGATGACTCTGAATTGTTCTTCTCAGCCTTAGTTCCAAAGACTGAATCCTTGGTTGGAGCTCTCTCTCTCCAACTACTTAGATCTGCAGTTGGACTGCCTGATCTTCTTGTGTTGATCCTCTATGTATCACTTCTTGATTTAATCTGATCAACCCCTTCAGTTATTCTCACAACATGTAATGATAATGAACAACCTTCTATATCTTCTTCTGTAAACTATGGGTGCCTATTTATAGGCTTCCTTCATGGTAACCGGCTGATCCGGTTTATAACAGACTTTTGACTTCTCTGACAGTTGCTATAGACCGGCTGGATTGGCAGCTGTCATGTCAACCAGTCACTTCTTGAAATTCTCTAACTGTCAGTTAGTGTCGAGACTTTCTGTTCTTAAGTGTCGACACTTATAGACCAAGTGTCGACACATGTTGTGTAAGTGTCGACACAAGTCTACAAGATGTCGACACAATTCCTTGTATGTCTCGACACAGTTTCTTCTGCATGTGTCGACACTGAAATTAAGTGTCGACACAAGTACTTGTACTTCATCCTTTAACTGTATTCTTCTAAGTGTCGACACATCTCCTTTGTGTCGACACATCTTCATGTGTTGAAACTGTCAAGTGTCGACACTGATTCTTGGTGTCGACACAAGTCTTCATTCTTGATTCTTCAGCTGAGTGTCGACACATTCCCTTAGTGTCGACACTTATACTTAGAATATTTTACAAATTTTCTGTTCTTTGCTAAGTGTCGACACAGCTCCTTGTGTCGACACTTTCTTCAAGTGTAGAGTCTTCAACTAAGTGTCGACACATTGTGCTGAGTGTCGACACTTTCTTCAAGTGTTGACTCTTCTGATTTTGTGTCGACACATTGTGCTGAGTGTCGACACATTCTTCAAATACTGAGTCTTTAGCTAAGTGTCGACACATTGCGTTGAGTGTCGACACTTTCTTCCAGTGCTGAGTCTTCTGCATAGTGTCGACACACTGTGTTGAGTGTCGACACTTGTACTTAGAATCTGTAGACTTTTGCTGAGTGTCGACACTCACTTCAAGTGTCGACACTTTCTGGTGTAGACACAGCTCTTCTGGGTGTCGACACTTCTGCTAAGTGTCGACACAGCTTTTCTGCATTCTTCTACACTGAGTGTCGACACAGCTCCAAGTGTCGACACTTTCTGACTGGTGTCGACTCTTCTTCCCAGGTGTCGACACAATGACTCCAAGTGTCGACACTGCATGTCTGGGTGTCGACACAAGCTTTCTCAAGTGTCGATACTTTGCCTCTGGGTGTCGACACATGGACTTAGAAATTTTCAGCTCCAGTCCAGTGTATATCTAACCTGCACAAGTAACTCAAACAAACATCAAATACATTCTGATGTATATCATTGAGTTAGGTGAGGCTTCTTCAAATCAGGTACATTTGACCAATGTACCCAACAGTTAGACCCATTCATATTGAGGATATGGAGATCAGGCAACTACATAACAAAGTAATCGGGATGGTCAAAGTCCGTCGAGATAATTGTGGACATGACGAACTGACATGGGAGCATGAGCAATCCCTGCGAGATGAGTTTTTCGAGTTTTTTTTATAAAGTAGTGTTCTATGTTTTTTGTTCTGATTTCCTTTCACTGAATAAAATTTCAGGACAAAATTTCTTAAAGGAGGGGAGAATTGTAATGCCCCAAAAATCCTGAAAAATTAAAGGAATTGATTTCTGGAAGCTAACGCGCGATAGTAGTGTTAACGTTGGTGTCAGGCCTTAAATTAAATCAACTTTCTTTTCGGGTAGGTACCACGCAACGATAGAAAGGATTCGTGTGATGATACCACTAAATGTACTCGACGAATCTTCGAGAAGCCTACCGTACGATGACAAACAGATTTCCCGTGTTGATACCACTCGACGCACACAACCCATTCTACAAATCGTTGAGAGACTAACGCAGGGAGGTAGCGAGCAATCACGTAGTGATAGCAGGGTTAAAAATAATAATATGTCTCTGCAAGGTACCGCCCGGAGGTAAAGAGGTAATGCCAGAGGTATATTGCCACCTAGCAGTAAGGTGGAGGCTATTTTGGGCAACAGAGCATTGTCGATTGGGCTAAGCAACAACTGCCTATGATAACACGTGACGGTAGTAGATACCGTGCGGCGGTAGCTTGATGATAAGGGCTGGACTTGAGATTGAGTTCTCATTTTTTTCTCTCTCTCTCTCTCTCTCTTAGTTCTTGAGGTTATTGAGGGAAGAAAAGGAATAAGTCCAAGAGACCAAGGGCCAAGTTGACCCAAGGTGTGATTGTGATTGGAATCAGGAGTTGAAAGCAAATCCGTGGAGAGGAAGCTGTGGTGATCAATTCCATCCAGTTCAAAAGCAAGAGCATTGCTCCTAAGAGATCAACAAGGATAACAATCATCTTTCTTGTACAAGTTAATTCCTAAGTTTTGCATATGTTGATGGGTATTATATCCACATTAACCCAGATTTGATGAAGTCACCCTTGAACTAAGATGAATTAAGTTGTATTTTATTCCTTGTTTGTGTTTTGTGTGTGCAGGACTCTAATGCCAAGTGTAGAGCAATGTCAGTCTATAATGGGTCACCAAACACAGGACCATACAATGTAATCCCTCATTGTGTGTCCATGGTGTTGACTCATGTGTAGCCTCTCTATTGGGATACACTTCATATTCAAGCACTAGCACTAATTGGAGAAAAGACTTGTTGCTGAACTCACCAAAGAAGAAGAGAATTCTGTTTAAAGAATTCCACTAAGTACTTTACTTGAGTAGATCCCTACATACTCGAGTGAAATACTTAGTCTATACTCGAGTGAGAATCTTTGTACTCGAGTAAGGAAGTTAGATCTCGAGTAGTCAAGTTATAGCTCTCGAGTAGCTATGTCAACTACTCGAGTGGATTCCTTGTCATTCTCAAGTTAACAGAATTTCTTCTCCAGAAGTTTTCTAAGTAAATTACTCGAGTAGTAATAAAAGTACTCGAGTAGTTTAGTCTTCTATCTTGAGTTACAGAAGTCTGGATATTGTGTAATTTTTCCTTACTCGAGTAGCCAATTTATGTACTCGAGTAGTTCATTCATCACTCGAGTAGTCCAGCGTTAATACTCAAGTAACTAGATTTTCTTCCCTCAGAATTTTTCTAAGTCCATTACTCGAGTAGCTAATTCTATATACTCGAGTAGTTCTTATTCTCTCGAGTAGTTCAGTTTCACTACTCGAGTAGCCCAGAATTCTATTCCAGAAAATATTCTAAGTCCCTGACTCGAGTAGTTTATCTACCTCTTGAGTAGTCAATTTCTTTTCACTCGAGTAGTACTTATTGTACTCTAGTAATCCAACTCCACTTCTCGTGTAACTATTTTAAGCACCCAAGTAAGTATCTTTGTACTTGAGTAGTTGCTATTCATTTCAGATTTTCTCCAAGTCTTTACTCGACTAAGTTTTCTTCTGATTCACTCGAGTAATTCTATCTAGTACTCGAGTAGCTTTATCCTCACTCGAGTATATCAGTTTCACTTTTTCAGAAATTCGTTAAGTACAGAATTGACAGATTTCTTAATGACCCTTGACGTGATTGGTCCACGTGTACCTTATTAAGAATAATTATGACTATTAGTGAAGATCCTATATAAGGTCTTGTCAAACTGACAAACCCTAAGAAGTTTTTGCAGTCAAGATTATTCTAAGTTCTCTCTGAATCTCTTTCTCTCTCTAACAACGAAAGCCGCCGCCGCCGATCTTCATCGCTCACATCCGGCTAGGGTTTTCGATTTCAGAGGATTCAGATCAAGAAGATTCACAGATCGAGATAATCGCTCAGTTCTCCATCATATGTCCGATAGTGTGAAGCCAATAAAGTTCAGATCGTGCCTTTTGCCGAGAATCTTCTTCAACCTCTCTGATAAAGCCGCAAAGTTCAAAAGAGGATGATCCAGGCCGATTGTTTGCAGATCTGAGATAGTGTTACTGTTTGTATTTCTATATACTTTCTATTTCATTCTTGTAGGATAATTCTCTCCGAGTGTGGGAGCACTTGTCTCCGAGATTTTAGGAAGTTTTACCTTCCGAGTGTAGATCCGTTTTGTGGATCGAGAATGTTGGAACTTTGTTCCGAGGCGTAGGATTTGTTTTCAATCCGAGATAGTGGAGTAGCCGAGTCTAGTGTATTGCTAGATCGGTGAGGTAAAGTGGATGTACCCAAGGTTGGGGAACCACTTGGAATTAAGAAAGTTAGCCGAGACAGACCCGCATAACCTCTTCGGGAAGCTTATGTCATATGAGCTTCAACTCAACACCAGAAAGGCTGAAGAACAGAAGAGCAGGTCTGCATTCAAAGAGAAGGTTGTTGCTCTAAAGGCAGACACCTCAAAGAAGTCAAAGGCTGCTGCTCCTGCCCCAACACAAGAAGTGAGTGAAGAAGAAACCTCGGAGCCAAGTACCTCAGGCTCTGAGCTATCTAAAGGAGAGTTCTCACTACTCTCACGTCAGTTCAAGAAATTCTGAACAAAAAAAAGCAATGGAAAGACAAGGATGCCTCTTATAGAAGATCACAACATGATGGTGATCGTCAGAGAAAAGGCTCAAGCAGCCACGGCAGGTATACTCCTAGACAGAACAAAAATATTTCTACTGACATTGTTGGTTACTGCTGTAATAAGCCAGGTCACTTGATTGTTGACTACCCCCATAAGAAGAAGGATGGTGCAAGAAGAGCGAAAAAGATGTCCTCATACAACAAGAAGAGGACAAAGAAGAGCCTAATAGCCAAAAAGGGAAAAACTCTGAGTGACTCCGACTCATCTGAGTCGAGTGAAGAAAAAGAAGCCTACTTTGGGCTTATGGCTCAGACAGATAACGAACAAGAGCCCCAATACACTGGGAAGGTAAACTCTCACACTCCTCTTTCAGAATCTGAAGTTTCTGAGCATGATAATGAGGACAGCTCTTCTGACGATGAGTCTGAACTCATGGCCCAGTACAAGGAGTTGATCATGACTTACGACAAATTTCGCCGAGTCATGAAAACTCAGGCTAGAGAGATAAAGTGTTTAAAAGTTGAAGAGAGCATCTTGAGAGATGAAGTCACTAAGACTGACTCACTCAAAGAGAACCTCAATAATGCTATTGCAGAATACAACAAGGCTCTTGATCACCTTGACCTAAAAGAGAAAATCATCAAAGAGTTGGAAGAACAACTCGCTGCTGAAAAGAGACTTGTTGAAAGTTTCTCGAAGCCTAAGAATGTTCTTCCATTCTTTGCTCAATTCTCAACTAAGGCCAATGGTACTGGATTAGGCCATGAAGAAGTTCCCAATAAATCTTCTAGGAGGAACAAGGCTCAATGAAAGAATAAGGCCGCCAAGAAGGCTTTGGCCAAAGAGATGGGGAAAGCCCATCAAGATCAGACTTCGTTCAAGAAAGTCATATTTCCAACTAATGAGTTGGATCTTGACTCGTCCTACGGTCACTTGACCAGGCCTACCTATGTAGAGCCAAAGTCCCGTTATCAAGGATGAACTCGCCCAGAAACTTTGGTGAAAGTGTCTTTAAGGCACCGTATGAAGAAGTCATTCTTTTGAGCTATGACCCTTTCAATCATGGTCATAACTTCAAGAAAGCACCCAAGGTAAAGCTCGTTATGGAAAGGCCACAGAAGGAGAAGAAATCATGTGATTTCCATCATCATGAAGCTTCTTCCTCCAAGAATGCTGCCCCTACTAGACCACAACTACAAAAGGTCAAGCAGGAGAACATAAGGTAAAGATACAACAGGTTTGACTGTTGGTGCTGTGGCAGAATTGGTCATTTTGCCATCGATTGTTGGTTTAATCCCAGAAATGCTACAACTCCTCATGTTGGTAATATGAGAAAGACCACTCATAATGCTAATACTCATAGGGGGAGTATTCTGACACGAGACCAAGGACCCAAACGTGTTTGGGTTCCTAAGGCAAACTGAATATGATTGCAGGGATGTCCAAAGGCCACCAAAACGCTAATCTGGTATTTCGATAGTGGATGCTCTCGGCATATGACCGGGACAAGAAGCCTAATTCAGAATTATTCTCCAGTCTTGAGTGGACCAAAGGTCATCTTTGGAGGTTCAGACTGAGGAATCACTAAAGGCTATGGTATGATTACTAATGATAGTATATCCTTCTCAAATGTAGCTTATGTTGAAGGATCAAAATACAATCTTATAAGCATAAGCCAACTCTGCGATAAAGGATATATAGTTGAGTTTCACGCTGATAAGTGCTTGATAAAATCTGTTGATAATATGGAAATGATTCTATCCGGCACTCGAAGCAGGAACATATTTTGTTTAAATTTCATTTGTATAGACTCTTGTACACCAGTGTGCTTTTTAGCAAAAGATAGTGCGGCTCTTGGTGACCAATGACATAAGAGATTAGCACATATTTATTTCAAAACTATTAATAAATTATTTTCAATAAATTTAGTACGTGATGCCCCAAATGTCAAGTACTTCAAAGATAGACCTTGTCATGCATGTGTAAAAGGCAAGCAAACAAGGGCTACCTTTAAAAGCGTTATTGGCAAGGATTCTAATAGATGTCTTCATCTAGTTCATATGGACTTGTTTGGTCCACTGCAAATTAGAAGTTTGGGAGGTAAGGATTATACGTTAGTAATTGTTGATGATTACTCGCGCTTTGCGTGGGTGTTCTTTCTGAAATACAAGTCAGATACCTTCGACATCTTTACTAATTTTGTCAGGCAAGTCCAAAATGAATACACACTATTCCGTAGTCAAAATCAGAAGTGACAATGGAACAGAGTTCAAGTCTGGGGCCATGACAGAATTCTGTGAAAGCTTGGGTATCTTTCATGAGTTTTCCTCGCCTCGTACTCCAAAACAGAATGGAGTGGCTGAGAGAAGGAATAGAACACTCATAGAGGCCTGCAGGACCATGTTGAGTGATGCTTCGCTTCCGGAATACTTCTGGGCTGAAGCCGTGAATACTGCTTGCCACGTGCAAAATCGAGCACTCATCAAACAAAACCAAGATAAGACACCTTACGAACTTCTAAAGGGCAGGAAACCAACTGTCTCATATTTTAGAATTTTTGATTGTAAGTGCTTCGTGCTTAACAATGATAAGTATCATACTACCAAATTTAGCGTAAAGAGTTTTGAAAGTATTTTTGTAGGATATAGTAGCCATAGTAAGGCTTACAGGATATTTAATAGAAAAACCCTGGTTGTAGAAGAATCAATACATATTGTATTTGATGAGACGAGCTTGCTGCAAGGCAACTCTTCTAGTGTGCTCTTTGAAGATGCATGTACAAAGTTGAAAGAAATTAGCTTGGATGAATCGTCTGGAGATAAAGTTGAAAAGTTCATCAAGATCACCACTCCAACCCCTATTGGAGAGGATGATGATCAAGATGAAGAAGTTGTCCAAGTTGATGAAGTCACTCCGGTGATTGAAGATAATCTAGATGCAAGGAACCTAGAGCTCAGACATTTGAAGGATCATCCCATGGACCAGATCATAGGAGATCCCCGGGATGGTGTCAGAACTCATAGCGGTACAACTAACGAGAATTTATATTTAAGTTTTCTCTCACAGGTTGAACCAAAGAAGTTTGAGGAAGCGAAATCAGACACATCTTGGATAATGGCGATGGAAGAAGAACTAAATCGGTTCAAGCACTACCAAGTATGGAAACGTATTCCAAGACCCTAAGGTAAGAATGTCATTGGGACAAAATGGGTCTACCGGAACAAGATGGATGAGGATGGAACAATCGTTAAGAACAAGGCCAGACTCATAGCCAAAGGATATCGTCAAGAAGAAGTAATCAACTTCGACTAGACGTACGCTCCAGTGGCAAGGATGGAGGCCATCATGTTATTCCTAGCATATGCTGTACTAAAAGCTTTCACCGTATATCAGATGGACGTGAAGTCTGCCTTCCTTAATGGTGACATAAAGGAAGAGGTGTAAGTGGAACAACCTCCAGGTTTCGTTGAATCTAACATTCCTGATTACGTTTACTTATTGCACAAAGCTTTATATGGTCTAAAACAAGCTCCTCGAGCTTGGTATGAGACGCTATCTAGCTTTCTACTTGAGAACAAGTTCACAAGGGGAAAGATAGATAAGACATTATTTCTTAGGGAAATAAAAGGCAAGATTTTGCTAGTGCAAATCTATGTCGACGACATTATTTTTGGCTCTACTGAAGACAACCTCTGCAAGAAGTTTTCAAAACTTATGCAAGGGAAGTTTGAAATGAGCAGTATGGGCGAGCTGAAGTATTTCTTAGGGCTTCAAGTGAAATAATCTGAAGATGGAAATTTCAGCTCGCAGACCAAGTTCACCAAAGAGCTAATTAATAAATTCGGAATGGAGAACGCAACCTCGATGAGGACACCAATAAGTTCAACTATGTCTCTGGATAAGGATGAAAAATGGAAACCTGTTGATGAAACCAAGTACAGAAGCATAATTGCATCCTTGCTCTACCTTACTGCCAGTAGACCTGACATAATATTTTCAACATGTCTATGTGCTATATTTCAAGTGAACTCTAAGGAATCTCACTACGTTGCTGCAAATAGGATTTTGAGATACCTTAAAGGTACGCCAAATCTTGGCTTATGGTACCCAAGAAGTAATGATAGCGAACTAATAGGATTTTCAGATGCAGATTTTGTAGGAAGCAAAGACGACAGGAAAAGCACTTCCGGGACTTGCCAATTCCTTAGAAGAAGGCTTATCTCCTCGACTAGCAAGAAGTAGAACTGTGTAGCAATCTCAATAGCTGAGTCAGAGTATATCTCTACAGGCAGTTGCTGTGCATAGTTGCAATGGATAAAGAATCAATTGAAGATTACAATATGAAGTTCCAGAACATTCCATTGTTTTGCGACTCTTCCAGCGCAATTACAATTGCCAACAAACTAGTCTCGCACAGCCGGACAAAACATATAGAGCTATGGTATCACTTCATCCGGGGGCATGTGAAGCATGGGGACATAGATCTCCAATATGTCACTACAGACAGGCAGATTGCCGACATTTTCACGAAGCTGCTTGACGAGACCAAGTTCTTGTTCTTCAAAACAGAACTTGGAATGCTCAACAAAGAAGATTAGAGAAGATGGAATCATAGAAGTCTCAGAGATCAAGAATCAGTCAAAAGTTGAAATTATCCAAATTTCTAACTTTTTGACTCGAGTAAGAAGTAAAGTACAGGAGTAAGAAAATGGCGTACTCGAGTAATTCACTTAACCTACTCGAGTAACCTATATGCCACTCGAGTAGCAAAATGACTTACTCGAGTAATAGAACCATCACTCGATTACTTCAGCACAACTACTCGAGTACTTCAGAACAAGTACTCGCGTACTTCAACCAATCTACTCGAGTACTTCCAGCTGTCTCTACTCAAGTACCTCCATATCTTTACTCGAGTAATATCAAGTCTATCGATTATCCGCCAGCCAACTTTTTCTCCTTGATTCAAATTTCCTTATTCG
This sequence comes from Platanthera guangdongensis, assembly GCA_039583875.1. Classification (NCBI taxonomy): domain Eukaryota; kingdom Viridiplantae; phylum Streptophyta; class Magnoliopsida; order Asparagales; family Orchidaceae; genus Platanthera; species Platanthera guangdongensis. The sequence continues at coordinate 136,585,909 of CM077147.1, forward strand.
CACCCCGAGGCTTATGCCTCCACTTCTAATGTATGATTACATCATTTATCTCATAATTAGACATAAACCTAGGGTTATATAAATCGAAAATTCCAAAATCATTCTCTATACGAAATCATTTTCTCTCTCGAGTAAGCCGACAGTCGTTTCGTCTTCCGCCAAGAAGTTGCAGAGCCGCGTCATCTTCCTCCCCGCCATAGTTTTTCCAAGACCTTTTGGATCATTGCTTCCTCCTCAAAGATTGGCATCGATTCTGAACTGTTTGCCGCCGGTATCGCCGAACTTTCAGATGATTTCCACAACCTTATGATACTTCTTGACACCGCCGGACTTACCTTCATTCTCCAAGAACCCTGTAAAATCCTGTTTGTCGATGTTGCAGAGTTCTTTAAAAATGTCAAGATCAAGCAACATGGAGCACTACTCAAGTCTAAAGTCAGAGGAGTTAAGATCAAACTTACAAAGACCTCTGTTTCACAACTTCTTCGATTACCAATTGTGGATGAAGAAGATCATCTTGGTCCTGATGTATTTGACAAGACATGTCTATTCTATGGAGTTTCACCAGAAGCACAATACATCAAAAGGTCTGACATTAATCCTGAAGGGAAGTTGTTAGTAGAAATCTCTCTCTCTCTCTCTCTTTCTTTGATATAATGCAAGCAATAGTCTGTAGGAAGAAATTTCAGTTTGGAATGATGATTCTTGACAAGATTAAAGACAGTATTAAAGCTCCAAATTATGCCAGGATAATCTCTCTCCTCCATTAAGTCAACCCTGAAGTCTTTAACTTCTCAAAAGGGACTGTTCTTCACCACATGATGAAAGTTTCTATATCTTCCATTCAAAGATGGGAGTTGAAACTGCAGAATCCAACTCAGGCTGCCAAGGTTCAAGAGATTCAAGCTACAGAGGATAGGACCCCATCTCCCTCTCCACATTATATTACCATCTCCTCTGGTGCATCTATTGAGGGGGAGCCTGCTCCTTTAGTTCCAGCAAGGATACCTACACCTCAAGCAGTTACTCCTCCTCCACCTCAGGCTCTAGAAGAGACTCCATCTGAAGCATAACTTCAAGAAGCCCTACTGTCAACTGAAGCTGCAATCAGTGACATGATTGAAGAGCTAACTGCAGATGAACCCCTTTCCCCACTTCCAAAAGTACCAACTGATAAAGTTCCCAAGCAACCCACTCCAGTACAATCTCAATATCACACTCCATCTCCCACCAAGTCTCCTACTGCAAATCAAGAGCAGGATGACATCATTTTCATTTCAGATGAGAAAGAGAAAACTGTTGAACCAGCTGAAGCTCCATTAAGAAATTTTGACTTCACCATCCCCATGCACACTGATGAAGGGGATGCCCTGATTCATACAACCAAACCTGAGAGCTCTGTAGTAATTAAAGAGTTAGCTCGATGGGTTGCTCCTCCTCCAGTTCCCTCTTATGTTGCCCCTCCTGCTGCTGCTCCATCCAGTGATCTGATGAATCAATTTGTCCTTCTGCTTCAAGAACAAAGAACCTACTTTGATGCTTCACTCAAGGCTGTTACTAACAAAGTCACTGCTCTAGAGACTGAAATGAGCAGGGGATTTGCAGAGATCCAGCATAATACAGATCAGCTCAGACACCTTTTCCAAATTGGTGGAAAGGCTCTAGATCACACTATTACTATTGTTGGTCAAGTTATAGAGCAATGTGTGACTCTTGCTAATACTCAGATGGAATTAGATAAGAGAGCTGAAGCTGCAAAGATGAAGATTTGTGAAGAAGATAGAATCTTAAAAGATGATGTCATCAATAAACTGACTGTAGAAGTCAGAAAGCGGAAGAGTTTAGTGAAAGAATATCTTGAGAAATTAGATGCTCTGAGGCACACTCAATGGGAAGCCAAGATGAAAGATATATATGATGATGTGCTAGGACAAATTCAAAGTGTCAAGTTCTATACCTAGGACACAGCTGTTTGGATGCACAATCAGATTCTTCTAGAATTCCCAGTTGATCCTAACATCATTCCTCACCATCTCAATCCCTTAGCTGCTGCTGATCCAGTACAAGCTCCTCAACCTACAATTTCTCCCAAACCTGAAGTCCATGAAGGTCCTCCTCCTGATTCTTATGCTCAAGTTTGGGAGGCAGACCCAGCAGATATATTCTTCCAAGCTCCTCCTGAGATTATCACCTCTAAGAAGAAGAGAAAATATGGTGATGGTGCCTCTGCCAGCAGGTCAATCCCAGTTCCTGATTCAGAAAAGAGAAAAGATCTAGAGTTTTCAGAGATCTGGTCTACTACTTCAAAAACTCTTATTTTAGATACTCTCAAACTTGTTATAGACTACAATGAGAGAAGGAATAAACATTACAGCTCCCAGGAATGCGAATTATATGAAAAGTCTATGACTAAGAGGAGACGGTATGACAGAGAATTTGGAAGGAACAACCCTTCTGCTCCTCTAAGACCTCCAAAGTACTATCCTAAGCCATTCAGCTACCAATGGAGACAACAAGAGAAGCAAGACAGGAAGCACCACCAAGTCTAAGCTACAAGGATTATGAGAGTGTGGGAATGATTTTTGTAGAAATGATATCTTTGCAAAATCACATTTATATAATTCTAAACTTTGATCATATAATCTTGATTATATTCTTATGCCTTATTACACTGCTTTATCTATTTGCATATATAGTGTTTTTTTATGTCTCTATAATTCACCTTAGTGTAAAAGGGTTCTGACTTCTACAAATATGGGGAGATTGTTGAGTATTATATCCACATCAACACATATTTGATGAAGTCACCCTTGAACTAAGATGAATTAGGTTGTATTTGATGTCTTGTTTGACTTTTGTGTGTGCAGGACTCTAATGCCAAGTGTAGACCAATGTAAGTCTACAATGGGTCACCAAACACAGGACCATATAATGAAATCCCTCATCGTGTGATCCATGGTGTTGACTCATGTATAGCCTCTCTATTGGGATACACTTCATATTTAAGCACTAGCACTAATTGGAGAAAAGACTTGTTGTTGAACTCACCAAAGAAGAAGAGAATTCTGTGTAAAGAATTTCACTAAGTACTTTACTCGAGTAGATCCATACATACTCGAGTGAATACTTAGTCTACACTCGAGTGAGAATCTTTGTACTCAAGTAAGGAAGTTAGATCTCGAGTAGTCAAGTTATAGTTCTCGAGTAACTTAGTCAACTACTCGAGTGGATTCCTTCTCATTCTCGAGTTAAAAGAATTTCTTCTCCAAAAGTTTTCTAAGTAAATTACTCGAGTAGTCATAAAATTACTCGATTAGTTTAGTCTTCTGTCTCAAGTTACAGAAGTATGGATATCGTGTAATTTATCCGTACTCGAGTAGTCAATTTATGTACTCGAGTAGTTCATTCATTACTCGAGTAGTCTAGAGTTAATACTCGAGTAACTAGATTTTCTTCCCTCAGAGTTTTTCTAAGTCCATTACTCAAGTAGCTAATTCTATATACTCGAGTAGTTCTTATTATCTCCAGTAGTTCAGTTTCACTACTCGAGTAGCCTAGAATTCTATTCCAGAAAATATTCTAAGTCCCTGCCTCGAGTAGTTTATCTACCTCTCGAGTATTCAATTTCTTTTCACTCGAGTAGTTCTTATTGTACTCGAGTAATCCAACTCCACTTCTCAAGTAATCATTTTAAGCACTCGAGTAAGCCTCTTTCTACTCGAGTAGTTGCTCTTCATTTCAGATTTTCTACAAATCTTTACTCGAGTAAGTTTTCTTCTGATTCACTCGAGTAGTTCTATTTAGTACTCGAGTAGCTTTATCCTCACTCGAGTATGTCAGTTTAACTTTTTAATAAATTCGGTAAGTCTAGAATTGGCAGATTTCTTAATCACCCTTGACGTGATTGGTCCACGTGTACCTTATTATCAACAATTATGACTGTTAGTGAAGATCCTATATAAGGTCTTATCAAACCGACAAACCCTAAGAAGTTTTTGTAGCCAAGATTATTCTAAGTTCTCTCTGAATCTCTTTCTCTCTCTAACAACGAAAGTCGCCACTGCCGATCTTCATCGCTCACATCCCACTAAGGTTTTCGATTTCAGAGGATTCAGATAAAGAAGATTCACAGATCGAGATCATCGCTCAGTTCTCCATCATCTGTCTGATAGTGTGAAGCCAAGAAAGTTCAGATCATGCCTTTTACCGAGAATCTTCTTCAACCTCTCTGATAAAGCTGCAAAGTTTAAAAGATGAAGATCCAGGCCGATTGTTTGCAGATCTGAGACAGTGTTACTGTTTGTATTTCTACATACTTTCTATTTCATTCTTGTAGGAGAATTCTCTCCGAGTGTAGGAGCCCTTGTCTCCGAGATTGTAGGAAGTTTTACCTTCCGAGTGTAGATCCGTTTTGTGGATCGAGATTGTAGGATCTTTGTTATGTGGCGTAGGATTGGTTTTCAATCTAAGATAGTGGAGTAGCCGAGTCTAGTGTATTGCTAGATCGGTGAGGGAAAGTGGATGTACCCAAGGTTGGGGAACTACTATAAATTTTTTGTCGTCTGTGATTGATTGGTAGATAGTTCTGGGCTTCGATCTTAAATTTTTATTCCACAAAAAGATGCACATCTCACCTATTCACCCCCCTCTAGGTGATTTAGGTAGACAACTAAACTCTTTCGTTTGCATTGAATCCACTAGAAGGTGGAAAGAGGAGGGTATTCTGATGGGTTGATACATGATATTACCGTGTAATTTTGCATATAGAATCCGGAAATCGTAGTACAAAATAGGCATGTTGTATGAAGCCCATCCGGACAGGTTTGTCTGGAATGGTGATGTTTTAATTTGAGTGTCGGAGAAGTCTCCGAGTATAAATAGGTAGTTTATGGAGTTTGAGGGGTTTTTCCTGTGAAGTGAGTAGCAGGAAGTACTGGAGATGCGCTCCAGGAAAATACCCAGAAAATACCATTGTTTTGGATAACCGTTGGATATCACAAGGCGATAGTGGATATTGCTTGCGATAGCTCTTTGTGTGCTAAACTTTGTGAAAGTCACATTTTCAGGCACTACAGGATGCATCAGGTTTTTCTGGAAAGATGTTCTAGTTATGGTTAAGTCTGGAGACAGATAGAGATGTTCTGTTATGAATGTCAGGCGATAGTGTCTATCGCTGGCGATAGCTCCCAGATAGTATTGTGCTTGCGAAGCCTTTCTCGTGGAGATCGTGTGGCTAGCAGGTGAGCTATGTGCCTGGGTGCCCAGATTTGATGGCCTTGAGAGCCATTATACACAGTGTTGGTTATGTTTTGGATTAAGGGAAAGGGGAGGCTGACCTGCGCCATGTAGATTAGCCATGAAGGTTTCGGCATTCAGCGATGGCATGTCGATTTGAGTAACCGGAAAGAGCTACTTGTACCCGTACTTTATGGTTCAGTTAAAGAGACCTAAAGTACGTGGCACTTATTGTTGGCATATGGGGAGAGTCATGGCTATAATGCCATTATATGTTAGGCTATAATACTTAATATTGACTGTCAAGACCGAGACCTCTCAACGATGGAGGGGCTGGATATTTCCAGTACTCCGATAACATGCCCTGAGTGCACAGAATTTTCAGTAGTGATGCAAATGATATTGAATTGTTCTTGAGTTGTAACTTAGTGTTATATATCTATATATGAATGTAATGCCTGCATGGAAGGAATACTACTGCCCCTATAATAGGGTAGGTTCATTATAAAATTGTCAGTAAAATCTAACAGTTGCCTTGTTTGCCACCGTACTTGTGGAATGTACATATGTATATGTTGGAGAGCTGAGCAAGAAATAGCTGGATGCAGCCCTTTGATGCTATGCCGGCACTCGAAGGCCAAGCAAAGAAGTTTTACTATTTTCACATGTGGTCGGCCTGCATGTCGATGTTTGTAAATTAATCTTGTGAAAAAAACAATTGTAAGGCCTTAAAACCACACTTTTCGGTGTATTTTGTGAACATTCCTATTTATTTTAATATAGTGGACATTCGTGTTACTTGTGTTCAATTAACCCTTGAAGTTTCTGATAGAATGCTCTAAGTTAGGATTTGTTTTGTCTTTTTGATACTAACATGTAACTCTACTGACTGTGTGTGGAATATCGCATGGGGCCCCGACAGAACCTTCTGTTATATTTTACGCGACATACAGAGGTGTTATAATATTCATGAGTATTGTTGTTGTGGCAAAGTTGGTTATTTTGCCAAAGATTGTTGGCACAACCCCAATGTGCCTAGTGCAAGGCAAGTCTTCCTGTCAGAAATGCTACAGGCAGACATGTTCATTTTCAGACTAATAGGAACCAAGTATCCAAACCCTTTTGGGTTCCTAATGTAAACTAAATTATGGTTGTAGGTTAGTCCAAGTACCCATGCACCAATATGGTACTTGGACAGTGGATGTTTCAAACACATGACTAGAACAATGCATCATATAAAGGATTACTCTCCAGTAAAGAATAGACAAAAGGAGGTCTTTGGAGGCTCAAAAAAGGGGTTACCAAGGGCTATAGTATGATCAACAATGACATAGTCTCAATAATAAAAGTGTCCTATATATAAGGGTTGCAACACAACCTGATATGTATAAGCCAACTCTGTGATCTTGGCTATGTCATTATCTTCTAAAAGGTTGAGTGTCTGATCAAGAGATCAAGTTTCTAAGAGGTCATTTTGACAGGCACTAGGAGTGGGAATATCTATTGTTTAAACTTTTTATGTTTAAGTTCTTACACACCAGTTTGTGTAGTTACTAATGAGAAAGTCTCCTATATGCAATGACACAAGAGACTTGCCCACATGAACTATAAGACCATTAGCAAGCTCTTCAGTGGAAAGCTAGTTAGAAATGATCACAAAATAAGACGCACCAAGGAGGTCATTTTCTTTGCATGTCAAAAGGTCAAGCAGACCAAAGCTTTCTTTAAAAGAATTGGGGCCAAAGATTATGTGTGGTGTTTGTACCTCCTGCATATGAACTTATTTGGCCCTATGTCAACTCATAGTATTGGTAGGAAACTCTATATAATTGTGACAGTTGATGACTATTCCAGATATGCTTTGGTATTCTTCCTATAGAAAAGTTTGAAACCCTAGACATCTCCATGACCTTTGTAGGCAAGTTTAGAATGAAAAAAGTAGCTCTGTGTTCAAGATCAGAAGTGAGCATGGTACTGAATTTTAGTCTGAAGGCATAAGAAAGTTCTTTGAAGAATGCAGGATTTGTTAGAGGTTTTCTTCTCCAAGAACTCCCCAGCAAAATGAGATAGCTGAGAGGAAAAAAAGGAATCTCATAGAGGCTGGCAGGACAATGCTTAGTGACACGTCTCTCCCAAAATACTTTCTGGCTGAGGCAGTTGTTGGGTATTGTATCGACAATACACCTGATTTGAAGAAGGGTCCCGTTAAGCTAAGATGAATTAAGATTTTATTTGATGTTATATTTTCAGTTATGTATTTGCAGGTCTACAATGCTAAGTACACACCAATGTCAGGTTACAGTGGGCCAGTAAACATAGGACTATACAATGTAATCCTTCATTATATAGGCCAATGTGTTGACTCACGTGTATTTTATGCAGGCTTGCATGTTTGACAACGAATAAATTCACGGACTAGAACGTATACCTCTCTTCGATCTATATCCAATACTCGCACGATCATTCTACGCAACACCACGTTAATTAATTCTATCAATTATATGCTAGCATACGGGTAGTCAAACTGATTAGGATCAAATAGAGGCGATAGACCAATATTCTTTCCTACTAAAAGGACCAACCCGGTCCGATCAAGCAAAGGCTGTACCAAAAGAGATCTACAAAAAATAACGATTCAGAAACGGTAGATCTCTCCCAACAAAAGATAACGACGGTTTGCAAAGGATTTTCGAAAATAAATCAAGCAAGATAAACACAAACCAATCGAAAGAAAACCACGATTATTCAATGCTTCAAGATGCATCGCCAAGAATTTCCACCATAAGAATATCTATAAAAAGAAACAGACGAGAGTAGAAATTATTCGTTACCTAATCCGAATGGATGATTCCGATTTCTTTACTTGGATCGCCGGTCAACGGCTCCGCCGGAGTCACGTCGGAAGGAGAGGAAACTTGTCCAACTTCGTCGCATCACGCCTTGGCCGAGATACACGAAACCTTGTTGCCAACAATTTGGCCTAACCACTAAAAGAGAGGGGTGGTCGGGTTATATGGTTTTGGTGGAGGGTGGCCGGTTGTAGCCTAGGGTGGTCGGGTTAGGGCTTAGTGGAGGTGATCGGGTTGGATATGAGGTGGCTTTGAGGGTGGTGGTGGAGGGACAAACCGTGAGGGAGAAAGTGAGAGAAATGGTGGCGATTTAGGGATAACCAAATATCCTTACAGAGAGAGAGGAGCAAGAGGGGAGGGGGAAGGTGACCAAGCCACTAAGATGAGGGGGAGAAAGAAAGGCGGGCGGCCAAGAGGAGGAGGGGGTGGGAGGTGGCCGAATTTTACCAAGGGGAAGGGTGATCTCAAAAAGATTTTAGGGGGATTATTTTCTTATTATTCTTCTCTCCAATCAATCCTTCATAACATGGCTATATATAGCCTACACAACTCAATCTCCCTCCATTCAAAGTTCAAAATTCAAATTGCAAATATGATGGTTATATGCACCCATCATAGCATATGAAATGAAATAATTTAAACAACACATGATGGTTATAAGAACCCATCATTACACATGAAATGAAAATTAAAACATGAAATAAATACTTAAAATAAAATTGCTAAAATAATAAAATTATTAAAACTATATAATTGTAACTTGTTAATTTATAATTATATATATTTATATAATGGCGGCGGACGTCGATCCCATCCTCGAGCTTGCGGTAGCGATCGTCCCAATCGACAAACTCTCTCAGTTGGGGATCAATGGCGGGTGTGTCAGCAATGTCTCCATCAATCCTTCCCCACTCAAAAATACACATCACAGATGAGTTGGTCTGAATGTACCGATGCAGGAGAGCATCATCCCAAAGAAACACATAGCGGCAAACAACACCACTTGGAGAAGATAGCACATCAACCTGGAGTATCCTGTTATGCAAAATGGTGGTCCTAGAGAACCTCGGAAAAGCATTAGGCAATAAAGGAGAACAAATTTCTACATCAAAAACCAATGTACCTCCAGTGAAGACTGATGAAGAGGGCGATCCAGGAACAAACTCACTACCCAAAATATAAGAAAATAAAGTGGACCCAAACAGACGGGCAGATAATTCGAGTGGTGGAGAAACATATAGCTTTAAATCAAAAACATTAAAAATAGGGGTAACACCCCAACCAGTGCATAACTTCAAATGATATTCTTATTCTCCTAATTTCTTTAATATCTGAAAATGATTTTAGGTGAACATGAAGGAAACTCATTACGTCGCTACAAAGTGAATTTTAAGATACCTCAAGAATACACCTAATCTTGGCTTATGGTACCCAAAAAGTAATGAAGTTGAGCAAAATGGATTTTTCAGATGCAGATTTTGTAGGCAGTAGGGATGACAGGAAAGCACTTCTGGGACGTGCCAATTACTCGGAAGAAGGCTTTTCTCATGGAGTAACAAGAAGCAAAATTGTGCTACAACTTCCACTACCGAGTCAGAGTACATCTCTGTTGGTAGTCCTTGTGCACAGTTTCTTTGGATCAGGAATCAACTTAAGGACTACAACTTGAAGTTTAATGATATTCTGATGTTCAGCAACTCCACCAGTGCAATATCGATTACAAACAATCTAGTGTCGCACAACCAGACAAAGCACATCAAAGTATGATATCACTTCATCTGGGAGCATGTGTAGGACAAGGATATAACCCTTAGCTATGTCCAGACGGATAAGAAGGTCGTAGATATGTTCATGAAGCCACTGGAAGAGGCCAAGTTCTCGTTTATCAAAATGAAACACGGTATGCTGAACAAGGACTCGTGAAGATGGCCTATAAGACAGGAATTCATAAGGGGAGTACTTCATAAACCAGAAAAATTTGTCCAAGGAAAATTCTTTGAATATCGGTCAGCAGAAATAGGCGATTCGTTGGATATACACGACTAAACTCGACGAATTTGAGTCTGCGTCCGATTAATTTCACTAAATATCACATGGGTCAGCAGAAATCGGTGATTCGTCGGATATACACACCTAAACTCGACGAATTTGACTCTGCGTCTGATTAATTTCACTGAATTTGACTCTACGTTCGATTAATTTCAGCAAATTTTCATTCCTATATTGGATCCGAAGAGTCACGACTTATCAGGTACGATCCTTTCCCTTGTCAAATTTAAATTATATATAAATACACACACAAGCAGTCGTGCAATGGGACCCCGTGCAGGCAACATTCATCGTGGTTGCAACATTTGTCGAGGTGCGATACTTGTCATGGGTGCGACATTTGTCAGGGTGACATTTATCGTGGGAGCGACATTTATTGTGGGGGCGATATTGTCGTGGGGGAGACATTGGTCAGGTGCGGCAACATTGGTCAGGGGAGGCAAGATTGGTTGGGGGCGACAATATTGGTCAGCGGAGGTGACATTAGTCGGATGCGGCGACATTGGTCAGGGGATGCGACATTGGTCATAGGAGGCGATATTGGTCATGGGGGCAACATTGGTCGAGACCAGATGCATTGTAGTAAGGGTGACATTGGTCGTAGGGGGCAATATTAAGTGTGGAAGGAGATATTAGTCTTGGACAACAACATTGGTCGTGGGGGCGACAATCAGTGGAGCGGGGACATTGGTAGTGGGGGAGACAATCAGCGGGGCGGGTGACAATCAGTGGGGCAGGCGACAATCATAGGGGCGATGATATTTGGAATGTTTGGCATCATTGGTCGTGGGCCACAACATTTTCATACGCTGCAACATTGTCAGTTTTATTTCATAGAGTGTGCACTGGGACCCCCATGCATGGGCGGCGACATTTGGCGGGGGTGACGAAATTTAGTGGGAGTGAAAAAATTCGGCATAGGAGGGGACATTCGGTGGGGGAGGGGGCAACATTCAGCAAAGCGGCGACATACATCATGGGATGCGACATTTAGCGGGGCGACAACATTCGGCGGGTAAGCGACATGCGGCGGTAGAGGCGACAAATGACAGGGGCGATGACATTCGGCGGCGGTGGCGACATTTGACGGGGGTGATAACATGTGGCGGTGGAGGTGACATTCGACGGTGGCGGCGGCATTCGGAAGTGGAGGTAACATGCAGCGGTGGAGGCAACATTCGGCGGTGGAGGCAACATTCAGCGGTGGAGGCAACATTTGGCGAGTCAGCGACATTCGGCGGGGCGGCGACATTCGGCGTAGACAGCAACGTGTGGCGGGGACGATGACATGCAGACTTTCCCTAATGTCTTTAATAGTCAATATTCTGATTTCCTATCTCTAACTTTCATCTAGAGGCCTAATTTGCACACCATCTTTCTCTCTCTCCCTCAATCTCCCTTTCCCTTGGGTCCATGAAGCTTGGATCTCACCCTTTCTCTCTCCAACTTTTTCTCTTCTCTCTCCTCATGCCCTAAACACTAAATTAAGCCATCTTGATTTAGCTAATTTGAAGTCAGGGAATGTTGTAGGCGAAATGCGGATAAAGGAAACGGATCAACATGCATCGACCATTAAAAGTGCATCATTCAAATTTGAATGACAAGGTTGTGTGATAATGTACAACAACAAATGTATATTAGAAATTAGTTATATGAAGCTAAGAATTATTATATTATCTCACATAATTATGGTCGTGTGGGGTGTTTGCCCATATAAATGAATAATATCATATGAAGGGTATGTTCAAAGAAATCGCAAGCTAAAATCAACATTGAATCATGCTCAGTGTACCTGCACCTGTCAGGGATCATAGTTGTTGCGTATAATATCTTTGTTAGGATTAAGCCTGCTCATAAATTCCAAAAGTCAATGACTCATATTAACATATGAAAAGCTATCAAAAATTGACAGAGAGTCTACTTAAATATGAATGCAAATGTGATAAATTATCTCTCTTCTTAAATGTGAAGACAAATGTGATAAATTACATATAAATTTATGCAGTGTTGTACATAAATTTATGCAGCATTGTACATAAATCTACGTTGATAATCTAGTTGATAAAATTATGCAGTATTGTATATAAATTTATGTAGTATTGTATATATATATTTTTAGTGAGCTCCGGTCTTCAAAAAACATCCATTAAAAAATTCCTAGTTGCTCTAATTTAATCTAACTAATGGTAACAAATGGATAATACCAATAAAGTGATCAAATCAAAGCTTTAAAATTTAGTGATGAAAGATGATTATTTGCCACTAAAATTCATTTATGAAACAATAGGGTATGCAAGTATAGAACAAAAGACACAAAATCATCAAGGAAGTCTAAGAGAATAAGCAGGAAAAAAACTACCTAAAACACTCATTGCACAAACATCTGCTTGAAAGTATTCAAGCAAATTTAAGTATGAAGCATGCATATCACAACACTATAAAGCATGCATATCTAATTCTTTCACATGGAAAGTTATGCAAAGATCCTACATTATATACATCATTCTATCGATTCTGGAGAAGTAATCCCTCCTAAAAATGGAATTAATAAATGAATGCAAAGAACATGGATTTTATCCAATACATCAAATGCTACACCACACCTTATGGGCTGGATAATCAAGTTCCTTATTTTTTCTACTATTCGTTTATCCATTATAGCCTTGTAGTTTTGTTAAGAATGAAAAATAAAAATAAAAATTTCCCTAAAACATCAATTCAATTAAAGGTTTGTGATAAAACATAGATCAGTATTAAAACAAAAACAATATTCATAGAGTATTTATTTGAAGGTTGAGGCCCACCTTGATAGAAGTGGTAATAGCTTCAAATGATGCCCTCGAAAGAGCTTCAATTACAAAAATATTCTACAATGAAGATAAAATTCTAGAGGCAGGTGAGCAGTAAACTAAGAAGTTTAGTGCCAACCCTCGTTTTGTTGGATGAGTTTGGTCCAGTTCTGCCCTTGCAATATCTTGCACATAGCCAATGCAATGTCCTGTGACATATGATAAGGAATGTTAGGAATGAAACATGGCCAAAAAAACATAACAGATAACTATGCAAATCATGGTGGAATAAAAAAGATAACATCAGCATGTAGAAGATATGTATGACTGTATTTTTGGACTTCTATTACATCTCTTGTGCTCAAAATTGAAGAAAAATAATGGTGGGATGGAGAAAATCAGTAATCATCTTTTCAAACATGTCCAAACAAATATTGAAAATCGAGGACATGATTTTTATTTCTACACGGGTTTGAAAATGTGAGGAGAGTTTCAAATGCAAAACAAAAAAATAAATTAGGCTTGGAAGAGGAATAAAATTTTACTTCTACACCGGGTTTGGAGGAGAGTTTTAAATCCAAAATATTAAAAATATTAGTCCTGGAAGAGGAATTAGTACATTTCCAAAATAAATAAACATTCACCAAATTGAAAATGTGGAAATCTGAGAGCATGTAAATCACCTTCAACAATGCCCTTAACGGAGGAGGGGATGTTGAGAGAAGTCTATGAAAGAGTACCACCTACTACAATCACATTAAACAATCCATTAAGCAGAGAGGTGTTTCCCGCAAGAGTTGCAAAAAAGAGGGTTAGTAGTTTTCCTATAATAAAATGATTGGCGCATTTGATCAAACAGGTTTTGAGATTTAGGAAGAAGAACTCCTCAGTTGTGATGAGTCGGTAGTTCCAGAGGTAGTATAAATGACATGTAGATGATTTCAAGCAATGGAAAATATGGAAGAAGGTCCATATGACTGGCAGCAATGTATAAAAAATTAAGCTGACTGGAAGGAGTTGAGAAGCTGCAGCAATGCAAGCATGAGTTGGAGGATAGGATACGATGTTCTGCTATTTCCCTAAAATAGAAATGGAGAGGTAATAAAATAGAAATGGGGAGATCTGTTACCTTTGCTCCCTATCAGTAGGAAGAAGCTGAATGGAAGAACCTTCATCCAGACGGAGCAGCCGAATGGAAGAAGGCCCAGATGCACAATGATTTTCATGGCGACATGGGCTTGAAGCTCCAAAAATTTCTGAGGAAGAACGAAGATGAGGAAGAGTGTGTTCTGAATTAAATCTGCGTTGAGAGAAATAGAAGAGGAAGATGTGAGAAATAACTTGAAAGGAAGAGCTCGGAGCTTGAAGCAAACTGAATCGCGTGCTGCCATCAACGCCGCTAGTAGGAGAATAGGGTTGGGGTTAGATGCGAATGGGTTTGCGATTTCCCCATCGCCACCGACTCTTCCATCGCATGGAAGAAGCGCGAGAGGAGATGCGGGCATGCCGAGTTCATGGCACCATATAGTCCTTGGAGGAGCGAGTGCTTGCCCTAACTGCGCGGAAGAACGACGGAAGAAATCGCGTGTATCGACATTTTGAGGCTAGTGAACAGCGCCAGCTTGTTTTAATTAATGCTTGATCCGGTCAAAAGACCAAAGTACCCCCATGTTAATCCTAAAAAACGGTATTTATGAGGGTAAAATGGGATTAAAATATTACACATGGTGTAATATAGCTACTTGCTTATAGTATAAAGATATATATATATATATATATATATATATATATATATATATATATATATATATATATATATATATATATATATATATATATATATATAAGGGTTCAGGGCAAACCTTCGCCATTTCGTCGAAACCATACAACCAACTCTGAATAATCCTCCCGATGATTCTTCTTCCTACTCTCGTTCTTCGTCGGTTAGTTTAGCTCAAGACATAACTGATAGTCCAGCATAGTTCTCTCGCCTTTTTCTTCCAGAGATTTGATCCAAAAACTCTTTCCCCGTCGATTCCGTCCGTGATGGCAATGAAGTTCCAAGCTGACTGTTCAATCCAGAGTTGAATCCTCAATTTTAAGATTTCTATCCTCCATGGCTCCTTGATGCACCAGCGGCTTGCTAGGCGATTGAGAATTGGTTCGTATAGGTTTTACCTCTTCATTCATTGAGTTTAGAAATGTTTTCCTGATGTTGGAGTCCACCGGCCTTTCCTTTGTACTAGAACATCCATGCAAAATTCTAGACAAAGATGTCCTGGAATACTTTCAGAATGTTGAACTCCGTAGGGAGGATTCTGTGATAAGGAGTAAATTTGGACATACAAAGGATAAAGTGAAAGCTTCTCTCCTCAGCAGGCTATTGGGTCTTCCAACTTGTGTTGAGGAAGATCAGCTAGAAGAGGAGGACTTCATTAGAGCCATGCTGTTTTGTGGTCTGCACAAGTGTACTAAGGCAGAGAAGCGCAAAAACATGAATGAGGAAGGAAAGTTATTATCATATATTATCGGTAAATAACTCCTATGTAATAGGATCACATGATTATTTATATTTAGAGATGTTCAAGATCATGGTAGCTAATATCTGCAGGAAGAAACTGGATTGCGGTGCAGTGTTGTTTGATAATATCGAAGACATTATCCAAACTCACAACTTTGGAAGGAATATCATCTTGTTCTTGAACCAAATGGACAGAAAAGTTTGATATGACGAAAGGTGCGCTTATCCATCACCTAAAGAAAATTGGCTCTTTCATATTCTCGAGGTGGGATAGGAGGATCCAGAGGCCAGGGGGAGCCAGAGATCAACCTGAGGTAGAGGAAGTGGATGTTCCTGATGATAGGATTCCTACTTCTACCCCACGGAAACTTCTAATAGATTGCGTGCAAGAGTTGAGGGGGAGACAATAGATACATAAGTGGATACTGAGTTAGTGCCCTTGAGTGTTCCTTCAGTTGCTGTTCCAGATATCCTAATCTTCCCTAAGTTAGAGACACCAGTCCTAGTTGTAGAGGTTCTAGTTTTAGTATCATTTCCAGCTACTACAATTATAGATAAAGAGACAGTTGATATGCTCTCTAAGGTTACTACTATAGGCCAGGATGCAGCAGCTGAGATAGTCGCTGATGTGCCTGAGGATGAGACTGCTAATGAGGTGAATGAACTAGTAGATGATACTGCGCTAGATGTTGTTGATTATGAGATTTATGAGGATATGCTTGGAGCTCTTGATAATATAAATGATTCCTCTACACTCACTGTTCCAGAGAATCCACTTACACCTCTCCCAGATGTACTATTGGTAAGGTCTGAGGGGGAGCAGAGCCATCCTTCTGTCTCCATACAAATAGAGTTAGACAGATTCGTGTGAAAGATTTAGAGAAGGATTGTTGCAATCCCAGGTGGACCTCCAATGGAGAAGGTAGATGTCATTGACTTGTCTAATGAGGAAGGAGACCCTGAACTGCACCGTCCTTTCCTAGAAGCTACTTCTCCTAAACACCTTTCAAAAGCTACTATTACTCCAATGGAAGAGTCTTGTAATGACTCCAAGGGAAGTGCAAAAACACCTACCCCTCCCAGTGTTCAGGCTGCTGATATACCATCTACCAGTCCAGAGGTATCTATTCTGAAGAGAATAGACGGCATGATGGCCAAACAACAATCTCATTTTTATCATTCCTTGTGAAATGTGACGAGGAAGGTTAAATAAACTAAGAATGATTTGAGCAATGGCCTTGCAGTTGTCAAGGTACGTTTTGACAAATTAGATGCAAGGTTGGATTCCTGGTTTGTTCAGGGTCGTGAAGCAATTGTTCATAACATGGTCGTGCTCAAAAGTAATGTGGAAGTTCATCAGAATGTTGATAATAATGCAGTGACCATGATTGATCCTCACAATAGATCAATGGCTCATTTTCACATGATGATGGGAGCTTATGCCAATGCTATAGCTGTTGAAGTCAGAAAGGGGGAGGATGCCCCAAAAGATAAGGTAGATGCTGTTGAGGCTGCCGTTGTTCGAAACTTCAAAGGAGTCAATGAGTATAGTTTTGATAATTTTAGTTGGCTACAAAATGAGATTTTTGGCAGACCAGGACAAGTTGATGCAAGTTTTTTAGTACCTGTTGGGCCGGCACCAGTAGATGTTGAAGTTTATCCTACTCAAGATTACTCGTAATACTGGTCAGACACTCAGGTTATTTCACACGACAGACCTGCTACTGCTACTGATATTCCAGAGGTTCATGTGGTTGAAGACACTCCTCCACCAGTTTCAAAAGAAGAAAGTATGGTGAAGGCCAATCTGCTGTGAGATAAGAGCCTGCCAGAGAAATGCCCAATAGAGAAACGACCAACTGAGAAATGGTTGAGGTTTGGAGTCCGATTTCTAGAGCCATTATCTTAGAGTCATTCACATTGGTTGATGTTGGGGGTGAGAATAGGTGGAACCTCTATGATCGGGAGGAGTGGCAGAAGTATGAGGTGTCAGGGAAAAGTGAAGAATTCATTTCAGAAATCACAGGCATAATGATCCAACTGCAGCTCCAGCCCCTCCAAGATATTATCGAGAGACAAAGACATATTTTGCTAGACAACATCAGAAGAGCCAGGGCAGGTAGCACTGATGGTTTTATATATATCTTCTGTTAATATGTGTGGATGTAGTTGCGCCAAACATTGAACTCTTTAATCTATACTATATTAAAAAGAAGTATCGTTTTAGGTTCCATGGCAAGGTAAAAAAGACATCAGGTGGATCTAAACCGTTCGATCGATCACATTTGGATTGCAAATAAAATATTCCCAAAAAAATCACTCCACCTTCTCTCTCCTCTAGCCCGACTACAGTAACCCCTCCCCCCCCCCCCCCCGTTTTTTGTCCCAGCCCAACCCTCCCCCTTTCAACTAATGTCGGCGGACTGACCGGCGCCCACCGGCGGGTTCGCCGGACTCTGGCGAGCACTCCGGGTGTTGTCCGGCGACCGGCGGGCAGGGCCACCGCCAACGGTGGCCCTGCCCGTGAGAGACCACCGCCGGCGGTAGCACTGCACGTGAGACCCAGATTTGGGTCTCATGGAAAGGGCCACCGCAGGCGGTGGCCCAGCACGCCGGTCGTTAGACAACCCCCGGAGGCTTCGCCGGAGTTCGACGAACCCGCCGGTGGGCGCCGGTCAGGCCGCCGGCGGCTACGCCTCCGGCGATAGTGGAAATGGGGGGATTTAAGAATATATATATATATATATATATATATATATATATATATATATATATATATATATATATATATATATATATATATATATATATATATATATATATATATATATATACTAGCTTCTTCGAACGGGCTCCACTCGTTCTCGATGCATCGCAGCGGGCTTCGCCCATAACCAAATGGGCATCGCCCGACCCTGGAGGGCTTCACCCGCCACCCGGCTTCGCCCCGCAAAGAAGCGGGCTTCACCCGCTTGGCATTCAAGCAGGCTTTGCCCTCCCCTGGAGGGCTTCACCCGCCCCCAGGCTTCGCCCACTATAGTTTTTTAAAATATAAATTTTTTTATAATTTATTAGAATTTTTTATTAAAATTTATTTGATTTATTATTAAATTAGATTTTTTTAATAATATATTTCATTATTTAAAACAAATAATAAAAAAATAAATTGAAAACGGTGTCATTCCCCCTCCCTATTTGACGTTTGTCGAGCGGGTCAACCCGTTCGACGTTCGTCGAACGGGCCAACCTATTGGACGAACGTTCGTCGAGCGGGCCAACCCGTTCGATGTTCGTCGAGCGGGGCAACCCGTTCGACGTTCATCGACCGGGGCAACCCGTTCGACGTTCATCGAACAGGTCACACGAGCAGGGCCTCACACGGGCAGGGCCGCCGCCGGCGGCGGCCCTGTCCGCTCAATGCCAGACAACACCCGCGGTGTTCGTCGGAGGCCAGAGAACACGCCGGTGGGAGCCAGGCAGGCCGCCAGCAGTGAAGCCGGCGGCGGCAAAGAAGTTAACAATAACTGCTTGCGGAAGGGGGGGTATCGTGATTTCCTGAGATGGGAACAATAACTTTTTTGGATATTTTGGTAATGGCAGACCTCCTCTCTTTAATCCAACGGCCAGAAAGTGAGTTTGCTTGATTCTATGCTCCAGATCTAATCTATGATGTGCCTCAAGATATGTCTATTGTTTTATATAATGAAGATATATATATATATATATATATATTTATATATATATATATATATATATATATATATATATATATATATATATATATATATATATTTATATTTATATATATATATATATGATTTAAGTGTTTTGACTAGAATGTGCGCTTTGTTTAATTTTCTTTAATTCATATATCTCTTCAATTTTATGCTTTATTATTATTGTTGATCAATTCACCTTAGCATATAGGATTTTGACTTCTTCAAATAGGGAGAGAGTGTTGGTTATTCTATCCACAGTAACCCTGATTTGAAGAAGGTCCCGTTAAGCTAAGATGAATTGAGATTGTATTTGATGTTATATTTTTCAGTTATGTACATGCATGTCTACATTGCTAAGTACACACTAGTGTCAGCTTACGGTGGGTCAGTAAAAACATGACAATACAATGTAATCATTCATTATGTAGGCCAATGTGTTGACTCACGTGTAATCTCTCAATTGGGGTGTACTTCTATCCCAAGTGCCTGAGGATGATCCAGGATTTAGGAGGACTTGGAATTAGAAGAACAAAAATTTTACCCAAGTAAAATTCGTCGAGTATTGTAAGGGATATTCGTCGAATTCAGCGAGTATACTCGTTGATACTCGTCGAATTCGTCATGTATACTTACTAACACTCGTCGAATTCATCATATTATACATGAGGTAAAATCACAGAGAGTTGGAAAATCTGCCAAGTAAAAATCGTCGAGTATTCCCGTGTATTCTCGTCGAATTCGTCGAATGTATCTAACGATACTCGCCAATTTCATCGAACATACTGGTCGATACAATATGAATTCGTCGAGTCAATTCGAATTTACTTCTGATGATTTTTTAAGCAAAATTCGTCAACAATCACTGGGTCAGGCATCGAATGCATTGAGTGAGCTAGCTGATACTCGTCGAATTCGTCGATAATACTAGGCGATACTTGTCGAATTCGTCGAGTATGACTTCTACCTGGCGTCGAGTGGCAAGTTGGAATGATCTAAATTTCTCTAAGTGAATTTTGTCGAATATCACTACCAGTTCAACGATTATATTTAGCTATACTCGACAATACTCGACAAAAATGACTAGGGTTAATTTTTCGTCAAGTTTTCAAAATTCAGCTCGGGTTGAACGATACGCCATGTATATTATTTTTGACGATCTCGTTTTGGAAGTTCTTTTATAGCCATAGTAATTGAGGATCTCTATACATGCTTCGGGTGGATTTATCATCATCTCTAATCATGCTCAACATATTCCAAGAACTTGCCCGATTGAGATTTTCCATCGGCTTCAGTACATTTTGCGAATATCGTCGGCCGATGCAAGCAAAGTGCACGATTCAATCTTCATCATCTGGTTCGACTGGGGTGATATTATATGGTGATCTCTATTCCCTCAGATCTAGTTGATCTGAGATTCAAGATCCAAGTCTTCAAAGCATTCAGATCTTTTGTGTTCTCCAAGATTATTCAAGCTCAACCTATTCGAAGAACGACATAGTGAAGACCTAGATCTAAAAAAGATTACTAGTAATATTTATTGTGTGGATCTTCTTCAACATTTGTAGGATGTTTTCCCTCCGAGTTCTAGATCCATGTTTGGAATGTTTTGTAGATCCGATTTTTGATCGAGTTATAGAAGAGGTTGTTCTACGAGTGGTAGGAGCATCATCTCCGAATTGTAGGAGTTGCGGCTCCGAGGTGTAAGATTTGTTGATATCTGAGAATGGTGAAGTAGATGAATTTAGCCCTTTGTGGTAAATAGGCGAGACAGGACAGTGGACATACCCAACTAGGGGAACCACTATAAATCTTTGTGTTTTGTGAGCTCTCATTTTTAAGGTATTTTTATTCCGCAAAAGACACATACATCACCTATTCACCCCCTTTAGGAGATTTAGGTAGACACTAGATACTTTTAGCAGTTAACGCTGCTTGTCATGTCATGAATAGAGCCTCTATCATCAAGTATCACAACAAGACTCCCTATGAGATTATGACAGACAGAAAACCAAATCTAGCTTTTCTAAGGATATTTGGTAGTAAATGCTTTGTGCTGAATAATGGGAAATCATACTTGAAAGAGTTTGCTATCAAATCATATGAAAGGATATTTATTGGGTACAAAAATCATAGGAAAGCATATATGGTCTATAACTTGAAAAATCAAGTTGTAGAAGAGTCTATAAATGTTGTCTTTGATGAGTCATCAATGACTAACAATGAGCTGCCTAGGTCGTCTAGATCTACAGGTGTAGAACTAGATATGGACAAACTAAACATTAAGGACACTACTCCAACTGCATAAGGAGAAGCTGATGGTGTGTACATTATAGAAGAAGAATAAGATACTCAATATGTAGCTGAAGAGCAGCATGCTCCAGCCACTGAAGTTCAGGTAGCTGAGGAAAGAATGCCTCCAGTTATCGGGCATCTAAGGGATCATGCAAAAAACCAGATCATAAGAGATGCCAACCTGGGGGTTACAACCAGGAGCAGAAGCCTAAACATTGCCATGTACTCGAGCATTTGTCACAAGTTGAACCAAAATGATTTGAATATGCCAACATAGATCCATTTTGGATTGTTGCTATGAAAGAGGAACTGAACCAGTTCAAGAGATGCAATGTCTAGAAGCTAGCTCCCAGACCTCAAGGACATAACATTATTGGAACTAAGTGAATCTACAGGAATAAGCTTGATGAAAATGATGCTATAATCAAGAACAAGGCCAAAGTGGTTGCAAAGGGATATAGACTAGAAGAAGGAATTGACTTTGATCCAACCTTTGCACCAGTGGCAAGATTTGAAACTATAAGAATGTTCCTTTCAAATGTAGCATTTAAAGGAATCATGGTCTACCAAATAGATGTGAAGTCAGCCTTCCTAAATGGTGACCTGAAATAAGAAGTTATTGTTAAGAAACCCTCAGGTTTTGTTAATCCTAACTCTCCTGATTTTGTATTTAAGCTTAGAAAAGCTTTGTATGGGTTGAAGCAAGCCCCTTGGGCATGGTATGAAACCTTGTCTAAGTTTCTCAATGAGAACAAATTCTCAAGGCGAAGGATAGACAAGACATAATTCCTAAGAGAGGTCAATGGTAAGATCATCCTAGTCCAAATTTATGTAGATGACATAATTTTTGTGTCTACTGATGATGACCTCTGTAGAAAGTTTGCCAAATTTTTGCAAGGTAAATTTAAGATGAGTATTATGAGTTTGGGCCTCAAGTAAAACAGTCTGAGAATGGATTATCCATCTCTCAGTCTAAGTTCACCAAAGAGTTAATTAAAAAGTTTGGAATGAAAAGTGTCTCCGCAACGAAAACTCCTATGGGGTCAAATGTATCCTTAGACAAGGATGACAGGGAAACCTATTAGTGAAACCTTGTACAGATGCATATTTGGCTCCCTCCTCTACCTTACTGTTAGTAGGCCAGACATCATATAAGCTACATGTATTTGTGGTAGATATCAGGCTTACCCGAAAGAGTCTAATTATTCTGCAGTTAATAGAATTCTGAGATATCTCAAGGGCACACCTTATCTTGGACTATGGTACCCTAGGAATAGTGACTTTGAACTAATTGGTAATTCAGATGCAGACTTTGCAGGCTCTAAAGAAGATAAGAAAAGCACCTCTGGATCATGTAAATTTCTAGGAAGGAGGATTGTATCTTGAAGCAGTAAGAAGCAAACCAGAGTTACAATATCAACAGCTGAGTCAGAATACATATCCACTGGAAGTTATTGTGCTCAATTATTATGGATCTAGCAACATCTTCAGGACTACAACATCAAGCTAGGGCGAACTCTTATGTATTGTGATTCCACTAGTGCAATCTCTTTTGCTATGAATCCTATCTCTCATAGCAGGACTAAGCATATAGAGATTATGTATCATTTTATTAGATAACATGTGGAATGTGAGGACATCACACTTGAGTTTGTCACCACTGATGATGTAGGGATTCGTCGGATTAAAATAGCGTACAGATTTTCTTACAACTCAAGCCCACATAACACGTTCTAACGCGTCCTAACACAAACATTCTAGCCGCATGATTCACCGTCATCCCGCACAAACACGTGGAGGGGAGTGGATTAAAAGCGATGATCTAATTAAAGTCCAATCCTTTCCCACCGAAGATCGAAAGCAAAGGTCGCCAGACCTTTTTGAGAGGAAGATCAATAACTATATGCCAAGATCTTCCTCAAGCAAAAGGATCCACTCGATCCGGCTTCTTGAAAGGTTTCGAAAATAAACGCAAGAAGGTTTTCGATTAAATCCAAAAGATCGTATTCAAGATCGCGGATAAAAAGCCATTGCATCTATTCCAAATCTCACAAGAACTCACAAAGGAAAGATGTAGATATTACCCTCCCCAAGATGTGGTGAAGATCACACAAGGAAAGTGGAAGAGTCACACGTCCACGCACCACCGGCGTCATACCGAGCGGCAACCTTCTTCTTCGCCGAAGTCACACCGAGAAGCATCCGCCTCCGCGTTTCACAAGCCTTGGATCACCCAAGCGATTGGCTAACAAGGAGGAGAAGGAGGATTAAGGGGGGCAGCAATCCCAAAGGGAGGTGGCCGAAATTCTCAAGAGAGGATTAGTTTAGGTTTTCAAATAGCATGCCTTCATTTCTCATCAAATAAGCCTATATATAGGCAAGTCCCAAAACAAGCAAAATAAATCTAGCCATCCAATTTATCATCTATTGGATGGCTATGAGCACACCAAAAATTAAACATGTCCAAAATAAAAGACAACATGAAATAATGATAACATTAAACTAGGAAAATAAAGGTGCAAATAAGGAAAGGGCTTAAGCCCGCCGCGAACGAAGATTGTAGCCACCAAGGTCACGAGTCACGGTAGAAGGTCGTCGAGCATCTTTATGTTGCGCCGCATCAACTTGGTCACGAGCAACTTGATCATCATCCACAGCAACTTGATCACGAGCACTCTTTGCATCAACGGGCAAGGGGATGGGAGACGAGCCGGCATCAATCCTCCCCCCCTTAAAGTCACTCAACACCGATGAGTGGGCTGCAAGGTAGCGGCGGAGGAGGTCCTCATCCAAGCGAAAGATATCCGACTCTATAACCCAGGAGTCGTCGGAGGGCGGACGATCACGCCAACGAACGAGGAAGCGGCGATGGCCGCCATCAGCTGGAGAAGTGTACCCATCTGCAAGTACCTGAGCTGGGACAAGAAATGTACGGGGAAATCTAGGAAACATATCAGCATGTGGAAGCAAAGTAGAAGACTTACCACCCAGCGCTAGGCCTGTAGGTGCAATGGAAGAATGACTCACGGAACTACCACTCACCAACCCAGAAGAGACATTTGTGGAGGAAGAAATATTGGGGGAAAAAGAAGGTGTAGAAGTCAACTCAGTTGGAATGGAAACATACGACGTTAAATCCGAAACATTGAAAATGGGTGAAATACCCCAATCCGTCTGCAAATCCAAAACAAACGTGTTATTTCCTAGCCTCTTAAAAATTCGAAACGGGCCGGCTCGCTTTGGTTCCAACTTCTTAACGGTGCCAGAAGGCAGCCGCGTGGGAATAAGGCGCACTAAAACAAGATCGCCAACTTGGAAGTTAGACTCCCTCCGATGTAAATTCTCTTGGGATCGATATGACTCATACGTGGTAGCTAAAGTTGTTCGTATTTGGGCGTGTAAGTCATGTATGTGCTCGGCAAAAGATTGTGCAAATTGACTTGTATGATAAGATGGAGGTAACGAAATCAAGTCAATGGGCACATTCGCAAGGTACCCGTGCACTACTTCATTTGGTGACATACCCGTAGACCGATTGGTAGAGTTGTTGTAGGCTAATTGGGCTTGGGGGAGGAGCAAATCCCAAGTGCCTTTGTGGTCACCCACAAGACAACGCAACAAGTTTCCCAAACTCCTATTTACCACTTCCGTCTGCCCATCAGTTTATGGGTGATAGGCGGCGGAAAACAACAACTTCATTCCCATTAATGTCCAAAGCGTCTTCCAAAAATAACTTGTGAATTTAACGTCGCGATCCGAGAAAATGGTCTTAGGAACGCCGCGGTGACTCACCACCTCTTTAAAATATAATTTTGCAATGTGAGACGCATCATTAGTCTTACTACAGGGTATGAAATAAGCCATCTTAGAGAACCTATCAACCACCACAAAAATGGAATCGTGTCGTCGCTGGGTTGGAGGAAGCCCCAAACTAAAGTCCATACTCACGTCCTCCCAAGGTCTAGATGGAATAGGCAACGGAGTGTATAGTCCCACATTAGTCTTTCCCCCTTTAGACACTTGACAAACCCGACAGCTACTCACGATTTTCCCAACTAAAATGCGAAGTTTAGGCCAATAGAATTTCTCCTCGACTAAGAATATCGTTTTATCCTGCCCAAAATGGCCGCTCAATCCGCCACTATGTAGTTCCCATACTATGTGATAGCGTAGGGAGGTACGAGGAATACATAGCTTAGCGTGCCGAAATAAATAACCGTCTCTCAATACATATGCTGACACTATCATTGGTGAGTCATCGTGTGCCGCTAGATACGCTTCTCCAAAATCAGGACACATGGCATATTCATCATGTATTCTCTCAAATCCGACAACCTTTACATCCATGATCGACAATAAAAGTGTCACTCTACTAAGCGCATTGGCCACACGATTTTCAGTGCCCTTAAGGTGTTTTAAGGTGAATGAAAACTCTTGCAGATAAGATACCCATTTTGCATGACGGGGGCTGATTTTAGATTGCCCATTAATGTGCCTAAGTGCATCATGGTCAGAGAGAATCACGAACTCCTTGGAAAGGAGGTAGTGTCTCCACTGGTGTAGGCATCTAATGATGGAATAGAACTCTCTATCGTAATTGGAATAATTAAGTTTTGCACCCGCCAATTTCTCGCTAAAATAAATTATTGGGTGTCCCTCTTGGCTTAAGACACCTCCTACTCCTACTCCGGATGCGTCACATGTCAATTCAAATACTTTATTAAAATCTGGTAAGCGCAAAATAGGAGCCTCAATCATCATCTTCTTAATGTGTTGGAATGCCTGGGTAGCTGCTGGCGTCCATTTAAACTCACCCCTTTTCATGCATTCCGTCACGGGAGCCATAGTAGTACTAAAATCCCGAATAAATCGTCTATAAAAAGAGGCTAACCCGTGGAAACTCCTAACATCTCTCAAGCTTGTGGGTTCGGGCCACTCCAGAATTGCTTTCACCTTACTGGGGTCTACCTTTATTCCCTCAGATCCAACTAGGTAGCCCAAAAATTCCACTTCCTTTTCATAGAATATACACTTCTTTAAATTTAAATATAATTTTTCATCCCGAAGTGTAGATAGAATAATCCGTAGGTGAGACACATGTCAGTCAAAAGTGGTGCTATAAATCAATATGTCATCAAAGTACACCACCACAAATCGTCCCATGTATGGTTGGAATATGTGGGTCATCATGCGTGAGAAGGTGCTTGGAGCATTTGACAACCCAAATGGCATGACCAACCACTCGTAGAGCCTGTCCTTAGATTTAAATGCAGTTTTCCATTCATCCCCATCACGTATCCGAATCTGATGGTAACCACTCCGCAAATCCAATTTCGTGAAGATCGAGGCACCAGACAACATATCCAAAAGATCATCCAATCTAGGGATGGGAAACCTATACTTGATAGTGATCTTATTTATGGCTCTACTGACTACACACATACGCCACGTACCATCCTTTTTTGGAGCCAACAAAGCCGGTACCGCACACGGACTCTTGCTATTCCTAATGAACCCCTTCGCCAATAAATCCGAAATTTGGGCTTGGAGCTCCTCATGGGCTGCGGGGTGCAACCTATAATGGGGCTGATTAGGCAATGAGGCGCCCGACATAAAGTCAATGGCATGTTGGATATCACGTAGAGGGGGCAACATAGGGGGCAACTCGTCCGGGTAGACATCCTTATACTCTTCCAGCAGTTTTTTTAATTCTTTGTGTAAATCTTCTAAAACCCCATTTTCTTTATTATTATTCAAAAGAACCAATGCATAAATAATCCCATCCACAAAGGGGTCCCTCTCAAATTTTCTCCTACCCATTAGGCTTACCAATTTATTCTCGACTGGGATTGTGGTATCCGTACTTGGGCTATTGGGTTCCTTTGGGGCCGTGGGTTTTAACGTGACTACCTTCCCATTATATTTGAACTTATAAGTGTTTTCCCTCCCGTAGTGGGTGACATCACGGTCATAGAACCAAGGGCGGCCTAACAACACATGACAAGCATCCATAGGGATGACATCACACAACACCTCATCCGTATATGACTTGATCGTAAGTGGAACTAGGCAACGCTTGGTGACCGGGATGGTTACCTTGTTGACCCAAGCCACTTGGTAAGGGGTAGGATGAGGCTCGGTAGCCAAATGCATCCGCATAACGGCGTTCTCGGAAATAACGTTCATGCAGCTGCCGCTATCAATGATGAGCTTACAATATTTGTCCCCACTCTTAAAGATGAGGGAGAAAATAGTGGACCTCTTCCAATCGTCAAACGGGCGAGGGGTCGTCAGAATACAACGCATAACGCTAAGTAGGTGTCCATCCTCCATATCACTAGGCACACCATCCGTCTCATAACCCTCATCTGCCTCAATCAATAAATCTGCAAAGTCACTAGTGGACTCGTCTAGAAGAGCTAAAGTAGCCTTGGCCTTGGTGGGGCACTCATAGGCATAGTGGCCTTGAATACCGCAAGAGTAACACGTGGTGTTAGCCTTGCTCACCTTGCCAATAGGGATTCTCTCACTATTAGGCTGCCTAGGGTTTCTCACAGTCACGACAATTGGTTTGGACTCCCCAACCTTCGCCTTACCCTTATCATAATAAGTGGAGGAAAGGGCGCCTATGGGGGCCTTTCCCTTTTGTTGGGAGTAACGGGGTTGGGTTTTCATGGCCAGATGTTTTCAATGTCCAAGGCGGCATTGAAAGTAGTATTAATATCAGTGTGGCCATATCGAAGAAGCTTCTTCTGAATGTCCGGATTAAGTCCCTTACGGAACCTAGAAAGCGTAACCTCTGGCATCTCTTGGATCTCACACCGCACCATCTTATCCTTTAACTCACCCATGTAATCAGCCACCTATTTTGGACCTTGCCGAAGAGTGGCAAGATCGTCGAACATTTGAGTTCGGTGGTAAGCGGGCACGTATTGGTCGGTGAGCAAATTTTTCATAACCGTCCAACCAACTAGGGGTACACCATGACCGGTCCCTAAACGTCGCTCCTCATTTAACCAAAAGGTCTTGGCCCTCCCGTTTAATTTCATACGAGCTACTTGAACCTTTTGCTCATCGGTAAGGTGATACCAATCAAAATAGCATTCTATGTCAACCACCCATGTAAGGAAGACTTGGGGGTCTCCCATACCATCGTAAGAAGGGGCTTCCATACAAATCGCTTTTATTATATCGAACTCTCTTTCCAGATCGGGAACTTGACGGGCTGCTCCGGGGAAGTACCCATCATGTTCCGCCACCTGCACCGGGGGTGGTCGGGGGACTTGTCCATGGTTAGGTGGTGGTGGTGTTTGAGCAGCTTGGTTCGCCAAACGTTGTGTCAGCAAACCCCTCAACTTTCCTAATTCTTGCCAAAGCTCAGTGATAGCTGTAGGATTAGTTTCCTCATCAGGGTGTTCAGCCATAGTGGAGGTAGACGGGTTCGTGTACTCCGTACCGTGCCGAGTACGCATTAACACCCTAAAAACCAAAGGCTAGAGCGCAGTTTTCTCTTTGTTGTTTTTTTTGAATTTTGAAATCTGAAATTTGAAATTTTGAAATTTGAAATTTGAAATTCGAAATTTGAAATTTGAAATTCGAAATTTGAATTTTGAATTTTTTTTTGAATTTTGAAATTTAGAATTTGAAATTTTGAAATTTGAAATTTGAAATTTGAAATTTGAAATTTGAAATTTGAAATTTGAAATTTGAAATTTGAAATTTGAAATTTGAAATTCAAAATTTGAATTTTGAAATTTTTTTTTGAAATTTGAAATTTGAATTTTGAGCGGGGGAGGAGTGCCAATTAGGAAACTGACGAGAACCTCCCTCCGATACCAAATTGATGTAGGGATTCGTCGGATTAAAATAGCATACGGATTTTCTTACAACTCAAGCCCACGTAACACGTTCTAACGCGTCCTAACACAAACATTCTAGCCGCACGATTCACCGTCATCCCGCACAAACACGCGGAGGGGAGTGGACTAAAAGCGACGATCTAATTAAAGTCCAATCCTTTCCCACCGAAGATCGAAAGCAAAGGTCGCCACACCTTTTTTAGAGGAAGATCAATAACTATATGCCAAGATATTCCTCAAGCAAAAGGATCCACCCGATCCGGCTTCTTGCAAGGTTTAGAAAATAAATGCAAGAAGGTTTTCGAATAATTCCAAAAGATCGTATTCAAGATCGCGGATAAAAAGCCATTGCATCCATTCCAAATCTCACAAGAACTCACAAAGGAAAGATGTAGATATTACCCTCCCCAAGATGGGGTGAAGATCACACAAGGAAAGTGGAAGAGTCACACGTCCACGCACCACCGGCGTCACACCGAGCGGCAACCTTCTTCTTCGCCGGAGTCACACCGAGAAGCATCCGCCTCCGCGTTTCACAAGCCTTGGATCACCCAAGCGATTGGCTAACAAGGAGGAGAAGGAGTATGAAGGGGGCGGCAATCCCAAAGGGAGGTGGCCGAAATTCTCAAGAGAGGATTAGTTTAGGTTTTCAAATAGCATGCCTTCATTTCTCATCAAATAAGCCTATATATAGGCAAGTCCCAAAACAAGCAAAATAAATCTAGCCATCCAATTTATCATCTATTGGATGGCTATGAGCACACCAAAAATTAAACATGTCCAAAATAAAAGACAACATGAAATAATGATAACATTAAACTAGGAAAATAAAGGTGCAAATAAGGAAAGGGCTTAAGCCCGCCGCGAACGAAGATTGTAGCCACCAAGGTCACGAGTCGCGGTAGAAGGTCGTCGAGCATCTTTATGTTGCGTCGCATCAACTTGGTCACGAGCAACTTGATCATCATCCACAGCAACTTGATCACGAGCACTCTTTGCATCAACGGACAAGGGGATGGGAGACAAGCCAGCATCAATTGACAAGCAAATGCCTGATATCTTCACCAAACCACAAGTTGAAGCCAAGTTCAACTACTTCAAATTTGAATTGAGTATGATGAACTTAGTATAGTCAGTTGCTCTACATGAATTTTAGTTGCAGGTTGCATTTGCCAATGCAAAAAAATAAAGGAATATTGGACAAAGTGTCCAGGTGTCGAGAGCGCTGACTCAACATCAGGTGTCGAGTGTGTCCTGTGAGTCAAATTATCTTGATGCAAATGTCCAGAGACATATATTTACAACTACTATGTGAGATTAATCTTATTCTCTAATCTCCTCATAATCATCGTAACTAGTATGCGCATCTCCACATTCTCAAATTAGAGGAACATATAAATAGATGAGTGTGTGCTTAGAACAAAATACACTATTTGTCACCCTTCTCTATCCCTTGCGACAAAATGAATAAAGATTAGAAAATCAACAGCAACTCTCAGAAGCGATGGTGCCAAGGAGATTGGATTTTCTATTCGAGGGTTCAGAGTTGGTTAGAAATGGATTCAAGGATGCTCCTGAGGATGTTCAGCTTGTTAACCATCTGTTGCAGGTCGCTGACCTAGAATATGTTCTTTCAGAGCCTAGTCTGCTTTGGAAGAGAGAAGTACTTGAGATATAATAAATTTCAAAGGTTGACTCTTCATCCGTTAAAACCAGGTCCTTCATTAGTGGAAATAAGCTCAAGGTTATCCCTAAAAGATTGAGTAAGGCACTGCAATTACAATGGTTCAGGGTATCTGATGAAGAAGATGAATTAGATCAATCAGATGTCAAAGTTTCCCTGATGTGTTGTGGATTGTCAAAGAATACTATTGGATCAATCTTGCTAAGAGAACTAAACTTGAAAGGAAAGATACTTATAAATGTGGTTGGGAAGGCAATGCTATGCAAGTCTGGGTCACATAATAAAATTTCAAAAAAGATTTTTGAGTTAATGGTAAATATAATTCTTTCTAAGAAGATAGATTGGGGAAGAGTTCTATTTGACAAAATAGTGGAATGCATCCCAAGTCAAACATGGGTAGAATTCTGTCTCCATTTCTGCACAATAGTGTTCCAGGGATCCTTAACATAAGACTAGGAACAAAAATCCATCATATGAGGAGGATGGATTCAAAAAATGCTTAAGATGTGGGACAGAGTTCTGTTACCACATTACTAGCCTGTTGAAAAGAAGAAGAAAGCTGTTCTGATTATTGAGGAAAGCACAGAGAGCAGTTCCTCTGAGAAAAGTGAGGAAGAGCCTCAAGAGCCCTAGTTGTTTGAGTCTTCTGAAGAGACTAGAAGGGATATTAGTGCTCAGGTTTCAATCTCTTCTGAACCTACTGTAAGGAGCAAATTGGCTGGGGCACAATCTGAAGAGAACCAAGCTGAAGACATAGACACGATTTATAATCAGCAAGTGTAAAATATCTGTGCTGAATTTGAGGGGGAGAATTCCCTCATACCCGTACTTATTTAGGGGGAGACTATGTAATCTGATCAAGAAAAAATAGACACCTTCATTGAAAATCTACAATAAAGGATTGCTAACACTACAGAGGGTCCAGAAGTTGTCCTACTCTTCCGTCAAGATGAGGGGGAGCAAGTCCTAGAAAGGATAATAGAAGATGCTCTTACTGAGGGGGAGCAAGTCCAGTACTTGCAAGATAATATTCAGCTTCCTATTGAAAATGAGCAAGAAGCCACAATAAATGAAGAAATTACTTAGATCAACAAAACTGATCGGGATGTCCTTAAGGACAAGGCTCAAGATGAGAGGGAGATTGAC
Source organism: Platanthera guangdongensis (assembly GCA_039583875.1). Classification (NCBI taxonomy): domain Eukaryota; kingdom Viridiplantae; phylum Streptophyta; class Magnoliopsida; order Asparagales; family Orchidaceae; genus Platanthera; species Platanthera guangdongensis. The sequence goes on from CM077147.1 coordinate 136,618,052, forward strand.
ATCGAACTCCCTGCTCATGATATTGTGCATGACATTATCTCCTTTGCATCCGACAAAGATACTCCTGCTGCCAATATACATGCATAAAACACTCTTCAGATTATATGATGCCTGATTCTGAAGAAAGGATTACTACCAGAGATAGGGTTAAGGAGGTAGGTAACCAAGGAACATCTACAATGGATGATCAGATGTCCTCTTCTTTTCTAGCCAACCTCAAAGGGTTGTTAAATGATCAGAGAAGATAATTAGAACACTACATTGATGATACCATCAAGGGAGGGAGACAAGATCTCTCAATTGAGATAAAGTCTATCAGGTTTGAGGTAAATCCACTAAAAAGCCAACACTATGGCATTCTTCAAAAGAGCCACACCTGCTATAACATTCACTGAAGATATGCTTCAACAAATCAGACAAACACAGAATGACATTATGGAGAATCAGAATATTACTTCCAGAAACATGATAGCAATCCACAATGCACATATGGAATTGATGGAAGCACACAAGACTATTCTTCTCTGAAGAATGGATGAAAGCACCCAAGTTCTAGATGATCACATGCTCCAGCTCAAGGATCATGTCACCAAGGGTGTAAACTATCTGGATGTAAAGCTAACTTAGTCCAATACCTCCCTAACTAAGATCACATCTAAAGAAGTCATAAAGAGGGGGAAAGTAATTTTTAAGGAAAACACTGAAAATATTGTGCGAATTACTAATGTAATCAGAGGATCAATGGGTCTTGAGCCACACCAATATAAAAATATCAACCCTACTCCCATTCCTAAAATTCTGTATGTTGTTGATCAGGGTGGTGACCAATATGTTGCTAATCAGAGTGGTGTCCATTATGCTTAACAAAGTGGTGCACAATGGGTTGAATTTTCAACTGTTGATATAATTCCTACATTTAGCCCCACCGTTGAGCAGGTTATTGGGGCCAAAGGAAAGTCTATTGTAGAAGAAGAAGAGGTGATACTCAGCAAGAAGAGGTACAGAGAAGAGATGGAGTCTAGGCTATGTTGAAACCAAAAATGACCTCAACGGGAGTTCAAAAATAGGGGTGCAGCCAACACCTACTTCTCTCAAGCCTCAACCCTCGATTAGCTGCGAAGGACCTAAGACTGACCCAATGACTCAGAAGGAAGGCCCACCTCACACCCGGAAGATCTTTGAGAGTTTCCCCTCCAAAGCCAGAGCTGGGCTAGGAGCTCCTCAAAAAGTACTGAAAGTTGAGAGATAATGATAGCTTGCCCTCTAAGGAGCCCTTATGGGTCTATTTATAGCATCTTGCTGACCTGAAATTACTGAAAAGCCCCTAGTTGGTCTGCCAATAGCTGAATCTCGTTGTTTTCCTGAGGGCATAGGGGTAAATTTACCTGAGGGCAATCTGGTCATTTAACCCTAGGTCTTGGGCCCCACTCGGTGAGTGCTCTGAACCGAGGCCCTTTTACCCAGAGACGGCGCGAACGATCTCGCCTGCTTACAGGCGAGAGCCCCTTCATGATTGGAGCTTGGCGCTAGCGCGATCGTTCCCGCATTGGCTGCGCTCGACGATCTTGGCCCGTTGATCTCCGTTCGATGACTTGACGCGAACGTTCCCGCCACCTTGGGCGAGATCTCCTTTCGGTCGGGAACTCCTTTGGCTATCTCAACTGTGACCATTGCGCCTCCTGGTCTGACTCAGCGAATATGGGGTTGTACACTATCCCCGCTCGTTTTGAGCTAGTTCTGCGCTCGAAAAGACACGTCCAACCCAAAAATATTCCCTGAGCACGTGTCAACATCCGGGAATCTTTTGGAGGGCCGTACCGTGTCTATAAATACGTGTGTTGATAGACGGCCATAACACCTCCCTCGAGTCGTCATTCTTCGCCTAAGCTTTTGCCTCCTCTCGCGATGCCTTCCAAGCGCGCCGACAAATGGCTTCCGCAGGATCTACAAGACCGCATCAATGCGGCACAGGCGCGAGCCAAGGCTAACAGCGCCCTGGTCGCCCCATGGCTAGCGAGACAGTCGTCGGCCGCTGAGCCTTCTCTGCCCAAGAAGAAAAAGAAGAGGGCGAAGGTGGTTCAGCGGGACCCACCCCATGAGAACAGGAGCCCGCCCACCCCAACCCCAAGCCGCGCAGACGATCCCTCGCTGCGGAAGGTATGTTTGATTTGCCAATTATTGAAAACACCAGCCACTCAGTAGTTGACGCGATATTTCTCGCAGGAAACGGTTCCCGACGTTGCCACGTCCCCGCGCGAATCCTTGGATCCATCCTCTCGCCACCCTGAGGATCAACCACGGGTTTCGGAGGTGGATCCTCCACCAGACCCGAGCACCGCAGGTAACTGTTCCCCTCTCGCTCTTAACTCAAATCTTTGAATGCTGAACTGTCTTCTCGCAGCGCCAGTTTTCGCACCGCCGGGTCTCGCCACCCGGGAGAGCGGAGCGAGGGCTGCGAATCAGCCTGCCCTTGCGGTTGATTCCTCCCTACCGGCGGGAAGAAAGACTGCCGAATCTTCCGCACCTCCATTAGATGCCAGCCATCCTACGGGAGAGGAGACCTCCTCCCACGCTTCCGGCCAAGCCGGGATTACCATTTGCAAAATTTACCCCCCAGGAAAAGGAAAACTGATCCACCTACTCTTTGGAGCTAAGGGGGGCTGTGACTTCTTGCCTGCCGTCGACCGGGGGGCCTCGTCATGCTGCAGGTATGCAGAATATTTATCACAACAATCCTCTATCTCTCGCTATAACTGGAATTCTTTTGTCAGGGGACATGGGCTTGCGGCCTGGAGCCGAGGTAGAGGAAGAAGAAGAAGAAGAAGAAGAAATAGAGGGGGAAGACGGCGAGAGTTCCCTTTTCCCTTCGTCTGACGAGATGGAGGAGATCTTGACTAGTGCCGGGAGCTCTAAATGACGGGGGAAGAAGGTTGCCGCCGTCCTATCGAAGCTCATCCGGCGAGAACGGGTCCGAGACCTCGCGGCAAAAGAGTTTCGCCAATCAGTGGAGAAGAGGCTGGAGACTCTGGAGCGGGACTATCTCATCGGCGAGATGGACCGGCCAGGAGGGTCTACCGCCGGATCTTCACCCGAAAGGTGTATCATGCGGATTTGGGACCTGTCTCGCTGTGTCAACCTAGGATGCACTGTTCTGTCGTCCTACTTCAACCCGCAGGCGCCACCGAGGACCAAGCTGCGGGAGCAAGGGAAATGGCGGTGGGAGCCTTATTGAAATGCGAGACCTCCCCTTCTCTTCCCCCAGGCCTTCCCCTTCTCAGATGTACCCTTATTTATTTATTTTCACTAGTCTGTAGCTAATAAATCTGCTGTTTTTTGCTTACTCTTTATCCGAATTTCGCTAATAACTTTGCTCTTATCACTAATATTGTTATTGTATGCGTATATATGTTATTATCCTGGGCTCTCGGTTGGCGAGGGCAACCTTGCTTCCGCTTATCTTGCTTGCTGCATGTCATCTCACAATGCTTGCGCTAATCATTCGGTCAACCAGTCACTATCAAACTTGGGCGGGAAAACGAAGCGTCGTTGATCCGGGGCGTGCCGGTTGTACCCCCGACGCCTTTTTGGAAACAGTCATCATGATCACGGTTTTCTATAAATAGGGAAGCTCACCTACCACATTCATTTCTCCGATCCCAATCTCTCTCCTCTCCTGTTGCTTTCGCGGTCTCTCAAAAGCTATCGCTTGTCTTCGCCTTCTCCTTCCGTTCCCGCACGGTTCTTGCACTCTCCTCCCTCTTGAAGCTCTCGCCTTCAAACTCTTCATCACGATGCCAGGCGGAGGTGAGGGACGATCCAACTGTGCGGAAGCTTTTCAGAAGCACCTTTTTGCTTCCTTCACCCTCATCGTGGACGAGTTTAACCTAATCCAGACTCGCTACGTTCCCTCCGGCTTCACCGCGCGGAACCTAGACAACCATGATAAGGTAAACACCGCGGGGGAGGGGGAGCTCGCCATCCCCCTTGAGCACTTGGAGGTGGGCTTCCGCCTCCCACTATGGCCTGAGATGCGCCAGGCCCTCCGGTATTACGGAGTGGTTCCCGCGCAACTGAATCCAAACTCGGTTGCGATTCTCGTGTCTTTCATATGCTACATGTGATCCGAGAGGATCGAGTTCAGCCTGCCAATTTTCCGCAAGCTGTTCACTTTTTGCGCCAAAGGAGGGGTGGTCTTCTTCTCAGGACAACTTCTCAAGACGATCGGTCTCGCCAAAAAGCACCATCACTGGGGCGAGAGGTTCATCTTTATTTCCGGCGACTTCGGGAACGTGCCTCTCGCGCCCATCCAATACGAGGATGCCGCCTACAAGCCCCCCTCCTTGGGCTCGTGCGAGAGCACCCTCCTTGAGTTCTTTGGAACCAAGGAATTCGAAGTCCTCTTCCTTCGGCGAGATGTTGATTCACTCCTCCCCGTGCTCCCAGGCGAAGGTAAGGTCTCGCCTTTATCTTACTATTCCTTGTCCTTTTCAAGGTTTGAACTTAGTATTGTCACTTTTGCAGGAGAGCGCGAGATCCCTGTACGCCAACCCTTTGACGTGGCTCGCGCTGGCGGGAGCCAACCTCCAAAAGACCCGCTGGCTCTCGCAAAGGCCGCTGTACAAGCTTGCCGGAAAGAGCCGGCCCCGCCTCCTTCAATTGGTGCCGGGAAGCGAAAGCCCAGCGCCCCTCCGCCTCAACCAATCAAGACACCCAAGACAACTGATACCGATAAGGGCAAAGCCGTTATGGTGCGCCCTCCCAACCTCTCGCTGCAGGCCGCTCCTTTGAGGAGATATTGCAGGCTATTAGCGAGATCGCAACTACTAGGGGCGGCGCTGAGGCCCCTACCGAGAACCCTCAGGCCCCCGGTGTTGCAGAGGGCGAGGGAGCCGCCGCCGAGACCTCCGGCCAGCCTCTATCTGGAGAGGTGCCGCGGGGCCACCGCAATTTTGGTCTCGGCATGAGGTGCCTGGATGCGGAGAACAAGCCGCTGCTACAGTGGGCCCCCAACGCTAACAGGGTCTCGATCTCGTCCCTCCTGCCAAGCTGGGCAGAGCGAGACGAGGTTACCAGCGAGGCTTTCGCCTTAGGTTACTGCCTCTACAGCCGGAAGGATGCCAGCATCTACGATAGGATGTCGACCCGGCTGCTGGCTTATGATTCTACTTGCGCCCTGATGCGCGGGCTGGAGCTTGTGCACATGTGTGCTCGCCGGAGCATCACCATAGACCGCAATTTCCAGGATATGTTCAAGGCCAGGGATGACGCGGTGGCTCAGGCGGCCACTTTGGCAAAGGAGCTGGCAGAGGCCCAGCAACAGCTATCTTCGCACCAGGCGGAAGGGGTAAGCGAGATCTTTCACAGCGCTTGCTCTCGCTACTTTAACTCTTTTCTCTTTCATGGTAACCTCTCGCTGTTCAGGATTCCGCCCAAGCCACGCTTCTCGAGGAGCTATCCCAAGCGCGATACGACAACGTCCTGCTAAGGGAGCAGATCACGCCTCTGGACGCGAATGCCCCCCCCCCCCCCCCCCCCCCCCCGCTGGATGAGAGACTGAAGAGCCGCTACTACTCAGTCTATGACATCGACAAGCTTCTCCAGGCCAACACGCAGGCTACAGTCAGGATGATGCTAGAGACGCTGCGAGATGTCGACTGTTGGGATGGGAGGGGCAAAAACATCACCGCTCAACAGCTCGTTCCATGGCTCTTCGAGCCCGTTCCAAAGCCCCCAGGAGCCCCTGATACCCCACCCTCGGATGTCCCGAAATCCCCTGCCGCGGGTGGCGAGACCTCTGGGGAGAGCTCCGGCGAAAGTTCCAGCGGGAGCTCAAGCGGGAGCTCTGAGGGGTATAGCTTGTCTCCTTGAGGGGCGCCTTTTTCTTTTCTTTTTGCCTTAGTGTAAAGAGCGAGATGCTCTAAACTTGTACTTGTGTAATATATATTGCAAATGTTAAATTGTAAATGTCTCGTCCTGTTATTGTGAATGTGCGTCATGTAATTGTTGTGGCCGAGTGTTTCCTACGTATGCTTCCGCCGAGGCCCCTGGCCTCTCTAGGATAGCCTCCCTTAGCGATGGATCGGCGGGAACCTGCTGAAAACTGTCAGTCGGGAACATTTTCGCGAACCCAGAAGACGGGGCCATCCCCCTTTGTCTTGCACGAACCGTTCAAGCCTGTCGCACAATGTCTTCGCCTATCTGCTCAAGAATATTATTAGGAGCCTTCTCGGCGAAGGCCTCCCTTGGCGAGACCTCTATGGCGGGGACTGGGTGCGCTTCCTGCATTGCCCAACCAAACCTATCCACCCACAGGCGAGCCTTCGGACCTGCCAGCTAGATGAGAGCCTGTGCAGCGGGTCTACCTGGGGCCGAGCCGAGCTCGGGGTGTCGATGAAGTTTCCGCAAACCAGACCTAACCTATCCTAACGAATCTCCCACAAACCAAACCTATCCCCCACAGGAGAGCCTACGGACCTGCCAGCTTGATGAGAGCCTGCGCAGTGGGTCTACCTGGGGTCGAGCCGACCTCGGGGTGCCGATGATGTTTTCAAACCAAACCTATCCCCCACAGGCGAGCCTTCGGACCTGCCAGCTAGATGAGAGCATGCGTAGCGGGTCTACCTGGGTCCAAGCCGAGCTCGGGGTGCCGATGATGTTTTCAAACCAAACCTATCCCCCACAGGCGAGCCTTCGGACCTGCCAGCTAGATGAGAGCCTGCGCAGCGGGTCTACCTGGGGCCGAGCCGAGCTCGGGGTGCCGATGACGTTCTTAAACCAAACCTATCCCCCACAGGCGAGCCTTCGGACCTGCAAGCTAGATGAGAGTCTGCACAGCGGGTCTACCTGGGGCCGAGCCGAGCTCGGGGTGCCGATAACATTCTCAAATCAAACCTATCCCTGACAGGAGAGCCTTCGGACCTGCCAGCTAGATGAGAGCCTGCGCAGCGGGTCTACCTGGGGCCGAGCTGAGCTCGGGGTGCCGATGACGTTTTCAAACCAAACCTATCCCGCACAGGAGAGCCTTCGGACCTGCCAGCTAGATGAGAGCCTGCGCAGCGGGTCTACCTGGGGCCGAGCCGAGCTCGGGGTGCCGATGACGTTCTCAAACAAAACCTATCCCCCACAGGCGAGCCTTCGGACCTGCCAGCTAAATGAGAGCCTGCGCAGCGGGTCTACCTGGGGCCGAGCCTAGCTCAGGCTGCCGATGACGTTCTCAAACCAAACCTATCCCCCACAGGCGAGCCTTCGGACCTGCCAGCTAGATGAGAGCCTACACAGCGGGTCTACCTGGGGCCGAGCCGAGCTCGGGTTGCCGATGACGTTCTCAAACCAAACCTATCACCCACAGGCGAGCCTTCGGACCTGCCAGCTAGATGAGAGCCTGCGCAGCGGGTCTACCTGGGGCCGAGCCGAGCTCGGGGTGCCGATGACGTTTTCAAACCAAACCTATCCCCCACAGGCGAGCCTTCGGACCTACCATCTAGATGAGAGCCTGCGCAGCGGGTCTACCTGGGGCCGAGCCGAGCTCGGGGTGCCGATGACGTTCTCAAACCAAACTTATCCCCCACAGGCGAGCCTTCAGACCTACTAGCTAGATGAGAGCCTGCGCACCGGGTCTACCTGGGGCCGAGCCGAGCTCGGGGTATTGCAAAACACATAATTACGTTATATTATAAAAAAATTGACAATAGTCAAGAGAAAATCAACCGATGTAGTATAATAACTTTATTTTTGAGATACATGGTTACATCCTTCCCCCTTCATGGGTAGAAGTGTTTTAGGTCATCACCGCTCCAGGTGTGGCTTAGGGCCCTCCCCTCCACGTCCTGGAGGTAGTATCCTCCTGTTCCGAGAACTTCCTTCACTATGTGTGGTCCTTCCCAGTTCGTGTTGAGCTTGCCCACGGGAGCCGACCTTCCTGCCGCATCAACCTTTCTCAGCACCAGATCCCCTTCAGTAAACTGCTTGACCCTGACATGCTTATCAAAATACTTGGCCATTCGCCGCTTGATCTCTTCTTGCCTGATAGGTGCCACGTCTCGCAATTCTTCCACCTTATCTAGTGAGAGGCGTTGCCCCTCCTCATTCTCCAACCTCCAAGTCTCGTCTCCTTCGCCCGCGGCTATTACTCACGGGGACCGGACCTCGAACTCCACTGGTAGGATAGCCTCACACCCATGAGAGAGCTTGAAGGGGGTCTCACCGGTGGCCGTGTTCGGGGTCGTTCGCAGGGCCCACAGGACCGAGGGGAGCTGCTCCACCCAATTTCCCTTTAAGTTCTCCACCTTTTTCTTTAGTAGGTTCACAATAATTTTGTTTGCCGCTTCCACCTGACCGTTACTCCGGGGGTGGTGGACAGAGGCAAATTGGAGGTCTATCCCCAGTTGGGCGCAGAAGCTGATGAACTCCTCACTGGCAAACTGGGGGCCGTTATCTGTCACTATTGCTTGGGGCAACCCGTGTCTGCAAATGATCTCCCCCCAGATGAAGTTCCTTATGACTTGCGAGGTGACCTTGGATAGGGCCTTAACCTCCAGCCACTTTGAGAAATAATCGATCATGACCAAGAGGAACCGCCTATGCCCGCTAGCCAGAGGAAAGGGTTCAATTAAATTCATTCCCCAGATGGCGAACGGCCACGGTGCTGTGATACTTCGGAGCCTTTGAGCTGCCAAGAGCTGAAGGGGGGCTCAGACCAGTCATTTTTGACACCTCCTCGCAAACTCCGTGGCATCCTTCCTTATGGTGGGCCAGAAGTACCCCTGCTTGACCACCCTTGCCTCCAACGTCCTTCCTCCAGAATGACTGCCGCACTCGCCCGAGTGAACTTCCTCCAAGATTCTCGGGATCTCTTCTTCGGTCACACACCTGGCTAGGAGTCCTGACAACATCTTACGATGCAGGCCCCCTTCTACCACTAGGTAGTGAGCTGTCTTGCGCTTGAAGCTTCTCCCATCCTTGGCCCCCTCGGGGAGTCCACCGGTGGTTAAGAAGGTCACCAAGGGATCCACCCACGAGGGTCGCCGATCCACCACCATTAGTTCTCCTTCCTCGATAGCCGGTCGAAATAGCTCCGTCAAGGTTCCCCCCCCCCCCCCCCCCCCCCCCCCCCCCCCCCCCCCCCCCGAGGTCCAAACTTAGTCAATCGATCGGCAGCTATGCTTTCTTCCCTTGGAACATGCTGGACGGAGAATGACCGGAACCCCCCGATGATCGCCATTACCTTGGAGAGGTATTTGATGAGGGTTGGTTCCCGATCTTCAAACTATCCCTGGATCTGAGATGCTACTACCTTTGAATCAGTGAAAGCTTCCACATCATGAATCTCCAGCTCCTTTGCCAAGCGAAGGCCGACGATCACGGCCTCATACTCCGCTTGATTGTTGGTCACGGGGAAATGTAAAATGACCGCTTACTCTATAGTTACCCCCTGAGGACTTGTCAATACCACCCCTGCTCCAAGGGAGTGCTTTCTCGAGGCCCCATCAACCATCATCTTCCACGCTTCTCGTGGCTGCTACTCTCCCTCCTCGACTTCAACAATGTAGTCTCCTCGGAAGTCCGCCATTGCCTGCGCCTTGATGGAGAGTCTTGGGACAAAAGAGATGTCGAACTCGCTTAGCTCAATAGACCACTTAGCAAGTCTCCCCGAGTGCTCCACTCCTTCGAAGATCTTGCGAAGAGGGTGGTCGGTCACCACCCTAATCGAATGTGCTTGAAAGTACGGCCGGAGTTTTCTTGCAGAGATGACCAAGGCGTAAGCGAGCTTTTCGAGGATGGGGTAGTGGAGCTCTGCTTTCCTCAATATCCGGCTGACGTAGTAGATGGGCAGTTGCTTCTTTCCTTCTTCCCTCACTAGGACGGAGCTCACCGCCTCCACTCCTACTCCGAGGTACAAGGTCAGGTCCTCTCCTTCTTTTGGGCTCTGAAGCAGAGGAGCCTGAGAGAGTTGTCTTTTCAGCCCTTGGAAGGCCTCTTCGCACTCGGTGGTCCATTCAAACCTTTGATTCCCTCTCAGCACTTTAAAGAATGAAGAACACTTGTCTCCGGCCCTGGAGAGGAACCTGCTCAGCCCAGCCAGTTTGCCTGTCAAGCTCTAGACATCCTTGGAGTCGCGAGGTGATTCCAAATCCAGGATGGCCTTTACATTGTCCGGGTTGGGCTCCACTCCTGCCGGAGTCAGAAGATGCCCGAGGAACTTCCCGCGGCTGGCCCCGAAGACACACTTCCAGGGGTTCAGCCTCATCTTGAACCTCCTTAAGGTGGCAAATGTCTCTTCCAGATCTTGCAGGTGCGAATCCATGCACTTGCTTTTGATCATTAGGTCGTCGATGTAGACCTCCGAATTTCTCCTCCTCTGATCTCGGAAGACCCGATCCATCATGCGTTGGTAGGTAGCCCCTGCGTTCTTCAACCCAAAGGGCATCATTTTATAACTGAAGCATCCCTCCTTTGTGATGAAGGAAACATCCTTTGTATCAGGAGGGTGCATCCGGATCTGGTGATAACCTGAAAAAGCATCTAAAAAACTCATGACAGAAAAACCGACGGCTGAATCAACCAGCGCGTCGATCTGAGGCAGGGGGTAGCAATCCTTAGGGCATGATTTATTTAACAAAGAAAAGTCAATACACATTCTCCATTTACCACCTCCTTTTTTAACCATTAACACATTCGAGATCCAGCCCGGATACTGGATCTCCAAGATGAAGCCGGCCTCCAAGAGCTTCCTAACCTCCTCACGAATGGGCTCCTCTAGCTTGGTGGCGATGGTTCTCATATTCTGGCGTATGGGGCGAGTGCGGGGGTCCAAGTTCAGGCGATGGCAGGCCACATCTGCGTCGATGCCCGGCATGTCCGCCGTGCTCCAGGCGAAGTTGTCGACGTTTCTTTGAATACAATCCCGCACTCGCTCCCAGGCCTCGGGACTCAATCCCTCGCTGACCAGCACCCTTTGTACTTGCCCTGTGCTGGTGAAGACCTCCATCTCCACCACTTCTTCGGTCGGCTCCAGCCGCGACTGCTCCCATCCGACCCTTGCCTCTTCCTCCAGCTCCAGCTCTCCCCTTTCTATCTCCTCCTTGATTCCCATCGCTTCTACTAGACCCTCCTGCTGCTGCTCGACTGCCACGCCCCTCGGGGCCTCTCCCACAATTCCTCATGCCGCTTGTTCTCCTACTTCCATCTACCCCTCCGGTTTCTCCTGCTCCTCGTCCCCCCGGATCACCTGCACATCTCCTTGCTGCTTCTCAGTCTCCTCTTCAGCGACTTCCTCTTCAGCCATCTATCTTGCCCCCTCTAGGCCCATATCTTGCCATCTCTCAAGTGTCGACATCTCCATCTCCAACTCCTCTGCCTCTGCCATCCACGAAATGGTGTTGACTGCTGTAACGTAGCAATGTATTGCCAACTTCGGGTCCCCTCTTACCCTGACCTACACACCTTCATTGTTGAACTTGAGGCATTGATGGAATGAGGAGGGGACGCAGCGAAAGGCGCTGATGAGGGGGCGCCCAAAGATGGCATTATAGTTGCTTGGGGAGTCCACGATCACGAACCTACAGTTCCGTGACATGCCCCCCAACTTCACATGCAGCCCTACTCCCCCTTCCACTTCCTTCCTTTCTCCGGAGAACCCAAACAACGGTCCATCCGAGGCCAGGATCCTCTTCCCTTCAACCCTCATCTCATCGAAGGCCTTTTTGAAGATGACATTCATCGAGCTCTCGTTATCTACTAGTATCCTCGAGACCTTATAATTTTCCACCTCCGTCTGGATCATTAGGGCGTCACAGAATGGATCCTCATAGTCTGGCATGTCCACTGACGAGAAAGTGATTTTCTCTTCTGGTGGGGGAGCCTGGGAGGTAGAGGCGACCCCCCTTCGGTACATGGTTTGCAGGCTCCCCTTGCGGGTTGCCTCAATCCCCACTCCTCCATGAATCACCCCGATTCCTCCCCGGGTCCCTACATCTACCAGATCTTCGCGCCTATCTTCCACCTCGCCCTGCTACACCTCCACTATCCTCATTGGTGGATCCTTCCTCCCTGCTCCTCTTACTTCCCTCATCTCTATGAACTCCGGGCAGGTGGCCGTTGCGTGACCTTCCTCCTGGTGGAAATCACAAAAGAGCAACGCCACCCCGCCCCTTCTTCCTTCTCATCTTCCTCTTCTTCCTCCTCCTCGAGCTCCTCTCCCCACTCCTCTTCCTCTGCCGACTTCCATGGCCTCTTGCGGCAGCGGGACACGACCCCTTGGCTCCTGCCTCCACGCTGGTTGGTCGAACCTCCTCGGTTCTCGCAGGTTATCTCTCCCCTGGTAGCCTCCTCCTTGGCCCTGGGGGCGACCCTCTTGGGGCCTCCAACCCAACCGGTTGTTCGGTTCCCGGGCCCCCCATCCCTGCTGCTGCCCCTGCCTTCGGGGCTCTTCCCTTCTCCTTTATTCTCTCTGCTCCCTCTGCTCCCTTGGCTCCTTCTGTCTTCTTGCTGCTGGCTCCTTCACGTCATCCTCCGCCAGCCTGGCCAACTTCCTGGCGAATGCTGGGTTTGCTCTCTCGAAGTCAATCTCCTTTGCCGCCCTATCGATGAGCTCCTCAAAGGAGAGTGGGGCACTCTCTTCAATTCCATGGTAAAGAATGCCGGTCTCAGCCCCACGGTGAAGGCTAGCATCAGTGCGTACCCTGGGACCTCCTGGACCAGGAGGATCTCTTCCTGAAATCGGTCGACATAGTGACCCAGTGTCTCATCTGGCTTCTGCCTCACCGCAAACAGGCACTTTGCCTCCTTCCGCTTCTTCGAGGTTGATAACCTCAACAGGAAACTTCTTCGCGGATCCTCAAAACAGTAAATTGATCTTGCTGGCAACTGGTGGAACCAATCCCGAGCCTTCTCCTTCAACGTGATGGCAAATAGCCGGCACTTGAAGGAATCCGTCATCTGCCTTATCGATATGACGTCCTCAAACCACTGTACGTGCTGTACAGGGTCATCCTTCCCCGAGTAGTAGGACATGTTAGGCTCCCGGAACCCCTCCGGTACCAGAGCTCTCATGATGAGGTCGCTGAACGGGCTCTTGCCCCCTGTCTGGAGAGAAGGTACGTCCCGCGGCCTCGGCTGACTGGCATGATCCAGGAGTCCGTGCCCCGGGAAGTGCTCTCGCACTGTCGCTTCCTTCTCGCCCAGATCTGTCAGGGCCTCCTTGCCCGGGCGCTGGCTCTGGCCTGGGAAGAGTTCCCGCGCCGCAACATCTCTTTTGCCAGCCTCCGCCGGGACCTCCTTTCCCGGGCGCTATCCTGGGGCGTTCTCGCCCAAGAGCGGGACCTCTTCTATCGGAACCTGAGGGGTGGCCCACTCACCTCTGGCCGAGAAGGCTAAACTGATCGTCTGTAGGACCTCTCGCCTGAATTCATCCAGCATCCTCTTCGTCGCATCCTCTCCCCGGGTGGGGGAGTCTCCAGAACCTGACCCTTCACCTTCACCTCCTGCCATGGGACAAGACTCGAGACTTTCTTGTATCGGCTGCCTTCCACGCTCACCGCACCAGAACTGTTGAAACCAAAAATGACCTCAACAGGAGTTCAAAAACAGGGGTGCAGCCAACACCTACTTCTCTCAAGCCTCAACCCTCGATTAGCTGTGAAGGACATAAGACTGACCTAAAGCCTCAGCAGGGAGGTCCCACCTTACACCCGGAAGATCTCTGAGAGCTTCCCCTCCAAAGCCAGAGCTAGGCTAGGAGCTCCTCAGAAAGCATTGGAAGTTGAGAGATAATGACAGCTTGCCCTCTAAGGAGCCCTTATGGGTCTATTTATAGCATCTTGCTGACCTGAAATTACTAAAAAGCCCCCAGTTGGTCTGCCAATAGCCGAATCCAGCTGTTTTCCTGAGTGCACAGGGGTAAATTTACCTGAGGGCAATCTGGTCATTTAACCCTAGGCCTTGTGCCCCACTCGGCGAGAGCTCTGAACCGAGAGCCTTTTACCCAGAGATGCCGCGAACGATTTCGCCTGCTTACAGGCGAGAGCCCCTTCAATATGGGAGCTTGGCACTAGCACAATCATTCCCGCGTTGGCTACGCTCGACGATCTTGGCCCGTTGATCTCCGTTCGATGATTTGACGCGAACGTTCCCGCCACCTTGGGCAAGATCTCCTTTCGGGCGAGAACTCCTTTGGCTAGCTCAACTGTGACCATTGCGCCTCCTGGTCTGACTCAGCGAATATGGGGTTGTACATGCTAGACTTTAAGTAGTGGAGTCCTCAATCAAGGACCACAATATTGTCTGCCTGGGATGAAGTCAAATCCAAGAATATTAAAAGAGGAAAGCTCTACAGCTCCCTAAAATACGCCAAGCTTGAAAGGTATGAATGTTGATGCACGAAAATGGACAGGGAGTCGGGCAGCACCAGCTAACGGTTTGAGCATTGGGGGAAGAAAGGGAAAAGAGGATACTGTCAGATAGTCGGTTACTGGTGGTCGTAGTTAAGGGAAAGAAAAAGAGGCCGCTGGAAGCGGAAACAACACAGTTCGCCCGCCGCGGCTTAAATGCCACTCCTCCAACAGGCTTTCCATTTATTCAAAGAGAAGCGGTTATAAGAAGGAGAAAATGATGAAGCCGGCCAGACTACAAGACGCAAAACACTAGACTTGAGACTACAACTCTTAACATGCGAGCTCCTGGATACAAGTCAGTGTCTCTTGGGGAGTGTGCCCTCCGCTTATTTATATACTCGGGGGCCTGCCCAAACGGGCAGGGCTAAAGTTACCTACTGCTCGGGGTACAGGAGAACCGGGAAGAAGTGAGGGGGAAACAAATGAGCAGAAAAGTTGAAAGGAGGGAAGCCATGCGGCCTGGCGGATTCCTCCTGGCGAGCTGACGGCCTGGGTCCTGGACCGTGGCGATGAGCAGGTTCGGAGCTGGTGGTGGCCTGACATGGAGACCGCCTAGCTGCGCTGACGACCAGCCGACTTGAACTGCACAGGCCGCCTGGTCTCTGACGAACGGTCGCCTTGAAATGCTTGGCGGCTAGAAGAACCAGCCTGCCCGGTATGTAAAGCTGTGCGAACTGGTCGCGGCTTCCGGGCTTTATAATGAAGAGCAAAGGAGGAGATTCAGAAGGGATAAAAAGTCTGCTACACGGCCACTAGATGTTGTAGAGCCCAACAAATATTTCCCCAAGCCCTACAGTTACTTTGAATGATAATGGGAAAAGGAAAAGGACATCAAAGACAAAGAGCAGGTTGCTAAGAAACCAAGCAGGGGGATTGTGATTATGGACACTGAAACTTGAGTTGTTTCTTTCTTTCCATAAGGAGATGGAAGAATATGAATATTCTTTATTAAGCAGACAGTCTATTTATGAACATTTCCTGAAATAAATATCTTATTTCTGTGTGTTTAAATCTTATGGATTTTATATACATATTATTAATTTCATATTCTTAATGCTTAACTGCTTAATTAAGTTAGTTTATATCAATGACTAAGGTTCTGACATCTTCAAATAGGGGGAGATTATTGGGTCTGTTGGAACACCCATTACTAATTTGGGTCAGGATCACTATGTCTCTTAGGAAACCTATTTTGACCTCATTGTATAGATATAAAGGTCAATTAGAATTGAGTCTAAGGGTTAGTAGTTAGGTTGGGAAGCTGCCCTCAAGACCAAGGTTTTTCAGTCTGGAAACTAAGTCATTTCGTCGAGCTCACTTCGACGAATCGTCTAACTCCAATCGACGATCGTTAAGCTCACTTCGACGGATCGTCGAACTCCATTCGACGATCGCTGAGCTCAACTTCTTCAAATCATCGAACTCCATTCGACGATCTTCGAGCTCAGTTCGACGATCTTGACTCCAGTTTGGTTCTCAATCTCTGAGCTCAGTTCGACGATAGTTGAGCTCAGATCAACGATCTCTGTTTCTATCTAAATCCAAATATCTGAGCTCAGATCGACGATATTGGAGCTCAGTTCGACGTTTTTCTGAAGAGTTAAATATTTTTCAAGATTCAAATTCAGACAGTTGAGGAATTATTATCAGTAATTAATTCAGAGATCCTGTAGCCGTTTTCATTTATTCTGGAGCAAGTTTCAAGGAATTATCAAGGAATGTTTTTATTGGACTTTCCTCTAGAAGACAATTACAGTTAAGGAAGTCATTTAATGACAGGCTAACGGCTATTCTGGACAGTGGATCATTTCTATTCAGAGAAAAATGAATAAAAGACAAGATTTTTGAATTCCAGGCACAGGAAGAAGAATAAGGAGAGACACATATTCTGCAATATTCATTCTCTACAAAACTTCTTCTACAACAACATCTTTCACAACACCAACTATTACACAAGAAAAAGAAAGAGAGTTGTAGACATTCTCTGTCTCAAGATTCATACAAGAACACACATTCAAAGGAGATCAACAAAACTGAAATCTGCAGATCTCTTGTGATTCAAGTGTTCAAGGCCATCAATATTCAAGACTCCAGATAACTCACATTTCAGCTGTTGCTGAAATCATCATTTGCTGGAGATCCATTTTCTGAAGGCCTATCACCCTACTGCAAAGCTTTAATTCCTGAACAACTACAGATCTCAGGGGGAGCTTTGACAACATCAATATCCACATAGTTTTCTCAGCTGCTTTGAGAAAGAGAAGACTTCCATTACTCTCTCATCCCCACCTCTGTAAAGGGTTTTTCAAACTCCCTTCAAAAGTTGGTGTGTGGTTTTTGAGCACCTTATCAAAAGCTCATTGGTGGCAAGACACCTGATCAAAAAATCTGGTTTGTTTTTTGAGCACCTTATCAAAAGCTCATTGGTGCCCAGGACACCTGATCAACTCATCCTGCAGTGGATTCCTACCTAGGGTGGTAGAAGAGTGGATGTACCCAGGTTGATTGGGGAACCACTATAGCTCCTTGTGTCTTTTGGTTGCTTGTTTTTCTTTTGTTTATGGTTGTGGCTTGTGCTTAGTTTCTTTTGTAGATTGTGACTAGGTTGCTCTGTGATTAGATAGTTTCTGTGATTAGATTTACTCTTTACTATTTGCTTCCTTGTTCACATTAGAATGCGACAACTGTTGTAAAAGTTTTTAGCAAGCACCATACTCTATTCACCCCCCTATAGAGTATATCAGATCTAACTCACACTTTCAATTGGTATTAGAGCCAGGTTGGTTAAAAATACCACATCTCAGTGGTTGCACAGGCTAACACCTGAACCCAAAGATCCCTAGTTAGATCTGCTTGTTTTGATTTTATTATTAGAACTATTTCTTCACAAATCATTGCCCAAAACAAAGATTATGCTAGCACCAGACCTCCAGTGTGCAATTTATCCAAGTTTGCACTTTGGAAGGCAAGGATTAGACTCTACATGAATTCTAATGATGAGGACATCTTTAATTCTGTTTTGAAAGTTTGTCCAAGACCTCCAGAGAACACAAGCACAAATGCTGTTCCACCTCCATCAGGAACAGATGCTGATATCAAGAAGTGGAAAGTAGCAGATGCAAAGGCTATGAATATCTTAGACCAGACTATGTCTAATGTCATTTTCCAAAAGGTGGCTGAATGTAATTCAGCAAAGGAAATCTGGGATAAGCTCTCTGAAATAGTCTCAGGATCAGCTGATAAAAGAAAGGACAGGAGATCCCACCTCATATCCTAATATGAGAATTTCAAGAAAGGAGAAGCTGAGTCAGTAGCTGAAATGTATACCAGACTCAGTCTCATAGTCAATGAGCTAAAAACCTTGGACAAGGAGATCTCATTGACTGAGCTAAATGACAAAATCCTAATGTGCTTCCCAAGCACTTGGGACTCAAGAATCTGGCCAATCAAGGATGGCAGAAGTCTGAGTGAGATTACAACAGAAGCTCTCTTGGGCAAGCTCAAGTCTTATGAGCTGCTCATTAAGAACAGAGAAGAAGAGCAGAAGGCTGCCTCACCAGCCACAAGAAAGGAAAAGACAATAGCTTTTAAAGCCACTGAAGATCAGCTTGAAGACAAAGTCACAGGCAATGATGAGCTGCTTAGTCTACTGGCTAAAAGATTTTACAAGATGGCCAGGAAGGACTTCAGGAAGAGATCATACAAAGAGCATGACAAGCCAAGGTATGATAGATCAAATAATAAAGAAATTTTTTGCTTTGGTTGCAGGAAACCAGGGCACATTGTGCCTGACTGTCCAGAGAACAAAAACAAGGACAGAAAGGACAAGAGAGAAAAAAGAAAAGATAAGGACTCCAGGAAGAATAGCAATGACAAACCCTCCTCAAGCAAGAACAAACACATAAGGAAGGGATTTGTTGCTGAATCTTGGAGTAAAACAGAAGAAGAATCAGAAGCTTCATCCAGCTCAAGTGATGATGAAGATGATGCTGAAGAGAAGGAGTTCTGCATGATGGCAATCAATGCCTCTCAACACAATTCAGATGCAGAAGAGTCAGAGTCAGACTCAGAGACTCAACTTGAAGAGGACCAGGTAATTAGTTCTTTTGATTTCAATTCTGAGGACTTTAAGTATGAATTTAAAGCACTGTGCTTAGACTTATTAAAATCTGAGAAGGAAATTATCTATCTTAGAAATCAATTGTCTGAACACAGTTCCTTAAAATCAGAAAACCTAAAACTCTCTAAGGAGTTGGAGTGCTGTAGGGAGCAGATAGCTTCACTGAAAAGTGAGCTATCAGAGGCCAAAAAGCTTGAAGAACCCCTTAATGGGAGAATCATCAAGCTAATAGACATCACAAGCACAGTGAACTCTAGATTCAATAGTACACTGGGCTTGGGTGCTTCATCCAGCCAACCTATAGTTCTAACAACCCCAATTAAATTTATCTCTGATAAAGGGAAGGGAGTTGTAGAGGTAGCTAGGACGAATTCTGATCTGCCTAAGAAAACCAAGTTCCAGCAGAAATCGTCGAACGAAGCTAGACGATTGCCGAACGCAGATCGACGATCTCAGGCAAAATCGTCGAACTCAGGTCGACGATCTCTAATTCCTGAACTCTGCCACAGTCAACCGTCGAACGGAGCTCGACGATCTGACCCAAGATCGTCGAACGAAGCTCAACGATCGTCGAACAGAGATCAGAGCTTTGGAAATTCCTTCAAGGGCAAATCAAAATCCAATCCTAGGGGTCCTTCATCCCAAAGATTTAAACCTTATACTAAATGGATAATACCTCCAAGGAGATATCATCTTGAAGGTTATAACAGTCAACCAGGGATGTGATTTATTTCTGAATTTAAAGGTTATCAACCTAGGCCCAAGGGAAACTGGGTCAAAAACATGTGAATTATTTTATGTGCAGGTGAAGACCTATCCAACATCAAACCAGCAATGGTATTTGGATAGTGGGTGCTCAAAGCACATGACAGGAAATAAGGACAACATCACATCCTTTAAAGCCAAGCTTGGACCCAAAGTCATATTTGGTGATTCAAACTTTGGACTGACAAAAGGATATGGTGCAGTTCAAATTGGCACAGTCACATTCAAGAAGGTAGCCTATGTGGAAGGACTGAAGCACAATTTGATCAGTATCAGTCAGCTATGTGATGAAGGCTACCAGGTGACTTTTAGCAAAGCCTTATACAAGATCAAGTCAGAGGACAACACAATTGTGTTGACAGGTAAAAGGAAAGGTAACATCTACTTATTAGATTTTCTTTCAACAGATGTAGACATTTGCATGTTTAATTCTGTTATTAGACCTAATGTTTTATGGCATAAGAGACTAGGGCATATAAACCTTAGAACCATTGCTAGGCTATCCAAGTACAACCTTGTTAGAGGACTACCTTCTGACCCCTACAAGAAGGAAGGACTCTGCAGGGCTTGTCAATTAGGCAAGCAAACTAAAAATAGTTTCAAGTCACTTAATAAGAGTGATTCACCTAGGATTTTGTATCTGTTACACAGGGATCTATTTGGACCCATCACAGTACAAAGCTTAGGAGGGAAATCTTACACTTTAGTAGTTGTAGATGACTTCTCTAGATTCACATGGGTGTTCTTTCTGAGGAAGAAGTCTGATAACTTTAAGTGTTTGACAGAGTTTCTCAAATGCATACAGACTGAGTTCAATACTCGCATTTCCCTGATCAGAAGTGATCATGGGACAGAGTTTGATTCTCTTCTTATGCAAGAGTTCTATCAGAGTGAAGGGATCAGGCACACTTTCTCAGCTCCTAGAACTCCACAACAAAATGGGGTAGCTGAAAGGAAAAATAGAACCCTTATTGAATCTGCCACTACATTGTTGTCAGATGCTCACCTTCCTCTATCTTTTTGGGCAGAGGCAGTGAACACCTCCAACTATGTGCTGAACAGAAGTTTAATACATAAACTAAAGGGACAGACTCCCTATGAATTACTCAAAGGGAAGAAACCTAAAATAGATTATTTTAGGATTTTTCGTTGTATTTGCTATATACACAATAATGACAAGACGTATTTAGCAAAATTTCAAGCTAAAGCTGATGAAGGAGTGTTTCCGGGATACTCCATGATCAGTAAGGATTATAGGGTTTACAATAAATCAACTCTTAAAATTGAAGAATCTGTTCACATATCTTTTGATGAAACTAACATGTCTTTCAAGGAGAAGAACACTTCTACCATAGAACCTTTGCAGGTACATTCTCTTGCTGAAGACTTGGACAAATTACAAATTACTCAAAAGGATGAAAGCAGTGAAGATGAAGAATACATTCAACATCATGAAGAGAAACTTCTTGAAGAGCCAGTTGTTGTACAACAAGAGGAAACAACAACACAGGTTGGTGAACAATCAACACCCCCTGTTGATTTAGTAACATCAAGAGACCATCCAATTTCCCAAGTAATTGAAGACATCTCAGCTAGTGTGCAAACCAGAAATCAGGTCAACCAAAACCTGTTGCACAATTGCTTCCTATCTCAAATTGAACCTCAATCCATTCAAGATGTAGAGCAAGATCCACATTGGATCATGACAATGCAAGAAGAGTTGCATCAATTTGAAAGGAACAAAGTTTGGGAACTAGTACCAAAGCCTAAGGATCACTCCATTGTTGGAACAAAGTGGGTGTTCAGAAACAAACTGGATGATCAAGGAGTAATTGTAAGGAACAAGGCAAGGCTAGTTGCTCAAGGGTACTCTCAAAAGGAAGGCATAGATTATGACCAGACTTTTGCACCAGTTGCAACGTTGGAGGCTATTAGAATCTTCTTAGCATATGCAACACATAAAGGTTTCAAAGTATATCAGATGGATGTAAAGAGTGCATTTCTCAATGGAGACATCAAAGAAGAAGTCTATGTCAGACAACCTCCAGGTTTTATCTCTCCAACCCATCCTGGTTATGTTTTTAAATTGAACAAAGCATTATATGGTCTCAAGCAAGCTCCTAGAGCATGGTATGAGACCCTAGCATGCTTTCTCCTGAAAAATGAATTTATAAGGGGTAGAGTAGAACAAACTCTTTTCATTAGAACCCATAAGTCCCATACCCTAGTAGTACAAATATATGTAGATGATATTATCTTTGGTTCTACTGATTCAAATTTGTGCAGAAGGTTCTCAAATCTAATGCATTCTAAATTTGAAATGAGTAGCATGCGTGAGCTATCCTTCTTTCTAGGATTGCAAGTCAAACAACATGCTGAAGGCATATTCATTTCTCAAACCAAGTATGCAAAAGAATTGGTTAAGAAATTTGGTATGTCTGAAGCATCTTGTATGAAAACACCTATGCCTACTAATGCTGTATTGGATGCTGATGAACATGGGAAACCTGTTGATCAGACAACATATAGAGCAATTATTGGCTTTTTACTGTACCTTACAGTTAGTAGGCCTGACATAATGTTTGCTACATGCATATGTACTAGATTCCAGGTGAGCCCTAGAGAGTCACACCTAACATTAGTTAAAAGGATTCTCAGGTATGTTAAAAGTTGTCCAAATCTAGGTCTCTGTTTGATGGCGCGGCCCCTCCTCCACCGTTTGAAGACGATGCTGATGATGCTGTTGATGATCCGGTTGCTAAGGCCATACGACTCAAGGACGTGAGGCGGCACGATGACGCTAACGGACGGCTACGCTACAACCTCCGCCCGCGCCGTGCTACCGCCACGGCAACGCCTTAGTTTTATTTATTTCCTTTTTGTGCACTTTATTTTATAATTGGAATATAAAATTATCCTATGCTTATGTGATAATTTTATATTCATTGCATGTGTTGTTGTATTTTCAATTTGAACTATTTTAGTTTTGGTGTGCAATTAGCCATTCGGATGGATGAGATTAAATCTCCATCATGAAGGGCTAAGGCTTATTTGTAACTCCTATTAGCCATTCGGATGGATGAGATTAAATCTCCATCATCAAGGGCTAAGGCTTATTTGTAACTCCTATTTAAAGGAGGGTATCATGAAGAGTTAAAGGAATTGGAAAAGAAACCTCAAAAAAACCCCTTGTGGAAATTTCGGCCACCATGGAGAAGTTCATAGCCGCCCCCTCCCCTTTGGTGTGAAGCCAAGCCTTGCCTCCTCCATCCCCGTTCGGTGCGACTCCGACGTGGCTTCCTTCGGTGCGACTCCTTGGAAGAAGGTTGCAAACCATTCAGTGTGACGCCGGTGGATCCGTGGAGAGAGTGATTCTCACACAGTTATCTCGTGTGAAAGCTTTCCGGTTGGGTAATCCCTTTCCTCTTCCTTGTGTGATTCTTCTCCTTAGTTGTGGTGGATTTTCGCAAATTGTTTTCTCCGGATCTTTAATCTAATCGCTGCAAGATTTTTAATCGAAATCGCCGTTGCAAGGCTTTTTAATTCAGGATCGGGTGGATCCTATTTGCCTGAGCGGATCTTGGCCTATAGCCTTGGTCTTGCTCTCAAAAAGGAGTGGCAACCTTTGTGTTTTCTTGGGGAATATTCCGACTCAAATTTCTGATCGTCGTTTTCGAGTCGACCATTCCTCCCTCGTTGTTTGTGCTGCGTTTTGTGACGAGGACTATTGTGGGTGATAGGTGCTGTGTAGGTGCGGTAGATCTACGACGTGTTGTGCGTAGGGAGAGCGATAGCTTCGCGGAGATCTCTGATCCGACATCCCTACATCAATTTGGTATCAGAGGCGGTCGTTTCAACTTTCACGTTGCAAACATCCTCTCTGTGTTCCTTGTTGGAGATCGGATCGTTAGAAAATCAAAAAAATTATTTTCTGTGGTCTGCCAATAGCGGGCTGAAATCTTTATTTTTCAGCAAAATTTCAAAAAAAAAAATTTTTTTAACGATCTACGTGTTATTCACTTTGGGAATATATAAAAATATCTTATTTTCCATATAGCTACAGCCCTAGGAAAATTCATCTTGCCCGGGGCCTCCCAAACCTGAATGCGCACTAGGCTAGGAACGGAGTACGCAACCCCGTCTACGTCTAGTATGGCTGTGAACGAGCATGGTGATCCCAACACCGCGGCTATAGAGGGTCTTCGTGCCGAAATGGGTGAGCTTAGGAACGTCTTAGCCCAGATCCTACAAAACCAAGCTAGGCCACCCCCGCCACCCGTTAATGTTGACCGGCCCAACCGGCACCAACATAACTCTGATTCGGATTCTAATGGGGACTCCCCACGGGTGCCCGCTAGGGAACACCGCCCTGAGCGAGACTTTGACATTACTAGGGCCATTAAGATAAATGCCCCCACGTATGATGGCATGGGAGACCCCCAAATCTTCCTTAACTGGACTGTGGATATGGAGTGTTACTTCGAGAGGCACAACCTGACGGATCCCCAAAAGGTCCAAGTTGCCCGGATGAAGTTAACAGGTCGTGCAAAGACGTTCTGGCTGAATGAGGAGCGAATATTAGGAACCGGACACGGAGCCCCCCTTATAGGTTGGCCAGTAATGAAGAACCTGTTGACCGATCAGTACATTCCTGCTTACCATCGGACACAGATGTTCGATGAGCTTGCCACTCTGCGGCAGGGCTCAAGCTCGGTAGCTGAATATATGGGTGAACTTAAGGACCGAATGGTGCGATGTGACCTTAGGGAGATCCCCGAAGTCACTTTATCTAGATTTCGAAAGGGCCTTAACCCCGATATCCAAAGGAAGCTCTTGCGATATGGGCATACAGACTTGAACACGACTTTCAATGCCGCCTTGGACATTGAAAAACACCTAGCCTCTAAGGCTCACTCCCGTTACGCTCATGCGAAGAACAAGTCCACCACTGGGGCATCTTCTTCCACATATCCTGATAAGGGAAAGTTTAAATCTACCGAGTCGAAGTCAATCGTGATCACAGCTAGGAACTCCAAGAACCCTGCGAGTGAGCGTGTCCCTATCGGGAAGGTTAGCAAGGATAACACCACTTGTTACTCTTGCGGCATTCAAGGCCACTATGCCTACGAATGCCCAACAAAGACAAAAATACTAGCCTTATTAGAGCCAACTACCGACCCTGACGATTACGTATACGAGGCCGCAGAGGAGAGTGACCCCGAAGGAGTCCCTAGTGACTTAGAAGACGATCACCCCCTTATGGTGATGCGTTGTATTTTGACCACTCCTCGTCCATTAGATGATTGGAAGAGGACGAGCATATTTTCTCTGATTTTTAAGAGTGGCGAGAAGCTTTGCAAGTTGATTATTGATAGTGGTAGCTGCGTGAATGTCGTATCTGAGAACGTCGTTGCACGTATGTCCTTGATCACGGAACCACACCCGACCCCATACCAGGTCGCTTGGATCAACAAGCTCTCTGTACCCGTTACCAAGCGATGCCTGGTCCCACTCTCATTCAAATCCTACATTGATGAGGTGTGGTGTGATGTCCTTCCGATGGACGCTTGTCATGTGTTGTTAGGCCTCCCTTGGCTATACGACCGTGATGTTACCCATTTTGGTAGAGCCAACACTTATGAGTTCAAATTCAATGGCAAAACCATCACTTTGAAGCCGACCGTCCCGAAGGAGCCCGTAGTCTTGGCTAAGGACACCACTATCCCGGTAGAACGGAAAACGTTGAATCTCGTTGGTAGGAAAGAGTTTGAGAGAGATCCGTTCTTTGATGGAATTATGTATGCGCTAGTCCTCTTGAGTGCGAAGCCCGATTCTAGCATTTTGGATGAGCTACCTAGTGAGTTACGGGTACTATTGGAGGAGTATAGGGACGTGTACCCGGATGAGTTGCCGTCCATGTTACCCCCGCTTAGGAATATCCAACATGCGATAGATCTCATCCCGGGGTCTTCCTGGCTAAATCAGCCCCATTATCGACTCCACCCCGCGGCTCACCTAGAGTTGCAGTCTCAGATCGAGGGCTTGCTAGCGAAGGGTTTTATTCGGACTAGTATGAGTCCATGTGCTGTACCAGCCCTACTTGCCCCCAAGAAGGATGGTACATGGAGGATGTGCGTTGATAGCCGGGCTATCAACAAAATCACCATCAAGTATAGGTTCCCCATTCCCCGCCTAGATGATTTGTTGAATGTCTTGTCTGGAGCCACCGTATTCTCCAAATTAGATCTTCGGAGTGGTTATCACCAGATTAGGATACGAGAGGGCAATGAGTGGAAGACGACATTTAAGTCGAAGGATGGTCTGTACGAATGGCTTGTGATGCCCTTTGGGTTGTCCAATGCCCATAGTACCTTCTCCTGGATGATGACAGACGTCTTTCAGCCATTTATGGGAAAGTTCGTTGTCGTCTACTTTGACGATATTCTGATTTATAGCACCTCTACTACCGAGCACATCTCCCACATGAGAGTGATCCTTTCCACCCTGCGGAAGGAGACGTTATTTCTTAACCTTAAGAAATGCACTTTCTATGTCTCGGAGGTAGAGTTCCTAGGCTATATAGTCGGCTCTGAGGGTATTCGAGTTGATCCGGGCAAGCTTTAGGTCATTAAGGACTGGCCCGTGCCAACCACCCTACGTGAGGTGCGTAGTTTCCATGGGTTAGCCACGTTTTATCGTCGTTTCATACGAGACTTCAGTAGTATTATGGCGCCTATCACGGACTGTATGAAGAAGGGAGAGTTTATGTGGACGAAGTCCGCCACCCATGCTTTTGAACGAATCAAACAGCTTATGACGGAGGCACCTGTCTTACGTCTACCTGACTTTGCTAAAGTCTTTGAGCTCACATGCGATGCGTCTGGGGTCGGGATTGGAGGTGTCTTGAGCCAGGAGGGCCATCCCGTTAGTTATTTTAGCGAGAAGTTGTCCGGCCCTAAACTGAACTATTCCAATTACGATAGGGAATTTTATGCTGTACTCCGATGTCTACACCATTGGAGGCACTATATCCTCTCCAAGGAGTTTGTGATCCTCTCCGATCATGAGGCTCTACATTTCATCAAAGGCCAGCATAAGATCAGGCCACGACACGCTAAGTGGGTATCTTTCTTACAAGGCTACACGTTTAATCTGAAGCACCTTAAGGGAGCCGATAACCGAGTCGCGGACGCCCTTAGTCGTCTTACGCTTTTACTCACCTCTATGGAAGTACATGTTATAGGCTTTGAGCGGATTAAGGATGAGTACGCCACGTGTCCTGACTTCCAGGACTTCTATTTATCTGCCCAGGATAGCTCCCCCACGACGATATCTGCATACGTCATCAAGGATGGTTACCTGTTTAGGAACGAGAAGCTATGTATTCCGCAGTCATCGTTACGACTACATAGTATATGGGAGTTGCATAGCGGAGGGTTGAGTGGCCACTTCCGTAGAGATAAGACTATTACGTTAGTCGAAGACAAATTCTATTGGCCAAAACTGAAGGTTATGGTGGGACAGGTAGTGAGTAGCTGCCGCACATGCCAGGTATCTAAGGGTAGTAAAACCAACGTAGGATTATATACACCCTTGCCTATTCCTTCCATGCCTTGGGTCGACGTTAGTATGGATTTTGTATTAGGCCTCCCCATTACCCTACGCCGTCACGACTCAATTTTTTGTAGTTGTGGATAGGTTTTCAAAGATGGCTTATTTCATCCCGTGCAGTAGGACAAATGATGTGTCTCACATCGCTAAGCTTTATTTTAAAGAAGTCGTTAGTCACCGTGGAGTGCCCAAGACCATAGTGTCGGATAGGGACGTAAAATTCACTAGTTATTTTTGGAAGACTCTTTGGATATTAATGGGAGCGAAATTATTGTTTTCCTCTGCCTATCATCCCCAAACTGATGGGCAGACGGAAGTGGTTAATCGGAGCTTAGGAAATTTGTTACGATGCCTCGTGAGTGATCACAAGAGCACTTGGATTCTTCTCCTTCCCCATGCCCAATTAGCCTACAATAATTCCAAGAATCGGTCTACGGGTCTGTCTCCAAATGAGATTGTCCACGGGTATAAGGCTCCTGTGCCGCTTGACTTGGTTGCGTTGCCCCCAACGTACAAGGCAAGTCAGTTTGCACAATCCTTCGCCCAGCTCATCCATGATTTACACGCACATATACGAGACACCTTGACTACGCAATACGACTCTTATCAAGCGCACGCTAATTTACATAGGAGAGTATCAGACTTCAAAATTGGCTATCTAGTTTTAGTCCGTTTGGTTCCCGAACGCTTGCCAACTGGCACCGTTAAAAAGTTAGCACCAAAGCGCGCCGGCCCTTTTCAGATTATTAAAAAGCTAGGTGACAACGCTTTCGTTTTGGACTTACCTGCTGATTGGGGTATCTCCCCCATTTTTAATGTTTCGGATTTAACGATGTTTGTGTCACCACCACAAGAGTTGATTTCTTTGTCGTCTTCTTCTCCCACTAAAAATTCTCATGGGTTGGGGAGTGGTAGTACGGATGATCTCTCTCTTTCGGTCCCCACAGGTATATCATCGGATGGTAAGTTGCCTTCTTTCCTTCCTACTGCTAATATGTTCCCCAGGTTTCCACGGACGTTCTCCACTCCAGAGATGATACTTGATGGTGAGTCTGTTACCACTGCTGATGGTGACACCCACCGTTTTCTCATCCGTTGGCGTGATCGGCCCCCTTCGGATGACTCTTGGGTACTCGAGACGGAGCTGCAGAGTTTGGATGCCTCTCTCCTTCGCCGCTATTGCTTGGACCACGCAACGGAGATGCGTGCATTTGAGCGGGGGAGGATTGATGGCGCGGCCCCTCCTCCACCGGTTGAAGACGATGCTGATGATGCTGTGATGATCCGGTTGCTAAGGCCATACGACTCAAGGACGTGAGGCGGCACGATGACGCTAACGGACGGCTACGCTACAACCTCCGCCTGCGCCGTGCTACCGCCACGACAACTCCTTAGTTATATTTATTTCCTTTTCGTGCACTTTATTTTATAATTGGAATATAAAATTATCCTATGCTTATGTGATAATTTTATATTCATTGCATGTGTTGTTGTATTTTCAATTTGAACTATTTTAGTTTTGGTGTGCAATTAGCCATTCAGATGGATGAGATTAAATCTCCATCATGAAGGGCTAAGGCTTATTTGTAACTCCTATTAGCCATTCGGATGGATGAGATTAAATCTCCATCATGAAGGGCTAAGGCTTATTTGTAACTCCTATTTAAAGGAGGCTATCATGAAGAGTTAAAAGAATTGGAAAAGAAACCTAAAAAAACCCCTTGTGGAAATTTTGGCCACCATGGAGAAGTCCATAGCCGCCCCCTCCCCTTTGGTGTGAAGCCAAGCCTTGCCTCCTCCATCCCCGTTCGGTGCGACTCCGGCGTGGCTTCCTTCGGTGCGACTCCTTGGAAGAAGGTTGCAAACCATTCGGTGTGACGCCGGTGGATCCGTGGAGAGAGTGATTCTCCCACAGTTATCTCGTGTGAAAGCTTTCCGGTTGGGTAATCCCTTTCCTCTTCCTTGTGCGATTCTTCTCCTTAGTTGTGGTGGATTTTCGCAAATCGTTTTCTCCGGATCTTTAATCTAATCGCTGCAAGTTTTTTAATCGAAATCGTCGTTGCAAGGCTTTTTAATTCCGGATCTGGTGGATCCTATTTGCCTGAGCGGATCTTGGCCTATAGCCTTGGTCTTGCTCTCAAAAAGGAGTGGCAACCTTTGTGTTTTCTTGGGGAATATTCCGACTCAAATTTCCGATCGTCGTTTTCGAGTCGACCATTCCTCCCTCGTTGTTTGTGCTACGTTTTGTGACGAGGACTATTGTGGGCGATAGGTGCTGTGTAGTTGCGGTAGATCTACGACGTGTTGTGCGTAGGGAGAGCGATAGCTTCGCGGAGATCTCCGATCCGACATCCCTACATCACTGTTATCCAAAAGATTCAGCAATTGACTTAACTGGATTTTCTGATGTTGATTATGCTGGATGCAGAATTGACAGGAAAAGCACCAGTGGAACTTGTCAGTTTCTTGGTGACAGACTTGTCTCCAGGTTTTGCAAGAAACAAACATCTGTGTCAACTTCAACTGCTGAAGTTGAATATATGGCTGCATGTAGTTGTTCACAAATATTGTGGATTCAAAACCAACTCCTAAACTGTAACGCCCCGAAACTCAAAGGAGCGACGAGGGATGTTTTGGGCCAGTTTTGGGTTCTGGCTGCAGGCATACGGCCTGCGACACGGGCGTGTCCCAGGGCGTGTCAAGCTTGTGTCGACACTCAGCCGAGAAGTCGACATTTTGATCTCGACATTGTGTCGAGACTGGGCACACGGCCTGCGACACGGGCGTGTCGCAGGGCGTGTCGACCCGTGTCGACACTAAGCCCGCGAAGTCGACACACTGCATTCGATGAAGTGTCGAGACATGGCACACGGCCTGCGACACGGGCGTATCGCAGGGCGTGTCAACCCGTGTCGACACTCATCCCGGGGAGTCGACACTTTGGTCACGACATTGTGTCGAGACAAGGCACACGGCCTAGGACACGTGCGTGTCCAAGGCCGTGTCATCAGGTCGACGATATTCGCTCGACGAAGTGTCGAGTGTCGAGACCGTGTACACGGCCTGGAGCCCAGGCGTGTTGAGGTGACACGGGCAAGGACACGGGCGTGTCCTAGAACCCGTGCAGTGCTCGGGTTGTTTTCGGGGAAAAATGATGGGGGTACACGGCCGGCCACACGGCCGTGTCAGGTGGAACACGGGCGTGTCAGGTCGAACACGGGCGTGTTCGATACTCGTGTGTTGTTCCAGGCGAGCCGATTTTGACGGAGAATGAGGGAAACGCCCCTGGACACGGGCGTGTGCCAGGCCGTGTTCGGTCCAGATTGGGCATTTCAGTCCCGAATCAAAGCCGTTCATTTCTTTAATTGATGATCCAACGACTGGGGGTTGTTCCTGAAGGGATATACCCGGTATTGGACTTAGAAACCCTCACGTTTCATAAGTTATTATCTTTCTAAAAGCTTAGAGAGAGGAGAGCCAAGGAAGGAAGAAGGAGCTAGATCCGGCCATTGGAGGAGTTTCGAAGCTCCAAATCGCGAGCCGACTCCGGATCCACGGAGGCAAAGCTAGTGCGGTGCTTTTCATCCGCTTACTTTTCAATGGCGCCAAAGAGGAACGCTAGGGTAATGCGTGGTGAGTCCAGAATATCTATGGCTTTAATTGACGTGACATTGACCAGTTCACCGAGAATGTTCCCTGAGAGCACGGGGCGTGTGGCCGTGCGAGCCAATATCTGTGATGAAATGGCTATATATATATATATTGCTCGCTTATGCTAATGAAATGCAATGAAGGAGCATCGCCGCCCCGAGTTGGGGGCGGGATCATTATAATTTGGTCAGCATTGCTGACCGTTGCCTTGTTTTGCCACCGTGCGGTGGTTTGTTGATTGCAGGTGTTGCTGGACCAAGCGGTCAATAGCGGGCTAAAGCCCTTTTTGCGAAGCCGGCCCCTCGAAGGCACAATTGGAAGTGTTTACTGTTTTATTCATGTATGACTGGCCTGCGTGCAGTGGTTTCTAAATCATGTAATATCAAGTGAAAAATTTTGTAAGGCCTTAAGCCTTGTGTTGGTATTTGTATAACATTCCTATTTTGGATTAGTGGACATTCATACTTTAGTGCTGGGTTCTTTATTGCAACTTTTATAAACTGCTTCAGCTAGAATGCTCTGCGTAGGACGTTATGATTGGTTGGATGGTTTCCATGCGTAACCACCCGGTCTGTCTGTGGCATACGGCGTCGGGCCCCGGCCGGACCTACTGCTATATGCTATGTGACGGATAGGGGGTGTTACAATTTGGTATCAGACTACTGGTTTTGGTCGGGCTTAAGATGAATTCGTGGATGAATTCTTTTTAAGGGGTGGTGAGCACATTGTGTGTGTCATCGTTATAACGGTAAAAAAACCCATGAATGTCCACTTAGGAATGAAAATACTCGTGTTTGAGGAACCTGCGTGTTCCTATAATTGCTGTTTGTAATTTTATTTCATCGCTTAACGGTGTTTTGTACCACTATAGGTGACCAGAAGTGGTGTTGGGCCGTCAGAACGGCGAGTTTCTGAGGCTAGTAGTGCACCGGATGTTGCTCCTGCAACACCTCTGTCGGCTGAGAACATATGATTGGTGGATGAAGTGGTGTTGGTCGTGATAAATGCGCAGCCTGTAAGACAAATGCAGCAGCCCGCTCCTGTGATAGAGCAGGAACCTCTTAAAGAGGCTGAGCCGAGGAGAGTGGAACAAGTGGTTGTGGAACCAGTGGTGCCAAGGAGGGCAACTGAGAGGCAGCTTAAGCATGTAATGAGCTTTAACCCTCTGTTATTCTCGGGGTTGGGAACCCCATCTCAGGCTGAAGACTGGATCTCCAGGGTGAAGAGAGTCATGACAACAACGGAGATGGAGGAGTGGCAAATGACCACCATCGCTACGTTCCTTCTGGACGGTGAAGCGAGAATGTGGTGGGAAGGATTGGAGCTGCACTTATTGAGAGGTAGGCAACTTGGTGATGTCTCGATGGAAGAGTTCTCGAGATTGTTCTTGGCTAGATACCTCCCTTCGACGCAGAAGATAGCGTTCGAGAACGAATTTCTGAAGTTGGTTCAGGGTGAGAAGAGCGTGGATGAATATCTCCATGAGTTCACTCGTTTGAGTCGATATGCTAGCTCCACCATCATGGATGAGGAGCGCAAGACTAATCGCTTCTATGAAGGCTTGAGAGATGAGTTGAGATTACTAATTTCGAGGCCGATGATGCAGGGTTTCTTAACCTTGGTCAATACTGTCGGGTCCTTGGAGAAGGACATGAAGAATGTGCAAGCAAAGAAAAGCTTGGGTGATAGGAAATCTGAATTTAAAGTGCCGACTACTTCAAAGGCCGGCTATCGGAGGTCTTTCAAGAAGCATAGGACTTCGGGTTCAGCTCCTTCTGGTGATTCTGGGGTGACTACGGGTCGGACCCCAGGTGCGTGTTTTACTTGTGGAAAGACGGGGCATTTTGCCCGTGACTGTTCGAGCAGACGTCCTAAGTCCGAGAGAAGGCCGGGAGCTACTTATGAAGAGAAGGGAAAGGCGGTGGAGTCGACCGCATCCCATTATGCTCCGGCCCAACCAAGGGTCTACAATCTTGGCCAACAGGAGGCCATCAAACAGGCTGATGTGGTGACATGTACGGGTTTAATTTATAGCAAGTCAATTTCTTTAAATACTTGTTATGCACATGTTACCTTACCACTGCTTGTTTAGGATTTATATTGATTTGTGAAAATCCGGCACGAGCACTCTTCGATATGGGAGCTTCACACTCCTTCTTTTCCGAAGGATTTATATCACGCATCGGAGTCCCTTCTTCGATGGAGAAAGATAAGTTGGATGTGTTGTTGCCCAATGGGTATTCGATGCGAGCGGATAGAATCTGCGATGTTAAGATTCGTATTGGGGATCAGGAGTTCGACCTGCGGGCGTCTTTACTTCCGTTGGTGGAGTTCGACGTCATATTTGGCATGGACTGGCTCTCGGAGCAGCAGTCCCATATAGATTGCGGTAGCAAGGAAGTCAAGCTGGGATCAAGTCGTGAGACGACTTTTACAGGCATAAAGGGGTCGAGCAAGACGTTGATGTCTGCTCTTCAGGTGGTGAAGCGGTTCGTGCGGTGCAGAACTGTTCTTTACACTAGTGGAGGTTGCAAAGCTGAAGACACGTTGGATTGTATTTTAGTGGTATCGGAATACCCTGATGTGTTCCCGCAGATCTTCCTGGAGCCCCGCCTCAACAGGAGATAGATTTTACGATTGAGCTAGTGCCAGGTGCAAAGCCTGTGTCACGATCTCCTTATCGGCTAGCGCCTAAGGAAATGGCAGAGCTGAAAGTTCAACTGCAAGAGTTGTTGGAGCAAGAGTATGTGTGCCCGAGTTCTTCGCCTTGGAGCACACCGATCCTCTTTGTTAAGAAGAAGGACGGAAGCTTGAGGCTATGTATTGATTATCGGGAGATCAACAAGTTGACGGAGAAGAACAAGTACCCGATCCTCGGATTGATGATCTTTTTGATCAGGTTAGTCGGGTCGACGATGTACTCGAAGGTTGATCTCAAGGCTGGGTACTATCAGCTGCGAATAAGGAGAGTGATATCCCGAAGACAGCGTTTAGTACGAGATACGTGGCATTATGAGTTTACGGTCATGCCGTTTGGGCTGAATAATGCGCCGTCAGTGTTCATGGATTTGATGAACAGGACTTTCAGGGAGTACTTGGACATTTTGTGATCATCTTCATCGACGATATTTGGTGTACTCGCAAAGTGAGGAAGATCACTTCAAAGCATCTTCATTTGGTGTTGGAGACGCTAAGGAGAAATCAGTTGTATGCCAAGTTCTCGAAGTGCGAGTTTTGGCTATCCTCAGTGGCATTCCTCGGTCATATAGTGAGTGGGAGAGGGTATTGTTGTGGATCGACGAAGATGTTGCGATACGGGAGTGGCTCTGAGCTTGTTACGGTAGCGGAAGTCGGAGTTTTCTGGGGCTTGCCGGCTATTATAGGCGCTTCGTAGAGAACTTCTCGCGGATAGCGTTACCTCTCACTACTTTGACGAGGAAGGAGTATAAGTTCGTTTGGGACGCCGGAGTGCGCGCGAGCTTTGAGGAGTTGAAAGTGTCGGTTGACCACGGTGCCTATGCTGAGTTCTCCATGTGGGACCGAAGGCTATGAGATTATAGTGATGCTTCGGGCAGCGGTTTGGGTTGCGTGCTACTGCAACACGGAAGTGTAATAGCTTATGGCTCGAGACAGCTAAAAGTGCATGAAAGGAACTATCAGGTCCTTGACATTGAGTTAGCGGCCATGATTTTTTCCTTGAAGCTGTGGAGACACTATTTGTATGGTGTGAAGATTGATATCTAAACCGATCACAAGAGCCTGAAGTATCTTATTGATCAGAAGGATCTGAATATGCAGCAGCGTAGATGGATGGAGTTCCTGGGGGACTGTACATTCAAGATCCACTAAGTGCCTGGTAAAGGGAATGCGGTTGTGGACGCGTTGAGTCGCCGAGCACCAGCTCAAGCCAATTAGATATCGGTGCATGATGAGCGGTTGGTGCGGGAGTTGGAGGCTTTTGAGATTGTTTGCGTGGACAGGCAATCGTGTGCTGAAGCAGTTCTGAATTGGACTGAAGTCCAATATGACCTGGCTGATCGTATTCGGTAGGCTTTGGATATGGATGCTCATATGAAGCAGTTCATGGTAGAGGCTCTGGATGGGTCAAATTCCCAATTCGTCGTGGAGGACGGATTACTTTGGAAAGACGGTCGTCTGTGCGTCCCAAGTGTGGGGAATTTATGGGTGGAGTTGTTGTACGAGACACACCATACCAAATACTCGATTCACCCGGGGAGCACGAAGATGTACCGTGATGTGAAGAAACTGTTTTGGTGGCCGGGTTTGAAGAAGGATGTGGCACTATACGTAGCGAAGTGCCAAACTTGCGCCTTGGTGAAGGAGGAGTGCCAAAAGCCGGGAGGATTTCTTAAGTCCTTGCCTATTCCGGAGTGGAAATTCGACGACATCTCTATGGACTTTGTGCACGGTTTGCCAAGGTCGCAAAAGGGGAACGACGACATTTGGGTGGTTGTTGATCGGTTAACGAAGGTGTCGCATTTTATTCCTCATAGGAAGGATGACCCTGTGGAGAAGTTGGCAAAGCTTTATGTGGATAACATAGTGCGGCTTCATGGTGTGCCCCGTAGCATCGTGAGTGACCGAGATGGGCGGTTCACATCCAATGATTGGTGGCTTGTGCAGCAAATGTTGGGAACAAAGCTGAAATTCAGCACAGCCTTCCATCCGAAAACGGATGGGCAGACCGAGAGGGTCAATAGAACCATGGAAGACATGCTCCACATGTGTGTCTTGGATTTTGGAAAGCAATGGGAAGACCAACTTTATTTGGTGGAGTTCGCTTACAACAATAGCTACCAAGCGAGTATTCTGATGGCGCCTTTCGAGTCCCTATATGGTAGAAAATGTCGCACGCCGTTGTCTTGGTTAGAAACGGGTGAGTCAAAGTTGTATAAGCGATCGAAAGTGGAGGATGCTACTTCTTTGGTGAGAACCATTCGGGAGAGGTTTCTTATCGCTCAGGACAGACAAGCAAAGTACTATAATTCCAAGCACAGGAACGTGGAGTTCACTGTGGGCGATTATGTATACTTAAAGATCAAGCCGTTCAAGGGTGTCTCGCGGGTGCGGCGATTGAAAAATCTAAGCCCGACGTACCTTGGACCGTTTGAGGTTCTGGAGCGAGTTGGTGAAGCGGCCTATCGGTTGAAGCTTTCAGTGGAGCTTAGTGGTTTACATGATGTATTCCATATTTCGGTGCTTCGAAAGGCGGTGCAAAAGCCTACGCAAGTGATCGCGGTTGATCAAGTGCCGGTGGATAGTGGGCTGACGACAAAGGTCAAGCCCGTACGGATTGAGGACTCGGAGGTCAAGCGGCTACGCAATAAAGAGATCAGGATGGTCAAGGTCCGGTGGGACAATTGCGTTCATGAGGAGCTCTCTTGGGAGCGAGAGCAGACTATGCTTGACGAGTATCCGGAGTTGTTCCGCTCAGGTACAAATTTTGGTTTTGTACATGTCTTTCCTTTATATAATTTTGGGGATGAAATTCTTTTAAGAGCAGGAGAGTTGTAACGCCCCGAAACTCATATGAGCGATGGGGGACGTTTTGGGCCAGTTTTGGGTTCTGGC
Organism: Platanthera guangdongensis; assembly: GCA_039583875.1. Classification (NCBI taxonomy): domain Eukaryota; kingdom Viridiplantae; phylum Streptophyta; class Magnoliopsida; order Asparagales; family Orchidaceae; genus Platanthera; species Platanthera guangdongensis. The sequence continues at coordinate 136,654,181 of CM077147.1, forward strand.
TGCAGTCACACGGCCTGGGACACGGGCGTGTCCCAGGGCGTGTCAATCTTGTGTCGACACTCAGCCGGGAAGTCGACATTTTGATCTTGACATTGTGTCGAGACTAGCCACACGGCCTGCGACACGGGCGTGTCGACCCGTGTCGACACTTGGCTCGCGAAGTCGACACTCTGCGTTCGACGAAGTGTCGAGACATGGCACACGGCCTGCGACACGGGTGTGTCGCAAGGCGTGTCAACCCATGTCGACACTCATCCCGGGGAGTCGACACTTTGGTCTCGACATTGTGTCGAGACAATGCACACGGCCTAGGACACGGGCGTGTCCAAGGTCGTGTCATCAGGCTACGATCTTCGCTCGATGAAGTGTCGAGTGTCGAGACCGTGTACACGGCCTGGAGCCCAGGCATGTTGAGGTGACACGGGCAAGGACACCGGCGTGTCCTAGAACCCGTGCAGTGCTCGGGTTGTTTTCAGGGAAAAATGATGGGGGTACACGGCCGGCCACACGGCCGTGTCAGGTGGAACACGGGCGTGTCAGGTCAAACACGGGCATGTTCGATACCCGTGTGTTGTTCCAGACGAGCCGATTTTGACGGCGAATGAGGCACACAGCCCTGGACACGGGCGTGTGCCAGGCCGTGTTCGGTCCAGATTGGGCATTTCAGTCCCGAATCAAAGCCGTTCATTTATTTAATTGATGATCCAATGGCTGGGGGTTGTTCCTGAAGGGATATACCCAGGATTGGACTTAGAAACCCTCACTTTTCATAAGTTATTATCTTTCTAAAAGCTTAGAGAGAGAGGAGAGCCAAGGAAGGAAGAAGGAGCTAGATCCGGCCATTGGAGGAGTGTCGAAGCTCCAAATCGCGAGCCGACTCCGGATCCACGGAGGCAAAGCTAGTGCGGTTCTTTTCATCCGCTTACTTTCAATGGTGCCAAAGAGGAACGCTTGGGTAACGATTCCCTTCTTGAGCATGAGTAGCTCTCCTTCATTGCATAGGAAGCCCGCTCTCGCGAGTTTGTGGTGAGTTGGAGGCGTTCCTTCGGGTAGATATGTGAAGTCCCCATTGTTTAGAGTCCGTAAGCGAGAACGGACATAGGCATGATGTGTGAAGCCTACCCGGACATGTTGGTCTGGATCGGTGATGTTGCATTGCATAAATGCCAGAGAAGACTCCGCGCTATTGATTGTTTTTCGGGTTTTCTACGCGGTAGATTGCAGCAGGGAGCCTTGGGGATTAACCCAAAGGTGCACCCAGAAAACTGGGCGGATGCGAGATCCTGCCAACTTGGTGGCCTGAGAGCCAACTTGAACATAACCGAGTTATGTGAATTGTGATGGAAACGGGACTCGGTGGAAGTTTGACCCCCGCAAATGGCTTAAATTGTCGTTGCGATGTGAGCACGGGTTAGATGGAACCGTACCCATTCTATGTCGTTCGGTTAAAGAGACTTAAAGGCACGTGGCACTTGCCGTTGGCATAGATTATGGTCTTTGGCGGTCTATGGCTTAAATTGTCGTGACCCAGGCCAAGAAGACAAATTGCTCATAGGTTTGGCCGTCAAAGTGGCGGTGGTGAGTCCGGAATGTCTATGGCTTTAATTGATGTGACATCGACCGGTTCACCGAGAATGCGCCCTGAGAGCACGTGGCGTGTGGCCGTGCGAGCCAACGTCTGTGATGAAATGGTTATATATATATTGCTCGCTTATGCTAATGAAATGTAGGGAAGGAGCATCGTCGCCCCGAGTTCGGGGCGGGATCGTTATAATTTGGTCAGCATTGCTGACCGTTGCCTTGTTTTGCCACCGTGCGGTGGTTTGTTGCTTGCAGGTGCTGCTAGACCAAGCGGTCAATAGCGTGTTAAAGCCCTTTTTGCAAAGCCGGCCCCTCGAAGGCCCAATTGGAAGTGTTTACTATTTTATTCATGTATGACCGGCCTGTGTGCCGTGGTTTGTAAATCATGTAATATCAAGTGAAACATTTTGTATGGACTTAAGGCTTGTGTTGGTATTTGTATAACATTCCTATTTTGGATTAGTGGACATTCATGCTTTAGTGCTGGGTTCTTTATTGCAACTTTTATAAACTACTTCCGCTAGAATGCTCTGCGTAGGACGTTATGATTGGTTGGATGGTTTCCATGCGTAACCACCCGGTCTGTCTGTGGCATACGGCGTCGGGCCCCGGCCGGACCTACTGTTATATGCTATGTGACAGATAGAGGGTGTTACATAGACTATGGCTATAACTTAGAGAAGTCAAAAATCTTTTGTGATAATACCAGTGCTATTTCTATAGCTCAAAATCCAGTCCTCCATAGTAGGACAAAACACATAGAAATTAGGCATCACTTTTTAAGGGATAATGTTGAGAAAAATAAAATTGAACTTCAATATATCCCAACTGATTTGCAAAGGGGAGATATTTTCACCAAACCCTTGGATGAATGGAAACACACCTTCTTCCTAAATCAGTTAGGAATGTTAGATGGAGGAACTCTAAAATAATGTCCAAGATTTTGAAAATCTCAAAATTGACCAAGACTAGGCAAACATCTCAATTTTTCTAGTGTCTAGAGTGTTTCTTGTCTCTGAACTGCGCTCGATGATTTTCTCCCCGATCGTCGAACAGAGATCAACGCTTTCCGAAATCGTCGACCAGAGTTCAGCGCCTCTCAGATAGTGTTCAACTATCTCTCCAGCTCAACGTTCGTCGATTGGCGCGCGACGATTTTGTTTTCTGAACTATCGTCGAACGGAGCTCGACGCTCTCCAATATCGTCGAACGGAGATCGACGATAATGAAGACCCTTCAGATTCCTTTGGAAGCCCCGATCGTCGAACTGAGTTCAACGATCTTTCCTTTTCTGCGTCGAACCCTAATATAAAATTAATTTTTCGGCCGTCGTTCTCCTTTTGCGCTTTCAATCTCTCTGCAAATTTTCTCTTTCCCTCCAAACCTCTCTACACTTGGTCGTTTGGTTGTTTATTTTTTTGCAGGAAACCATGGACGTCTCTGTCGCCGTTCTGACTGCCATGAAATTCGATGCAGGATTCGATATTGATATGGATTCTTTCAGCACCAGTGATCAAATCTTCCAAGACATTCTAGAACTGTTCAAGGAACAAAAGCTTGTTGCTATCATGTCTACCAGAATAAAACTGCCTGCAGATGAAATCAAGGAGTGGGTGTATACTGCCCACCACCAGGACCAAAATACAGTTGTTGGATCAATTTCAGGAACTCAGGTACCTCTTACACCTGCTGCCCTGACATAAATTTTTGGATTAAATTCTGGAAGAGATTCTGTTGAAATGTCTGGAGAAGAATTTTCTACTATGCTTGAAAGAATGGGTCATTCTGATGCAAACCCTAGCAAGCTGCTGAAAAAGAATTTGGCTGTTGAGTACAGATTTTTAGCTGATGTTGTGGGAAAAGTTCTGTTGGCCAAACATTCAGCCCATGATACCATCTCTAGGTATCAGCTGTGTTTGATGGGTGCTTTAGTGGATAAGAAACAATTAAACTGGGGAGAGATCTTCTTTGATCTGATTAAGAAGAAGATAAATAAGAATTTTGTGAATTATGGAAGCATACTAGGGATGTTTCTCCAAAACAGATGCCCTGCCCTGCTAGTCTCAACTGGGATCCACATCAATGCCTCTAAGAGGCTCTCCTGTGCCCTCTTTGGCAAGTGGGACAGACAGATAGTGAAGCCTAGCAGGCCCTCTACAGCTGCAACTTCAGGCACAAGGACTGTTACAGTCTCTTCCCCTCAATTCTCTGCCCCTGCAGAAGACTTGCTTGCTTCTCCTCCTCCTCCTCCACCTCTTATTTCATCTCCACTAGTCACCTCCACCATTCAAATTTCTTCCACCATCATTATTTCCAGCCCATCTCCTACTTCAATTCCATCTCCAATCCCTACACTCACAGAAGAAATCTTCCACCCTCTATATTACTACCCTCAACCAGATTTTGACACATCATCTCACATTCCATCATTCAATCTGATGGATGATTCCTTTATGGATGATTCACCTTCATCCCCTCCTTATCTACCCTCTTCATCCATATCATATCAACAGCTACTACAAGACATCATTGCTCAACCCTCCTTCACACCTTCTATTTCCATTCCACTCTCTTCAATTTCAACAATCCCCACACCTCAACATTCATTTCCCCCATACACCAGCTCTCCACCAACATCTCCAGCTGCTCCACCTTCATTCTCTACCTCTGCTCAAGTCCCTACTGAGCATGTAGATATTCCAGCCTTAGCTGACAATCTGTATGAGCTGATAGCTCCCAGGCTCTCACTTCTATTGGAGACCTCTTTGGCTCCACTCTTCAAGTCAGTTGCCGACCTATCTGCCAGGCTCTCCTCCATCTTTTCTCCTCAGGCAATCCCTTCCTTTGGGTGCCTTGATCCAGCTGTCTTTGAGTCCAGGCAGGGGGAGATGCCTCATGAAGATGTTAGATTGCCTGCTGCTGCTGCTGCTGTTACTTCAACTCAAGCTCAAGCTTCAACACCACCTCAGGTTGCAGTTTTCTCAATGGACCTCAGGTCACTTTTAGCGGAGTTTGATTATATATATTTCAGCTGTCTTCCAGAGAACACTGCAGTCCAGCAATCTGAAGACCTCTCCAAGGCCATTGTGCCCATTTCAAGCTGTGACACCAGTGTTATACATTCCTATGTAAATTCAGTTTATGCTGCTGGTTCTGTTGCTGCTGCCCCTACTGCTATTATTGATGATACTGCTGATGTTGCCCCTGTTGATGTTTTTGTATCTGAAACTATTTTCTCTGAATCTGCTGCTGCCCTAGTTACTGCTGTTACTACTGCTGTTGTATCTTCTGAGAGTGTTGCTCCTGAAAGTTCTGTATCTACTGTATCTACTGCTGCTGGTACAATTATTGTCACTACTATTACCTCTGCTCCAACCCAACAACCGAAAGATTATCTGAAAAGGATTGATGCTTTATATGATGAACAAAGCTCTGAAAGTGATCAGTTCAGAACTGATTCTGATGATTCCTCAGCTACTATAGCAAGGAAAAGAAAAGCAAGAAGCAAGGTAATGAAAAGAGTTCCTCCAGCTAAAGTTAAAGATACAAATGATATTCCCTACTATATTCTGCATGACTGCCCTATAACAGAACACTGGATTCAATATTCCAAGAATCAATTAAAGGCTATGAAAAAGAAAAGAAAATATGACAAAGGATCTTCTCAGTTTCATCATCATCCTGCTCCTCCTCCTTCACCAGGTGCAGGTGCAAGTGGTAGCTCTGCATCTCAACCCTCTACCAGAAGTCAAACCCCCTATCAGCCTCATGGAAGATCTCAACATAGGGGAAGCCAATCCAGAGGCTATCAATCAAGGAAAGGAAACTACAGAGGCAACCAAAGAGAACTTCAAGTTTATTCAAAAGGTTACTCCAGGCAGCACCCATACTCAAGGGAAGGACCAGGTTCATCTGATACTACTTCAGGTCCATTTCCTTATAAGTAGAAAGAATTAGTCTCCTCCAAAGCTCCTCTAGATAATCCATCTAACAGATATGCGCCTCTAATGCCTTTTGAAGATCCAGAGAACAATCCAACTTCCTGGACAGCCAGGATGAAAGAGTTAGCTGCTCTGGACTAGATCAAGAAAGCCAGAGAGTAAGGCAAAGACACCTCCAACATTACTACTTTGTCTGATCAAAGGAAAAAGGAACTGGAAAGATACTCCACCAACAAGTTCTTTGATTCTGAAAGCTACATGAAGCTGCATCCTGAAGTTGTAGTACCAAGGCCTAAACAACAAACATCTTTAGGTGCAGCTGATGACAGAAGATCAAAGAAGGAAGCTCTTAATCCAAATAGAGAAATTAAACTTATAAAGAGCAAGGAAAAGGAGTAACTCTGTAAGGTGACAATATTTGCTGTTTTATGATATGTCTGAGATATTATCGGTGTTTCTGTAATGTTTTGTTGTTATATTGTTGTTCTGTATGTTTATAATTTTCAAATTCCTGTAAATAGTAATCCTAACCCAAATAGGGGGAGATTGTTGGAACACCCTATTACTAGTTTGGGTCAGGATCACTATGTCTCTTAGAAAACCTATTTTGACCTCATTGTATAGATCTAAAGGTCAATTAGAATTGAGTCTAAAGGTTAGTAGTTAGGTTGGGAAGCTGCCCTCAAGATCAAGGTTTTTCAGTCTGGAAACTAAGTCATTTCGTCGAGCTCACTTCGACGAATCGTCGAACTCCAATCGACGATCGTTGAGCTCACTTCGACGGATCGTCGAACTCTATTCGACGATCGCTGAGCTCAACTTCTTCAAATCGTCGAACTCCATTCGACGATCTTCGAGCTCAGTTCGACGATCTTGACTCCAGTTTGGTTCTCAATCTCTGAGCTCAGTTCGACGATAGTTGAGCTCAGATCGACGATCTATGTTTCTGTCTAAATCCAAATCTCTGAGCTCAGATCGACGATAGTGGAGCTCAGTTCGACGTTTTTCTGAAGAGTTAAATGTTATTCAAGATTCAAATTCAGATAGTTGAGGAATTATTATCAGCAATTAATTCAGAGATCCTATAGCTGTTTTCATTTATTCTGGAGCAAGTTTCAAGGAATTATCAAGGAATGTTTTTATTGGACTTTCCTCCAGAAGACAATTACAGTTAAGGAAGTCATTTAATGACAAGCTAACGGCTATTATGGACAGTGGATCATTTCTATTCTGAGAAAAAGGAATAAAAGACAAGATTTTTGAATTCCAGGCACAGGAAGAAGAACAAGGAGAGACACATATTCTGCAATATTCATTCTCTGCAAAACTTCTTCTACAACAACATCTTTCACAACACCAACTATTACACAAGAAAAAGAAAGAGAGTTGTAGACATTCTCTGTCTCAAGATTCATACAAGAACACACATTCAAAGGAGATCAACAAAACTGAAATCTTCAGATCTCTTGTGATTCAAGTGTTCAAGGCCATCAACATTCAAGACTCCAGACACCTCACATTTCAGCTGTTGCTGAAATCATCATTTGCTGGAGATCAATTTTCTGAAGGCCTATCACCCTACTGCAAAGCTTCAATTCCTGAACAACTACAAATCTCAGGGGAGCTTTGACAACATCAATATCCACATAGTCTTCTCAGCTGCTTTGAGAAAGAGAAGACTTCCATCACTCTCTCATCCCCACCTCTATAAACGGTTTTTCAAACTCCCTTCAATAGTTTGTGTGTGGTTTTTGAGCACCTTATCAAAAGCTTTTTTCTGGCAAGACACCTGATCAAAAAATCTGGTTTGGTTTTTGAGCACCTTATCAAAAGCTCATTGGTGCCCAGGACACCTGATCAACTCATCCTGCAGTGGATTCCTACCTAGGGTGGTAGAAGATTGGATGTACCCAGGTTGATTGGGGAACCACTATAGCTCCTTGTGTCTTCTGGTTGCTTATTTTTCTTTTGTTTCTGGTTGTGGCTTGTGCTTAGTTTCTTTTGTAGATTGTGACTAGGTTGCTCTGTGATTAGATAGTTTCTGTGATTAGATTTACTCTTTACTATTTGCTTCCCTGTTCATATTAGAATACGACAACTGTTGTAAAAGTTTTTAGCAAGCACCATACTCTATTCACCATCCCTCTAGAGTATATCAGATCTAACTCACACTTTCAGGGTCCATTGATCACAATGTCCCAGATTTGAAGAAGGCCTGCAATCCAATGCTATACACAACAATATATTTGATGTATGCAATTAGTTTAATGTATACTAGTTATACTCTAGTTAACTGATCTGATAGGTTGTCAAAGTCACAATGTCAGATGGACTCATGTCAGGATCCTGGCAAAGCAGAAATCTTGTAATGTCCAGAAGCATTGAGTGAAGGAAGCTCACTCAATGCTAAGAGGTTAAAAGCATTAACTGATGCTTAGGCAGTCAAAGCCTCAGAATTTCCAAAGTAGAAACTTGGTTAAGTCCTGAAGCGTTGAGTGAAGAAAGTTCACTCAATGCAAAGAAGTAAAAGCATCGACAGGAAAACATACATTCAAAGCCGCAGGGTTGCGGTCAAAGAAATCAGTCTAAGTCTCGAAGCATTGAGTGAAGGTAGTTCACTCGACGCCTCCTTAAAAAATAATCCTACTAAGTACAGAAGCGTTGAGTGAAGACAGGGCACTCAACACCGCATGAAGATCGTCAAATACAGAAAGCATTGAATGAAGAAGCCTAACTCAACGCCTTCTAGTAGAGTAAATCAACTAAGTCTAGATGCGTCGGGTAATGAAAGTTCACTCATCGCCTAAGCTGTTAGACCAGAATTGTCTACATTCACTGAGTGATAAACTATCAATCAATGCACTCAACACAACCAGTTGTAATTCAGCTAAGCACCAATGCGTTGAGTGACAAGGCTTCACTCAACGCCCAAGCAAAATTACTAGAATTTTGCTTGGTCCACAGGAGCAGAGACATGCTGACATCAGTAGAAATTCAAACAATGCGGGATCATCTTGCTATAGGAGCAAAGGCAATGCTTAACTGTTGTACAGTAATTAATGCAAAAGTAGTGGTGCAGTTAACTACTCTAGTGGTCCATACTACTCAGAGAGCCGTTGGACGGTGGAACACTTATTTTGAGTTCTGGGCAAAAGGAACTTAAATTTTTGGAAAAAGGTTTTGAGCTTCAACGTCTTCCTCACAATAGAGTTGCAGAGCTTAAAAAATAAATATATTACTATCGTCTTCCTCACAATAGAGTTGCATAGCTTAAAAAAACTCTCTAACTATTGTTCTGAAGTTCATTAAGAGATAGTCTCACAACTTCAGACAAAAGGTTGTTGATTGAAGACACACAAAGAAACAAAAACACATTGATCTTCTTCAGCAAGTTTAGGAACTTTTGTTTCTGAGGTCTTCCCAGCACAAGCTAAAACATCCTGAAGATCAACTACCTTGGAGCTGAGAAGGAGATAGGGGTGAGCAATCTCAGTCCAGAGAGAATACTTAGAGATCATTTTCTCTAGAGTTATTTCATCATCAATAACATACACTTTATATAGGATCTTAACAGATCTGATCTATAAGCTTGTGTGCCGAGCTGTAGGTGAGTTCATTAACAAAATATAGGATCCTTCAATGTATCTGAGGTAGGACTTGTGTGCTTGAGCTATATGTGATTTCATTCACTTAGTGTAGGATCCTCTTATGGATCTGAGTGTATGACTATACTCCTTGCCTAAGTGGTAGAACTTTTTTTAAATTCTAAGGCAGGTGATCTGTGAATCACTGAGCTATAAGAGCTTCATTTTCTCTGAGTGGTAGGGCCTTGGGCCTGAGGTAGGGCTTGGAGGAGTTTGAGAGATCCCGAGGGATCTGTGTTATAAGTACTTGGTGCCGAGTTTGGAGAAGTTTTCCTTGTCTAGCACACTGTTAGAAAGGTGGGAGGGACAGTGGATGTACCCATACTTTGGGGAACTACTATAAATAATTGTTTGTTGTTATGTATTCTTGAAAGCTAACCTAAAACTAAGTCACAACAAACCAAAGTATAAAGATTGTTCTAAAAGTCATAAAATCCTATTCACCCCCCTCTAGGTGTTTTGCTACCCTTAAAAACAAAGACTTTCATGAATACCCTTAGATATACATAGATGATGAAATTTGTTTAGCAAAACTTAACTCATTATAAACATGTAAACATCCTTTTTATATTTGTATTTATGTGCAATAAGTTTTATCAAGCATTCTCCCAAGTTAATCTTCTTCCCTAGCACCAGATCTTTCATTAAATGAACATGAACTTTATGGATTGCTTCATGTGCTGAAGTTTTACAAATAAAAACTTTCCCAACTATATCGGCTAAAAACTGGTATTTCTCTTATAGATATATTTTTTTAAGCTCAATAACTTTATCCTTTGAAAAGTTCATAATTTTTAGAACCACTTTATCTCTTCATCAAATAGTTCTGCAAAATCAAACCCTGGCATGAGATCAAAAGTCTTTTGTATTGATTCTCTTACTATATGGACCTTTTATGTAGCAATAGTTTCAATCAATGATCCATCCTCCTCACACTGAACATTTGTAACAAACATAGTAAGCTTTGTCTTTAAAATGTCTTTAAAAACTTTGGTTAAAATGTCTTTAAAAACTTTTGTCTTTGTTAAATTTACTTGTATTATCCAATTTTCTATTATTAGTCTTGTTCTTTGTTTTTTCTAATTTTCTTAATCCAACTCTAAATTTATAGTTTTTATAACAATGATTATCGCTTCTTAATTCTTCCAGTTCTTCTCTCAATTGCTTAATTTTATTTTCGGCATTTAATTGATCTTTACCAAATTCCTTAAAACATATCTTTAATTCATCTGAAAAAAAAACCAATATCATCAAAATAGCTTACTTGATTTTCTTCAGTGTTTGAGTTAGTTACCAATGCCATCAAACAAACCTCTTCAACAACAACTTCTTCCGCACTACTTGATGATGAGTTTCATTCAGAACTAATATCCCTTCAGGTTTCTACTATAAACCATTTTGCCTCTTTATTATCCTTTCTCTTTAGATCCGTCTTTTGATAATTTTTGTTTAATCTATCCTTATGATGTTCTAGACATTCAGTTTCTATATGTCCAGACTTTATACAAGCATTTAAAATTATATCCTTATTTGGTGTTCGTAAAACTTTGGCTTATTCATATTTTGTCTCTACTTTTGGAGCTTTCTATCTTAATCCATTTTTTGAATCTCCTAGCTAGGAGATTGAACATTCTTGTTCTGTAATAGATGATTTATCATCAATAACTTTGAAACCTATAGATTTGTCTCTAGGTGTAGTGATATTCCATTTTACTTTTGTTTCAGCTCTACTCTTGAGAAGTTGTTCATATAATTTAATCTTTCATAACATGGCATCTATAGTAATCTCCCTATGAAATCTTGATTCTTTGATAACTCATATTCTAGAATCCTATGTACTTGGGAAGCACATGAGTAATTTGTCATTTATTTCAAGAAGTGATATATTTGTATCAATTCCTTTAAGCTCATTTATAAGTATGATAAATCTGTCAAATAGTTATGTTAGTGATTCATCAGTTTTCTTTTGAAAATTCTCATACTGAGAGATTAAATGTGATTTTCTATCTTTTCTCTCATCAAAACTCTTATCAACAATTCCTGATAGTGATTCCTAGATTTCTTTTGTTGAATGGAAATCTTCAACTTTCTAGAACACATCATCACACATTGTTGAGACCAATATGTTCAAAACCTTAACATCCTAGTCATTTATTCTCTTTTCCACATCTATCTACTCACATATAGGGACTAGTTTTGTAGTGATATTTCCTTCTGCATCCTTCCTGTAAGGCATAAGTGCTCTTATTAAAATTGAACCAAAAATACCTTCATCAATAGAAATCATATATACTGTGACTGTAGTTTTTTAGAATGTAAATCTTTCAATATTACAAACTGGAGGCCTTATAGATGCAAATCCTTTCAAATTATTAGAAGAAATTTTGAAAAATTATTTTAAAAATACACAAATGTAACGGTTATGATCTTCATAATCAAGGTGTTAACCTTTTCCTTATTAACCTCCTCTATGTACAACCCCGTGTCCGGCGAGCAAGGTCACAGGGAGCTCGGCAGCTGCAGGAGAGCTCGGCATCAGCAGGGGCGAGCCCGAGCTCGGCGTCCGTCAGCCAGAGATCGTCGATCGACGACCCCGAACTCGGCATTCGCCGAGCGGGCTGCAACTCGCGCCCTCGCAGTGTTGCTCAGCAGCAGCGGGCGAGCAGAGCATGCCGAGGTGGCCAGGGGTCCCAGCTCGCCTGGGGGTCAGAGGTACTTTTTACTGTTTTACCCCTGCTGGTCTGCCCATAGCCCTTCAAAACAGCGGAGTTTGGATGTTTGCAGGCCCAGCCAAGGGTTTCCTGGTAATTTCAGGTCGGTTATTTTGGTTATTGGCAGTACGGATTTCAAAAGCTATACATAGGACACAAGGGGTACCCCAGAAAGCAGGTTCTCTCTGTGCTCTTCTTCCCAAAATCTTTAAGTGCTTTCTGAGGTTACCTTAGCTCGGCTTCAGGCTAAGGAGGGGAAGCGCTCTGAGATCTTCCGGGTTTGTGGTGGGACCTCCCTGCCGAGCCCTTGGGTCTGTTTCTCCTTGCTTTCGTCGTTTTTCTTGCAGGAGCGAAGTAGGCGCGAGACCACCCCCTTTCCCTAATGACGAGCTCCACAGGAAGCCGGGTTCCGGTTTCAACATTTTGCTGCGGTGAGCGTGGAAAGTGGTCAGCGCAGAAAAGTTTTCGCGAGCTCGATGATGGGACAAGGATCCGATAGGCCGAGCTCGATGCCCCCCCCCCGCCTCTCGCAGTGGTGGGAATGTTTGAAGACTTCAGAAACGAGGTGCTGAATCTGGTCAAGTTCGCACTCGGCACGCGGGCCGAGTGCTCGACTCCGGCAAACCAGATCGCGACCGCCCCCTCATTGGGCGATGACGCTGCCGGCAGGCGAGCTGGGAAGGAAGTGGCCGAGGAAGGCCGAGGGTGCGAGCTCCCCGGACACGAGCTCTTCCCCGGCTCGGCAGGCCGAGGCCGCTTCGGCGAGCTGGGCTCGCGAGACTCGCCAGCTCGCCCAGTAGGGGGAGGGAGTCCTTTCAGCGAGCTGGTCTCTTCAGCTCCCGTTCCAGATGGGTTCAGGGAGCCCGAGATGTCCTACTACACTGGGAAGGGAGACCCGGTCCAGCATGTCCAATGGTTCGAGGACGTGGTCTCCATCCGTCAGATGTCAGACGGATTCAAGTGCCGGCTGTTCGCCATCACCCTCCGGGAAAAGGCGAGAGAGTGGTTCCACTAGCTACCGGCGAGCTCCATCTACTGCTTCGAGGATCTGCGTCGGGGATTCATGCTGAGATTCACCACTTCGAAGAAGAGGAAGAAGGAGTCTGAGTCTTTGTTTTACATTAAGCAGGGGGTGAACGAGACGTTGGGAAGCTATGTGGACCGATTCCAGGAGGAAGTTACTCAAGTCCAGGAGATGCCGGGCCATAGTCTGATGATGGCCTTTACCCTGGGCCTGCAGCAGGGTTTCTTCCGGATGGAGCTGAAGAGGGTTCCCGCCCTCTCCTACGAGGAGCTGATGGAGAGGGCGGCGAGAGAGGTCGACGGGGAGGCGTCGAACCCAGAATTTGCAAGGAAACTGGCCAGGTGGGCCACAGAGGAGGAGAAAGAGTCGAGGGGAGGAAAGGCACAGGAGGAGAGAAGAGGGGAACCGAGGCAGAGGGAGCAGAGGCAGCTCCAAGGGCCGCAGCAGTCGGGGTGGGGGCGTCAGGAGCCCGATCGTCGGTTAGGTTGGAGGCCAGAGTGGCAGGGGCATGGGCCGCAGAGGGGGAACTTCGGAAGGGGTCACTTTCAGGGGAGGCAAGACCAATTCCACCCCCCGGGCTGGAGGCAGGGCCAGAGGCCCCGGCTCCCCGATCAAGAGGAGGCCATGGCCATAGCCCTGGGAGCAAGGAGGGGAGCATGGAGAAGGAGAAGAAGAGAGGTCAGGGTGGAGCTGCCCTATTGCGACTTCCACCAGGAAGAGGGGCACGCCACGGCCACCTGTCCGGAGTTCCTCGAGATGAGAAGGAACAGGGAGCGGCAGCAGCAGCAGCAGGAGGTGCGATAGGAGGTGAGGATTGAGGAGGTCCTGCCTCGGGCAGAGGAGGATCGGTGTGAAGACCGGGTGGATGTGGGGACCCGAGGGGGAATCGGGATGATCCACGGGGGAGCAGGGATCGAGGCTTCCCGCAAGGCAAGCCTCCACACCATGTACCGCCGGAGCGTCGCCTCTACATCCCAAACCCCGCCACCGGAGGAGAGGATCACCTTCTCCAGGAGTGATCTGCCAGACCACGAGGATCCGTTCTGTGATGCGCTGGTCATCAAGGCGGCCATCGAGAACTTCACCGTCTCTCGGATCCTCGTGTACAACGGGAGCTCCGTTAACGTCGTCTTCAAAAAGGCGTTCGACACGATGAAGGTGGAGGCAAAGAGGGTGCTGGCCTCAGATGGCCCCTTGTTCGGATTTTCAAGAGAAAGGAAGGAAGTGGAGGGAGGAGTTGGACTCCATGTCACCTTGGGGGGGCAGTCCCGAAACTGCAAGTTCGTCATCGTGGACGCCCCCAGCAGCTACAGCGCCATCTTTGGAAGGCCCTTGATCAGCGCCTTCCGCTGCGTCCCCTCATCTTTTCATCAATGCTTGAAGTTCAACGCCGAGGGGATCTAAGTCAGGGTTAGGGGAGACCCAAAGGTGGCGCGGGAGTGTTATGTCACTGCGGTGAATACCATCTCCTGGCAGGAGGGAGCCGAGGAGATGGGGCGAAGGATGTAGGAGGTCGTCCAGGAAGCAGGAAGGGAGGAGCTGGGAGAGAAGAGCTGCGCAAAGGAGGCGGCAGGAGGAGATCTGGAGGAGGTGGCCGAAGTGAGGGCCGTTGGAGGAGAGCTGGAGGTAGAGGTCCCCGTTCCGGAGGAAGGGGATGCCGAAGGATGGGCAGAGCGATCCAGGCTGGAGGCAGCAGAGGAGGTGGTGGAGCTGGAGGTGCTCACCCGAGGAGGAAGGGTGGAGAAGATCCGCGTCAGCGGGGGGTTGACCCCGGAGGACCAGGGCAGGATGCTGGAGTGCATCCAGAAGAACGTGGACATCTTCGCCTGGAACGCCGCGGAGATGCCGGGGGTCGACGCGGATGTGGCTTGCCACCGCCTCAACCTGGACCCGGGAACACGCCCCGTTCAGTAGAAGAAGAGGTCGACCGCGGACAAGCTGGCGGAACCCATCCAGGAGGAGGTGGCGAAACTCCTCAAGGCAGGCTTCGTGTCTGAGATTCAGTACCCCGGCTGGGTCTCCAACGTGGTTATGGTTAAAAAAGGGGATGGCCGATGGAGGATGTGTATCGACTTTTCCTTACTTAATAAAGCTTGTCCTAAGGATTGTTACCCCTTGCCTCGGATCGACGCGCTGGTTGACTCAGCCGTCGGTTTTTCTGTAATGAGTTTTTTGGATGCTTTTTCAGGTTACCATCAGATCATGATGCACCCCCCAGACATCAAGGATGTCTCATTCATCACTGGGGATGGATGCTACTGCTACAAGATGATGCCCTTTGGGCTGAAAAATGCTGGGGCTACCTACCAGAAGATGATGGACAGGGTCTTCAAGGAGAAAAGGGGGAGGAACTTGGAGGTGTACGTGGACGACCTCATGATCAATAGCCGGGATGTGGATGCCCACCTCCGGGACCTGGAGGAAACCTTCGCCACCCTACGCAGATAGAAAATGCGGTTGAATCCCCTTAAGTGTGTCTTCGGGGCCAGCCGAGGAAAGTTCTTAGGGCATCTCCTCATCCCCGCAGGGGTCGAGCCGAATCCAGACAAGGTCAAAGCTATCCTAGAGCTGGGGTCCCCATGGAGTGCAAAGGAGGTCCAGCGGCTGATAGGGAAGCTGGCAGGGCTGAGTCGCTTCCTTTCGCGGGCAGGAGAAAAGTGCTCCCCCTTTTTCAAGACGCTAAGGGGGGGCCAGAGGTTTGAATGGAGCAAAGAGTGTGAAGAGGCATTCCAGGCCCTCAAGGTGCAGTTGACACAGGCTCCGCTGCTCCAAGGGCCGAAGGAGGGGGAGCACCTGTTCTTGTATCTCGGGGTCGGGGCAGAGGCCCTGAGCTCCGTCTTGGTTCGTGAAGAAGGGAAGAGGCAGCTCCCTATTTACTACGTAAGCCGGGTCCTGAGGAAGGCCGAACTCCGGTATCCGATCTTGGAGAAGCTTGCGTTCGCCCTAATCATCTCGGCTCGGAGGCTACGGCCTTACTTCCAGGCACACTTAATCCGAGTGGTAACCGACCACCCCCTCCGCAACATCTTTGAGGGGGTGGAGCATTCAGGTAGGTTGGCTAAATGGTCGGTGGAGATGAGCGAGTTCGACGTCTCGTTCGTTCCGCGGCTCTCGATCAAAGCCCAGGCGATGGCCGACTTTCTTGCTGACTACGTGGTTGCAGTGGCGGAGGAAGAACTCACTCGCCCGGCTCCTTGGAAGGTGAGGGTGGATGGAGCCTCGGGAAGGCATTCCTTAGGAGTAGGGGTGATCCTAGAAAGCCCTCAAGGGATCCCAATCGAGCAGACAGTGGTGGTGCACTTTCCCATTACCAACAACCAGGCCGAGTACGAGGCCGTTATAGCAGGGCTGCGCCTGGCCAGGGAGTTGGGGGTATCAGATGTGGAGGTCCTTACCGACTCCATGGTAGTGGCTTCTCAGATTAACGGGGAGTTTGAGGCAAGGGAGCCCACCCTGCGATCGTACTTGGCCAAGGTGAAGGGGGTCATTGGCACTTTTCAAACTTTCACCATCCGACACGTGCCCAGGGAAGAGAATGAACAAGCCGATCAATTGGCTAAGCATGGTCCCCAGGTGGGGGGCACCATCACCGACCTGTTTCGCCCCTCCATCGAAGAAGGAGAGCTCATGGAAATCGATCAGCAAGCTTCATGGATGGATCCAGTGATTGTTTTTCTCTCCACAGGAGAGTATCCGGAGGGGGTGGACAAGAAGAAGCTGAGGCACAAGTCAGCATACTACCTCCTCCAGGACGGGCAGCTATACAGAAAGACCCTCTCAGGGATGCTGGCCCACTGCGTAACCGAGGGAGAAGCGCGAAGGATCTTGGAGGAGGTCCACTCCGGGGAATGTGGGAGTCACTCCGGGAGTCGGACCCTGGAAGGGAGGATAGTCAGGCAAGGTTATTTCTGGCCCACCCTAGGCCAGGACACTGCAGAATTCGCAAGAAGATGTCACAAGTGCCAGCTGTTTGCCCCTCTCCAGCTGCAGCCGGCCCAGCGGCTCCGAAGTATCACGGCCCCATGGCCCTTCGCAATTTGGGGAATGGATTTAGTTGGGTCGTTCCCCCAAGCCAGCGGCCAGAGAAGGTTCCTCCTGGTGATGATAGACTACTTCTCAAAGTGGATGGAGGTGAAGGCATTGGCCAAGGTGACCTCCCAGGTGATCAGGAACTTTGTTTGGGGGGAGATCATCTGTCGCCATGGGCTGCCCCAGGCCATCGTCACATACAATGGGCCCCAGTTCGCTAGTGCCGAGTTCACCAGCTTCTGCGAGCAGCTTGGGATCGACCTCAGGTTCGCCTCGGTCCATCACCCCAGGAGTAACGGGAAAGTGGAGGCCGCAAACAAGATCATCATCAACCTCCTCAAAAAGAAGGTGGAGAACCTGAAAGGGAGTTGGGTGGAGCAGCTTCCCGTGGTTCTTTGGGCCCTGAGAACCACCCCCAACACAGCTACAGGGGAGACCCCCTTCAAACTCTCCCACGGGTGCGAGGCCGTGCTCCCCATTGAATTCGAAGTCCAAACACCGCGAGTCGTGGCAGCAAAAGAAGGCCGTGAGGAATGGCAAGCAGAGAATGATGAGGAACTGAGGCTTTCCCTTGACATGGTGGAAGAGGTGAGAGACCTTTCCGCTATCCGGCAGGAGGAGGTAAAAAGAAGAATGGCCAAGTACTTTGACAAGCACGTCAGGGTCAAGCTGTTCGTGGAAGGGGACTTGGTGCTAAAGAAAGTAGATGCGGCAGGGAGGTCAGCATCCGTAGGGAAGCTCAATCCCAGCTGGGAGGGACCATTCATTGTAAAGGTAGCCTTGGGGTCAGGGGGCTACCGACTCCAAAATGTAGAGGGCGAGACCCTGAGTCTCACCTGGAATAGTGACGACCTCAAGCGACTTTTCCCCTAAAACATGTAAGCAACACTTTGATTGTAATAAATTCCTTCAAGCTCTCTGTTAATGTTGTAACTAGCCCGCATGGTAGAATGAGATGTATAACGGACCCCGAGCAGATCCCGCTGTCAGGCTCTCACCTAGCTGGCAGGGCTGGAAGTCACTCGTTGTCATCCTTGGCCTCGAGCAGATCCCGCTGTCAGGCTCTCAACTAGCTGACAGGGCTGGAAGTCACTCGATGGTGGTAGTAACGGACCCCGAGCAGATCCCGCTGTCAGGCTCTCACCTAGCTGGCAGGGCTGGAAGTCACTCGGTGTCATCCTTGGCCTCGAGCAGATCCCGCTGTCAGGCTCTCAACTAGCTGACAGGGATGGAAGTCACTCGATGGTGGTAGTAACGGACCCCGAGCAGATCCCGTTGTCAGGCTCTCACCTAGCTGGCAGGGCTGGAAGTCACTCGGTGTCATCCTTGGCCTCGAGAAGATCCCGCTGTCAGGCTCTCAACTAGCTGACAGGGCTGGAAGTCACTCGATGGTGGTAGTAACGGACCCCGAGCAGATCCCGCTGTCAGGCTCTCACCTGGCTGGCAGGGCTGGAAGTCACTCGGTGTCATCCTTGGCCTCGAGCAGATCCCGCTGTCAGGCTCTCAACTAGCTGACAGGGCTGGAAGTCACTCGATGGTGGTAGTAATGGACCCCGAGTAGATCCCGCCGTCAGGCTCTCACCTAGCTGGCAGGGCTGGGAGTCACTCGAAGATGTCGGCCTTTAAAATATCAGGTGCAGGCCAGTCTGTGGTAAGGAGCCAAGGGGAAGGGTCCTGCCAGGACTAGCTCAGGCTCGGCAAACTCAGCTCGGCACGGACAGGAAGGCAGGCCGGGCTAAAGGGCTCTGCATGGGTGTGTTTGGGCTCGTCATCTCCAGCTCGGCATTGGTGGGGGAAGCCGCAAGCCCGGGCCTCGCCAAAGGAAGCAGGACAGATCGAGACACCTCGCCCCCTTCACCCATTACACGAAGAATTTCTTCTTCGACGGGCACAACCTGGATGGCTCGCATGCGAGTAAAGGAAGGCGGATAGAAGGGTGGAGGCCGCATGCGAGAAATAGTGGCATGATAAGGGGGGAGACCAACTCGCTGCGGAATCGATTGGGGCTCGGCGAACACCCCAAGCGCATCTCGCTCGTGCGCGCGCTCTCGTAATCACTCTACTCGCAGAACCTGTCCCTGCGAGGTCGCGGGAGGAAGCACTCGCATACATTCATAACGCAAGCATAGTAAAGGAGCACCGGTATGGTCACAAAACTTTCATTGATTATTCACAAATATACAGGGAGCTCGCCACGACGAGTAGTCCAAAAAAAGGAGGAAAGAAAAAAGAAAAAATACAAGGCTGTCAGCTGGCCTCACCCCCTCCGCCGGACTGGTCCTCGCCGTCGCTCGAACGGTCCGGGAAGCTCTTCCCGAACATCGCGTCCAGGCTATCTTCCTTCACGCTGGGCGGCGTCGCCGGAAACAGACTCGGCATCAGGTCCCGAGCAGAGATCTCCCCGCATCCTTCCACCAGCACCCCGGAGTCCTTCATCATCGCAAGGGTGCACTCGGCAGTCTGGATTGAGTTGATCCGCAGTCTCTCGACAAGGTCGGCCTCGCCGAAGATGCGCGGGCTCTTGTAGGGGTGCGTGGGATCGATGTCGTGCGACGGGAAGAATATCTCCGCCTGGCGACGAACCTCGCCGAGAAGGTGCTGGTTCTCCCCCTTCAGCTTCGCGTTCGCGCCCTCCAGCTCTCCAAGACGCGCACGCAGGCGGCCGTTCTCCTCCCCGAGCTCGGCATTGCGGACCTGGAGTTCTCCAGCAGCGTCGGCATCCGCGGCCAGCTGCGCGCGCAGCCGGCTAACCTCCTCCCCCAGCTCAGTGTTGCGAGCCTGGAGCTCGCCCGCCGCCTTGGCAACCTGGAAAAAAGCCCATTTAGCGGCAGCAAAGTTTTCTAAGTAAAAGGGAGCGGTGCGTAACGCTTACCAGCCCGCCAGCAGTCTGAGCGAGAAGACTATCCGCGATGCCGAGCCGCCTCGCCTGATCGGCGACCTACTCCTTGGCGAGGTCGCGAGCCTGCTCGGCCTTTTCGAGCTGGTGGCTGATGGCAAAGCTACGGCGCGCCAGCATGTGGTGCAGCTCCAGAGTCCGCAGGTGCGACTGCAGGCCCTCATGGCCGAGCTGCCGGAGGGTCGTCCTCTTGTAGGCCTCGGCATCATCCCGGCCATAGAGGCCGAAGCCGAGGGCGTAGGCGTGACCGGTGGCGGGCTCGCGGTCATGCCAGGACGGGTGCAGAGTGGAGACGGAGACTCGATGTGCGAGCTCGTCCCACTACAGCATGGGCTCGCCCGCGGAATCCTTCCAGGGCCCGCTGAAGTTGAAGAGGGGGTGCTGCTTCGGCGGTGCGCGCTCGCGAGCAGCCCTCTTCGCCGAAGGAGGAGGGGAGATCGCGGCCGAGGTTGAAGGGCCCTTGCCGCCCTTTCGGCCCTTGCTGGTCGTCTCCTTCAGCGGGCTCCCCGGTGACGCGCCGGGAGGAGTCTCTGACGAGCTGATGTACTTGGGGCTGGGTTGATGTTGCTGTTGCCCCCGCGGAGCCAGCAGGGCCCTCCGCATCTTTTTCATCTGACGGGGGCCGGATAGCGGGTTCGACCCCGCGTCCTCAGGTCGCCTCTTGTCGGAAGAGGGCTGCGAGAGGGCCGCCTCATCTCGGCAGGCCGCTGCCGCCACCCTCTCGCGAGCAAGAGGGTCAGTGTCGAGCCCCGGGTCCGCGAACGGCGGGTTCGCGGGGATTATTCGCTCCGCTGCATGAAAATACTTGGAAAGGTTAGGGATTCCAGATACGATGATGAGCCGAGCTCGGCGAGTAGGCGAGCTCGGCAAGATGAGGAGGGCATACCTTCGCCGGGCAGAACCGGGGGGAGCGCATCGAGGCCCCTCCGCAGGAAGGCGACCTCGAAATCTTTGTGCAGGAAGAATTTGTGGAGCTCGGCGTCGTTGCCGGACACGGCCGGCGGGCGGTACACCTCCTCGCCTTTTTGTTGCGGCGAGTAGGGGATGTTGCCGAGATCGCCCTTGATGAAGGCGATCTTGGTCATCCAGGTATGGTGCTTGTTCACGATCTCGCGAACTTTGATCAAGGAGCCGCCGAAGTAGGCGACCCCGTCCGTCGTTGCCTTATAGGAGAAGAGTTTCCTGAACACCGTCAGGTTGAACTCGATCCTCTCCCGCCAGAGGTAGCTCGCGAACGCCACCATCATGGAGATGGCGTTTGAGTTCAGCTGCGTGGGGACGGCCCCGTAGTATTTCAGGATCTGCCGGATATCCGGCCACAAGGGAAGTCGCAGCCCCACCTCGAAGTGCGAGATGGGGAATGCAAGCTCGTTCTCATAGAACGTGTTGATGGCCTCGCCCGGCCCCGGCCTGCGCGCCTCAAAGCCCGGCGGCACATACAGGGCTATGAATTTGGCGAGCTCCTCCTCGCTGGTGTGGCCGTCGAAGAAGCAGTAATCCGCGAAGTGTTGCGCGCATTTGGAGCGGCCATCGGCGTCGGGGTTGGTCTTGCCCATGATCGCAGAGAAGAAGCAAAGCGCTGCGCGAGCAGAGAAAGGAAAAAGCAAGGAAGGGAAAGCAAAGCAATAAAGACAGTACGGGGGTAGGTGAAGGGGGGGGGGGCTATTTATAGGAAAGGGAATCTGAGGCAGGCTGTCACATCGGCGCAGCTCGCCGCCCCAGCTCGCCACCCCAGCTCGCCACCACAGCTCGCCGACTTCCGGCGCATCCCAACTGAGGCTAAGTCAAACATTACGGCTTTTTATTTAAATAACATAATTAAGAATGTTCTAAGTTGTTCATCACAGAAGGGGAAAGTTCAGAACAGAAAAGGAGACGCGCGAACAGGGAGGGCATCGAGACGCGAGTGACGGTCGGCTCGGCAGAGGAGCCCGCAAACTTACCTACCCCGGCCTCGCGACCCCCGCCCCCCAAGATGCCGCGCGCGGAGTAGCTCGCGGATCCTTCCAGAATTCCTTTGCGCGACCAAGAGATCGTCGTCTATCTCATCCAGGAGTCGGGAGGGAGACATCAACTCGCCAGGTCGGCCGAGGCGCACCACCTCAGCAAGACGCGCATAGTCGCGCTGCAGCGTCTCGTTGACTCCTTGCACCTCGCGCAGTCCGCACACCAGCTTCTTGAGGAGCTTGACCTACCTCCTCGACAGAGCGCCCTGATCCACCTCTGGACCCAAGTAAGAGTCCAGTGAGCTCGGAGACGGGATGGGAGAATGGTGGGCTGCCCGCGAGGACTCCTCAGCAGCCGATTGACTGGGAAGGGCTGTAAAGGCAAACGTCAGCGAAGCAAAAGCTAGTGAAGCACAGAGTTGAGCGAGGCAGACCTGAAGAGCTCGGCGGCTTAAAGGAAAAGCGAGGAGGGATGAACCTCAGGTCCTTCCCGCAACCTGGGCTGCGAGCCCCCGGCGAGATGAGCTCGAAGACCGGGATAGGAATGGACCCCAGGCCTCCCCCGGCGGCCGCATCAATTTGCCGAGGAGGGGAGCCCTGTGGTGAAGCTGGCCTCTGCGAGCTCACAGGCAGGATCCCGAAGAGGAGCGGCGGATCCCGGGGATAGCTGTCCGGCACCGAGAGTCGCGAAGTGGCGAGCGTGACCTCGCCTCGCGGCGTAGGGACCCGCGGCGCGGTGCCCTCGCCATCTGGTAGGCCGCCCTGACCGTCGCCAACGACAACGACCTCCCTATCGTTCTCCAGAATAGTTCGAGTAGAAGAGCCGGTCTCGCGAGCCAGCGTGGCCCTCAGGTCATGGAAGATGGGCTCGGCCGCCTCGGGGAACGGCTTTGTCCTCTTGGAGCTCGGCTCGGCGGGGTCAATTTGAGGAACTTTCGCGGGGACCGCCGTCAGCGCGGCAACGCGAGCCGCGGAAGCCTGGCGAGCTCGGTCTATGCGCTCTTGAATCTCCTTGGGAAGGGGCATCTTCGCAAGGCAGCAGGGGGGAATGGCAAGAGCCAGGCAGCATAGCAGGTGCATATATATAGCTGTAGGTGGCCCCCACCAGGAGATTCCCTCCAACTCGCCAGCCAGAGCTCTCCGCACACTTCGGGTTGGATGTTTCTTTCCGAGCTTTTTGATAAGCTCGAAAAGAGCGGGGATTGTGTACAACCCCGTGTCCGGCGAGCAAGGTCACAGGGGAGCTCGGCAGCAGCAGGCGAGCTCGGCATCAGCAGGGGCAAGCCCGAGCTCGGCGTCCGTCGGCCAGAGATCGTCGATCGACGACCCCGAACTCGGCATTCGCCGAGCGGGCTGCAACTCGCGCCCTCGCAATGGAGCTCAGCAGCAGCGGGCGAGCAGAGCATGCCGAGGTGGCCAGGGGTCCCAGCTCGCCTGGGGGTCAGAGGTACTTTTTACTGTTTTACCCCTGCTGGTCTGCCCATAGCCCTTCAAAACAGCTGAGTTTGGCTGTTGGCAGGCCCAGCCAAGGGTTTCCTGGTAATTTCAGGTCGGTTATTTTGGTTATTGGCAGTCCGGATTTCAAAAGCTATAAATAGGACCCAAGGGGTACCCCAGAAAGCGGGTTCTCTCTGTGCTCTTCTTCCCAAAATCTTTAAGTGCTTTCTGGGGGTACCTTAGCTCGGCTTCAGGCTAAGGAGGGGAAGCGCTCTGAGATCTTCCGGGTTTGTGGTGGGACCTCCCTGCGAGCCCTTGGGTCTGTTTCTCCTTGCTTTCGTCGTTTTTCTTGCAGGAGCGAAGTAGGCGCGAGACCACCCCCTTTCCCCAAGGGCGAGCTCCACAGGAAGCCGGGTTCCGGTTTCAACACTCTAGCTTAACTTTTTATTGATCAACCTCTCTCTGATACCAATTGAAATGGGAGAACAATTGACTAAATCCTCAGAGTTTTCACTAGAGTAGGGTTAATAGAGATTAATATTTAACTATATTTTAACTATACTTTTCATCGAATTTTCATATACTCAGATTATCAACAAGATTTTACTTTAATTAACTATAAACAAAGCATACCAAATAAGTAATCAAAGAAAATGCACAAACACAAGACACAAAAAATGTATTGGTTCCCCTAAATCTGGGTACATCTACTCTTCTATCCACATGGTAGGAATTCACTATCACTATGCCAGAGTCAATTGATAAGGATGCTCTTATAACCAATCACTAGATCTTTTGAAAGGAGATCTTGAACTAATACAGTCTTATTCTTTTCACAAGGAGACTCTCAGAACCTCTATATGAATCCTTTAAACAGGGATTCTTATAACACTTTTCACAAACTGATAAAGTTTAGAAAACAAAAATTACAAGACGATATGAAGATGTAGTATTCTTCTTGATGAGTCCTCTCAGTAGAATCCTGAGGACTTGTTGTCACTAATTGAATTGACTTTTGGAACTCTAATGAATCCTTGAATGAGAAAATATCAAGGATTATTAGCCCTTTATTCCAGATTATGCTTTAATCTTCACTGAATCAAATGTAGCAACTAATAAGCCCTTAAGAAGAAGAGTAACTAATCTAATATTCAAATTCAGAAACAAGATGGTGACTGACTGATTAAAGATAGAACTTCAATTGTATATGAGAATCTTCTTAATCTCCTTTATCTAATTCAATCTTACAAAACATGATCTGATCTGTGTGTGATGATCGATATAGCTTATTCCTCCTCTATGTTGTTCTTTACTGATTACAACTTTCTTGAATGAATTTTTATTTAATCCCCCGAACAATTCTCGTTCAGAATATTAATTGATGTAACGTCGAGTTCATATAGAAGTAGCATAGAATTATGGCTTCATTTAAATTATCACTCAAGTTAACTTTATAATCGATGTTATGTCGAAAAAATATCGAAGTATGCGTTGATATAGATCAAGAAGTAACATCGACTAAACTTATTTTATTACTCTTACTTATAATCAAAGTACCGTCGATATTAAGACAAGGTTGCGTCGACATCCAGTCAACGCATGTTAGCATTTCCTGGCTTTCCTCTAAAATTGAGTGTGCCTTTCTCGGGTACTTTACTCCACTGACACCTAGGACTTCTAAGACCATATTACCCTATATATATAATATGGGTAACAAACCTAGGATGTAAAATCACTTAAAGTAATTTGTTAAGGTAATTCATAAAGGTTTTTCCCAATATAGTCAAGATTGATAGTCTTGACTAGCAAAATATTCAAACAAAATCTAAGTTGGAAAAAATTTGTTCGGTGGTACTGCTCTTATATGTGAGTTTGAGGGCACCGACGTGTTAGATCAAATTGGATTGGTGGGACTGCTCTCATATTAGTGTTCGAATGCACCAAAGTATACCATTGATGACATGAGCTCAATATCCATCTAAGTGTGCCTTGGGGAGTACAATGAAGATGGAGGTATGGATTGGTGAGTACATTAAAAGTGTGCCTGGAGTGCACGAAATGCGTGGTCATGTGTGCCAACATTTGTGGTGATTGTGCATATATGGACTTGGCTTATGCTAGGTGCACTTTCTAGTTTAGATATATATATTTGTTACTATACTACTTGTTTGTAAGGAAGGAGGACTACCGCCCTGGGAATGGGGTGGGGTTGTTACACTATTATGGTCAGCTAAAGTTGACCGTCATTTTCTTTACCATGTCTTTGTGGTTTGTACCTTTGCAGGTACTGGCGATGCGAGCGAGAAATAGGCGGTAGAATCCATTTGATGTGCTGGCCCTCGAATGTCATGTTTTTATGTTAATAGCCTTCATGTATTGCCATAATGCATGTTGATATATGTTAATCATGTAGACGTATAATCATATTGAAATAGCTTGTTAGGCCTTAAGGCAAAATGATTACAGTTACGTATTTCATTCCTGATTGTATATAGTGGACATTCATGTTTGCAGGTTATGTTAATAAACTACTTCCTCTAGTTTGTACCTCTATGTTAGGTTACATGAATGCTTTGATTTCATTTCATGAGACTTTAGCTTGTTCGTTTAATATAATGTGGGGTCCCTGCCGGGCCTGCTGGCATATTCTTCAGAATGGGCAGGGTGTTATAATTTGGTATCCGCTTCTAGTGTTGATCCCTTCTAATTCAAATTCGTGGTCAAATGCTTTTAAGGTTTGTGAGCACGTGTGTGCGTCGCCATTAAAACATCTAACAAGCCAGCGAGTGCCCACGTTGGAATGAAAAATACATATATTTGTGGAACTTGGGTGATCTTATAATTGTTATTTGCAATATTATTAGTCACATAATTAAGTTTTTCATGATTATAAGTTTTTAGGAGTTGAGCGGGGATGTCTCCACCCTAGCAGTCTATAGAGAGTAGTGCACCAGCAGATGTGCCTACACTACCTCCTTCTACAAAGACTATCTGACTAGTTGTTAAAGTTGTCTTTGATATGATCAATGCTCGACTAGGAAGACCAGTGCAGCCTCCAACCCTAATTGTGGACCCAATGCCGGTTGTGATAGTTGAGTCGTTGGCTCGGAGAAGAGCTACATATAAATAACTAGACCACTTTTTAAATTTCAAACTTCCTACCTTTGTGGGAATAGAATCCCCCACTCATGCTGAGTATTGACTGTCTCTAATAAAGAGAACCTTGATAGCAACAGAGATGGGGGAATGTCACAACCCGCATTTCCTCAACGAGCACGTCGTATCAGAGCAAGAGGAAAAACGAGTTATGATGTCACGTCGTGTAGGGGATAATTACACACGCTCAGGCAAACCTTTACACTTACTAGAGTAGATTAAAATCATCAGTTATATGCAATAAAACCGTTGAGTTTGATGGTCGTATCCCTCGGCCTAGTAGAGCAAAATGTGATTGTACGCGGCGGAAATTAATTTACGTTAGTTGTGAATTTTCCTATATGCACTCTAGATTTATTATACCATAGGAAATCGTCTGTTTTACGTGGTTTGGAAATATGTCTTAGTTTACCAAAACATGTATGCATGACATATAATAGTAGGTTTGTTTTAACTTTAAAATATCTAATGCAACCTAGCATAAATCCTTCCCAAGAGCAAGTAGACATCATCTCATCCAAAGGATTCATATTAGCCGTCTAGCATTCATATGTAGCAAGTAAAGAAAGCCACCAATGGGCGCCAACTAGCTGACACGAACCCATTGGGGGGTATGTATGTCTTTCCAATAAAGTAAAGAACT
Organism: Platanthera guangdongensis; assembly: GCA_039583875.1. Lineage (NCBI taxonomy): Eukaryota > Viridiplantae > Streptophyta > Magnoliopsida > Asparagales > Orchidaceae > Platanthera > Platanthera guangdongensis. The sequence goes on from CM077147.1 coordinate 136,681,189, forward strand.
ACCTCGCCCAACAAGCTCGGCAAGCTCCAAGTAAATTTCACCAAACTCTAGCCGCTCAACCGGCTACAACCTGCACCAGATGCATTCAAGAAAGAACACCTCAGCAATCATCAAGGCTACACCATAGAGCATTAAGTTCATAAATATGACGAAGGGGTTTACCGACCACATAGCAATTTTTATATAAAATGAGTGGAAAGAACAGGTTGGAAAACAAGTGTCAAACACTGCCAACCCATCGAGTAAAACACACCAAGTAACCCTCATGCCCTGCCCAAACCTATAGTAGCAACAAGACGACATATGCCAACACCATAACCGTATAACCTCACACGTCGAACACGTGCACTTGTGTTAGTGGTAAGTCAGCAGTACTCAAGGGCTCAACGGTGGTAGCCCAGAAGTGCAATGCACCGGGCCAGATCGGGCCAAAACAGGTGCAACGCACCACAAAGCACAACCCCCCTTTGGGGCAATAAACGGTGGACACCAAGGCATTACCACACCGCCCCTCACAGAGCCAGCAACTGACACCACACACCAAACGCACGACGCGAGCTCAAAACTCTTCATAATCCAACCTCAACACACTCACTACATCGTTCCCAAACATGACCACAAATCACCCAAGTTATATCAAACTTGATATAGTTTGGGTATCTACTTCACCATAAGCGAACTCCACAAGTAACAACGCCGACCAAACCAACAAGCTTATTATAACATGACTATGACATGAACAAGAAGGAATCACATGAACAAGCAAAAAGTACATGAATGTGATAATTAGGCATAAGAAAGAATTGAGCATAGGGAAATTAGATAATTAGGCGGTAAGCATATAATACTCGAAGGAACAAGAGGATTCATGCTTGTGAGTACTAAACAAAAGTAAGAGTAACAAGGATAACATATTTAGACAAAAGTGAGGTGCAAAACAAGAAGAACAAGCTAGTAAAATTGAAAGGGGAAAACTAGCTAAACTTGCACAATCAAAGAACAAGAAAACAAGATTGGCAAGGGTGAAGAACACCGCTTGCCTGAACCGAGACGACACTGCAACGGCTGCTCCCCTCTTTCCTTCCCTTGCCTTATCTTTTCTCCCTTGCTTTCTCTTTGAGAATGAAGAAGAAGGTGAAGAAAGGGATAAGTGAGGAGGAAGAATCTCTTTCTCTGACATATATCTTCCAGAACAGAGCTGAACCGTTTGATCCAGAATCAGAGAAATGAACGGCACAAAAAAACTGAAAAAATGATTTTCGTCCCTGACACGCCCTGTGACACGCCCGTGTCACAGGCCGTGTCACTTAAGCGGTAGGCAAACGCCTCACCTCCAAACAGTACACGGCCCGTGACACGGTCACGGGCGTGTCACAGGCCGTATCACTGGACACGCCTACCTACACGGCCGGGTCACTTGTACACAGCATCCAGCCAGACAACCCGAGCAGGACACGGCCTTGGGACACGCCCGTGTCCCAAGCCGTGTCACCCCATACTAGACATTCGTCGAGCGAACTTCATCAAGCGAACTTCGTCGACAGCGGGACACGTCCTGTGACATGCCCGTGTCACAGGCCATGTACCCCTCTCTCGACACTCGACACTCGACACTCGACATTCGTCGAGAGAAATTCGTCGACCCAGCGGGACACGGCACGTGACACGCCCGTGTCACGTGGCGTGTACCCCATTCGTCGAGCTCAACTCGACGCAAACAAAATTCGTCGAGTCAAGGAGGTCACGCCCCAGGTCATGCCCTGGGTCACGCCCTGACACGCCCGTGTCGGGGGGTGTGTTCCTCCCGAAACTTCGTCGAACGAAGTTCGACGACCACAAAGCCAAAAACACATCCAAAGCTGGACACGCCCTGGGACACGCCCGTGTCCCAGGCCATGTCACCAAAAAAATTTGACCATTTTTCACTCTTTTGAAAAGTGTTCCTTTCCCATCCTAGACCATTTCTTTCTTAAGAACTTTTTACCATTTTTTGTTGTCAAATCCAGGAAACATGCCTTCATCTACTAACTCCACATCTTCCATACAAAATTCAAAACAATTAACCCGTTTTGAGCAACACGACTCAGGCTCGAGAAAGTGCATGCATTCCCTAAGAGGCCTCACCGAGCCCTCAAAAATAGACTCCGGCTTGCTGGGGAATCGTGCAACTAGGCTACCAAAATAACTACTCAAAAGCCCGCGTGAAAACCATGCTCAAACAATGGTCAGAGCCAACGCAACGCCCATCAAGCATATGCAATCATTCAACGAAAAAAAATCCGCGGCGTTATAGTCACTCCCCCTAACAAAAAGGCTCGCCTCGAAACTTTTCAATCCTTCTTATATCAATCAAAGAAGTAATCAAACAAAAACACCAATTCACATACCAGCTTAATTTACGGGATGAAATGAAGGTGAGCCGCCCTCATCGTTGACTCGAGTTCCCACGTCGCGCTTTCCACATTCTGATTTTTCCATAGCACCTTGACCATAAGAATCTTCTTTTTTCGCAACACGCAATCTTGGGAGTCCAAAATACGGATGGGCATCTCCACATAAGAAAGTTTCGGCGCCAACTGCGGCACAAAGTCAAAAACTTGCTTGTCATTCCGCACACACTTTCGAAGTTGGCTGACATGAAACACGTCGTGAACACCAGGAAAGTTCACCGATAACTCTACTTTGTAAGCGGATGCACCAACCCGCGCAAGAATCTTGAAGGGACCCACAAATCTTGGGTCTAATTTGCGCTCTATCCCAAACCTCTTAATTCCAACCATTGGGGAGACTTTCAGGAAGACAAAATCCCCCACAGCAAACTCTAACTCCGACCTTCGCCGGTTGTGTACTTTTCATATCGCTCTTGGGCGATCCGGAGCTCCTCCCGAATAAGTCGTACGTCAACTTCCATGTCCTCGAGCGCCTCTGGGCCCAATAAAGGCCGCTCGCCAACCTCAGCCCAAAATAAGGGAGTCCGACATCGTCGCCCATATAAAGTTTCAAACGGAGCCATTTGCAAGCTTTCTTGATAGTTATTATTATATGCGAATTCCTTAAGCCGCAAACATTCATCCCATGCTCCGCCATACTCAAGAATATAACATCAAATCATATCTTCCACGATTTGGTTTACTCATTCCATTTGGCCATTCGTATGAGGGTGGTAAGCAGTGGAATAACTTAAATCCATCCCCAAACCCTGTTGTAGACTCTTCCAGAAACGAGAAGTAAATCGGGAATCCCAGTCTAAAATAATATTTACTGGCACACCATGCATTCGGATGATCTCGTTGAAATATAGCTCTGTTATTGTCTTCATCGGGTAGTTGACCTTAAATGGTATGAAGTGAGCACACTTGGTCAACCTATCCACGATCACCCATACAGAGTCATGTCCTCGTGGAGATCGTGGTAAGCCTGTAATAAAATCCATTGCAATGCTTTCCCACTTCCATGTTGGAATCTCCAAGGGTGTCAACTTGCCACCCGGCCTCCAATGATCAGCTTTCACCTGCTTGCAGGTATGACACTCAGATGCAAATTTCGCTATATCTCTTTTCATTCCATACCACCAGACAATTTGTTTCAAATCACGGTACATTTTAGTTGAGCCTGGATGGTAGGCCATTCTTGAGCCATGTGCTTCCCTACACACCATATCTCGAATGTCTCCAACTGCGGGGATACAAAATCGACCGCGATATTTTAACGTGCATGCGCCATCAATAGCAAAATTTGGTAATTCACCTTTTTCAGTCCGAAGAAATAAATGTAAAAGATCAGGATCCTCCTTTTGATGTTGTCTTACAAGCATCATCCATGAAGGTTCTTCTACTGCCGAATGACTTTGCGGTTCATATCTTCCCACAGCAATATCCATCAATAGAAATACCTCCACTAGACGGTCGGCCGACAGATTAAATAATTTACCTGTCTTCCGCCTCAAAGCATCGGCCACAACATTAGCTTTCCCGGGATGATACTGAATCTCCACATCATAATCAGCTACATATTCAAGCCATCGTCGTTGGCACAGATTAAGTTCCTTTTGAGTGAAGACGTACTTCAAACTTTTATGATCTGTAAAGATTTTACACTGCGCGCCGTAAAGTAAGTGCCTCCACAACTTCAATGCAAATATCACCACTGCGAACTCCAAATCATGCGTCGGGTAGTTCTTTTCATGACTTTTCAACTGCCGAGACCTATACGCAATCACCTTTTTGTCTTGCATTCAAAAACATCCAAGTACAACGTGCGACGCATCCACAAAAACCTCATAATCTATCCCTTCTGTCGGTAATATCAACACAGGAGCGGTACATAATCTATTCTTGAGTTCAAGGAATGATGCCTCACACTTGTCATTCCAATCAAATGCCACATTATTCTGGGTTAAGCGAGTCAAAGGTGCAGCTAAGGTAGCAAACCCGTATACAAATCGGTGATAATAGCCGGCCAATCCCAAGAAGTTCCGAATGTCTTTGGGTGTCTCCGGTCTCCTCCACTCCATGACTGCAGCAATCTTTTCGGGATCAACTGAAATTCCATGTTGATTAATAACATGACCCAGAAATGCAACCTGAGGCAACCAAAACTCGCATTTTCTTAGCTTGGCGAACAACTTTTGGTCTTGCAAAGTGGCCAATACCAATCGCAGATGCTGTTCATGCTCCTCAGCACTGCGGGAGTAGACGAGAACGTCGTCAATAAAAACCACTACAACTTATCCAGAAAATCCTTGAACACCTGGTTCATCATATCCATGAAGGCTGATGGTGCGTTGGTCAAACCAAACGACATCACAAGAAATTCAAAATGGACATGTCTCGATCGAAACGCAGTCCGCGGAATATCAGACTCCCGGACCTTTAGCTGATGATAGCCCAAGCGGAGATCAATCTTCGAAAATACTGAACTGTCATGCAGTTGATCAAACAAATCATCAATTCTTGGCAGTGGGTACTTGTTCTTAATCGTCACCTTGTTCAATTCCCGGTAATCGATGCAAATCCACATCGACCCATCTTTCTTCTTCACAAATAACACAGGTGCACCCCAAGGTGATGAACTTGTCCTGATAAACCCCTTTGCCAATAAGTCATCCAGCTCTGTACGCAACTCTTCTAGCTCACGCGGGGCCATTCTATACGGCGCTTTCGCAATAGGCCACGTACCTGGCTCCAAATCAATGACAAACTCAACATCACGATCAGGTGGAAGACCAGGAAGATCAGTAGGAAAAACATCTGGAAATTCACGCACAACAGGAATCTCCTCCAAATGTGGCAAAATAGCACTAGTCCCCACAACTGAGACTAGACAAGCAAAACAGTCAGAAACAAACAACATTCGAACATATACCGCCGAAATCCATGGAGAATCCTGGCATGAATCACCATAAACACTTCCCGGCTCACCATTGTCCTTGATAAAATCCAAGCGCTTTCCTTTGCACTGGATAACGGTGTCATAGCGGGATAACCAGTCCATGCCCAAGATAATGTCAAAATCTTCCAAATCGATCACCTTCAAATCCGCCTTCGCTAAGAAATCCCCCAACAAAATGGGACAATCAAGAAGACCCCAGTCTACAACCACAGAAGCACTGGAAGGAAACCTCACCAAAAAGGCATTCCCCACTCGATCTGGTGTCAAATGATACTGATCCACAAATGTTCAAGCCACAAATGAATGGGTCGAGCCAGAATCAAAGACAACACGTGCCCAACGGTTCTTTACCTTAAATTTTCCTATAAGGGTACATATGTATCTCAGAACTACGCTTAAAAGTCATAAACAAAACTTGGACAAAAGGACGGAATCGAACCTGAGATAACCTGAGTCGACGTCTGAGCTTTCTCAGACGAGATCACATTTAACTTCCACTTTCCTTTGTCCAAACGCAGAGGCGGAGGCAAAGCCTGGAGTGGCATTGGCTGCAGCACGCGCTGGTTTTGTGTGCACCTTACCTTGAGATGTCCCTGTTTGCCACACTGAAAGCACACCTTGTCTTTGACTCAGCAGCGGCCCACATCATGACCTCTTCCCCCACAACATATACACTCCAAGTCTCTGGTCGGCGCACCCTGAATTGCGTGCACCTGCTTCATCTTATGCATTCCCAACTGCTTGAAACATCTCTCAAACGGGTGACCTGAGCGGCCACAGAAGCTACATGTCTCTTTATTCTTCTTTCCCCCAGCAGCTTCTTGGGAGCTCTTCCCTTCCACGAGCTTTCTCTTGTCCTTCCTCATCAACTGCCCTCTTTGTTTTGCATTTTCTATAACTTCAACCTTCAAAGCAGCCTCAACCACACTGGTATAACTCGTCGCTCCATAAGCGCTTGCGAACTGCTGAACATCACTCCTTCGTCCGCCAAGAAATCTCTTCACTCGGTCAGCTTCTGTAGTCACCAGGTCCGGAGCGAACCGACTTAGCTTGCTAAACTCAATTTTATACTCACTAACGGTGTGTTTCCTCTGCTTCAGGTATAAAAAGTCATTCATCAGGCGGTCCCTTTCAACTGACGACAGAAACTTGCGCCGTAACAGTTCTGTGAAGACTTCGCATGAACATCCCGCCACTAAGCTTTCCTTTTCTCGCAACAACCAACTTTTAGCCAACCATTTTAGTTGATAGGCTGCAAGCATCACCTTCTGGTCCTCGGTAACGCCAGAATAAACAAACATCTCTTCCAATGTGATCACCCAATCATCCAAGATCACAAAGTCCGCTTTTCCATCATAGGGAGGTGGTCCAAGTCGCTTAAACTGCGAGATAAAAGTCATGGCAGGAGGAACCACAACTGGGGGTATCAACGCCACGGAAGGAGTAGAAACAGCGGGGCCTCTGACAGGCTCTTGCACTCTTAGTGCTAGCCCAGACATCACTGATGACATAACTTGGAGCTGGGACTGCACATCTTGCACTTGCCCAGTCAAAACATCATTACTTTGTCGTAGACTATCCATCAGGGCATTATTCTGCGTGCCCGAAGACTCGCCCTCAGATTGGGGAGTCTGCCTTGTCACTAGACGCTTCGACATCCTATAAACCATTTCACTATAAATCAAACTCAAACCCAACAATCAACACATAACGACGCTGTACAGACAATACATATATAAATATGAACATCAACTGCTAACTTGCTCTGGGAGTTTGAGAATGATGTTATGCCTAGCCTAAGATGACTCACTGTCATCCCACTAACTTGTGCATACACTATGAATGCATGAATTTATTTGACCCAAAACCATGTGTGTACAGGTGTCATCATGTAAATCTTTCACTTGGCACGTTGTGCTCCTGCAATGTTATGTTATGTGTGTTGTGCTATGCATTCTAGAAAAGGCCTTAATGCATGCCATGTGCGGTCGTATGCATCACAATGCTATGCATCCCATACTACATAACATTGCATGCAACGAATAAAATAAAACGTGCTTGTCACATCGATGTGGTGAGGTTATGCATCCCATACTACATAACCCTCACATGTTGCCCCTATGGTGGATCCATATACAACCACATATTATGCATCCCATACTACATAATATGCCTCGTATACTTCTGTTCATGCCATGAGTGTAGTGTTCGTGCTTCGGCCAAGATGTACTGATGGCACCTCAGTGTGTGTATAATATGATGATGATTAATAATTTTTTTTACTAAAAGGAAAGTTTGCCCGACAAATTGTCAAGCAAACCTCCCTTTGATACCAACTGTCACAACCCGCATTTCCTCAACGAGCACGTCGTATCAGATCAAGAGGAAAAACGGGTTACGATGCCACGTCGTGCACGGGATAACTGCACACGCTCAGGCAAACCTTTACACTTACTAGACTAACCGTTGAGTTTGATGGCCGTATCCCTCAGCCTATTAGAGCAAAATGTCATTGCACGTGGCGGAAAATAATTTACGTTAGTTGTGAATTTTCCTATATGCACTCTAGATTTATTATACCATAGGAAATCGTCTGTTTTTACGTGGTTTGGAAATATGTCTTAGTTTACCAAAACATGTATGCATGACATAGAATAGTAGGTTTGTTTTAACTTTAAAATATCTAATGCAACCTAGCATAAATCCTTCCCAAGAGCAAGTAGACATCATCTCATCCAAAGGATTCATATTAGCATTCTAGCATTCATATGTAGCAAGTAAAGAAAGCCACAAATGGGCGCCAACAAGCTGACACGAACCCATTGGGGCGTATGTATGTCTGTACAATAAAGTAAAGAACTACATTGCCCAACAAGCTCGGCAAGCTCCAAGTAAATTTCACCAAACTCTAGCCGCTCAACCGACTACAACCTGCACCCGAGGCATTCAAGAAAGAACACCTCAACAATCATCAAGGCTACAACATAGAGCATTAACTTCATAAATATTACGAAAGGTCTTACCGACCCCATAGCAATTTTTATATAAAATGAGTGGAAAGAACAGGGTGGAAAACAAGTGTCAAACACTGCCAACCCAACGAGTAAAACACACCAAGTAACCCTCATGCCCTGCCCAAACCTGCAGTAGCAACAAGACGACATATGCCAACACCATAACCGTATAACCTCACACGTCGAACACGTGCACTTATGGTAGTGGTAAGTCATCAGTACTCAAGGGCTCAATGGTGGTAGCCCAAAAGTGCAACGCACCACAAAGCACAACCCCCCTCTGGGGTAATAAACGGTGGACACCAAGGCATTACCACACCGCCCCTCACAGAGCCAGCAAATGACACCACACACCAAACGCACAACGCGAGCTCAAAACTCTTCATAATCCAACCTCAACAAACTCACTACATCGTTCCCAAACATGACCACAAATCCCACAAGTTATATCAAACTTGATAGAGTTTGGGTATCTACTTCACCATAAGCGAACTCCACAAGTAACAACGCCGACCAAACCAACAAGCTTATTATAACATGATTATGACATGAACAAGAAGGAATCACATGAACAAGCAAAACGTACATGGATGTGATAATTAGGCATAAGAAAGAATTGAGCATAGGGAAATTAGATAATTATGCGGTAAGCATATAATACTTGAAGGAACAAGAGGATTCATGCTTGTGAGTACTAAACAAAAGTAAGAGTAACAAGGCTAACATATTTAGACAAAAGTGAGGTGCAAAACAAGAAGAACAAGCTAGTAAAATTGAAAGGGGAAAACTAGCTAAACTTGCACAATCAAAGAACAAGAAAACAAGATTGGCAAGGGTGAAGAACACCGCTTGCCTAAATCGAGACGACACCGCGACGGCTGCTCCTCTCTTTCCTTCCCTTGCATTAGCTTTTCTCCCTTGCTTTCTCTTTGAGAATGAAGAATAAGGTGAAGAAAGGGATAAGTGAGGAGGAATAATCTCTTTCTCGGTCTTATATCTTCTAGAACAGAGCTGCACCATTTGATCCAGAATCAGAGAAATGAACGGCACAAAAAAACTGAAAAAAATGATTTTCGGCCCTGACATGCCCTATGACACGCTCTTGTCACAGGCCGTGTCACTTAAGCTGTAGGCAACCGCCTCACCTCCAAACAGTACACGGCCCGTGACACGGGCGTGTTACAGGCCATGTCACTGGACACGCCTACCTACACGGCCGTGTCACTTGTACACAGCATCCAGCCAGACAACCCGAGCAGGACACGGCCTTGGGACATGACCGTGTCCCAAGCTGTGTCACCCCATACTCGACATTCGTCGAGGGAACTTCATCAAGCAAAGTTCGTCGATAGCGGGACACACCTTATGACACGCCCGTGTCATAGGTCGTGTACCCCTCTCTCGACACTAGACACTCGACACTCGACATTCATCAAGCGAAATTCGTTGACCCAGCGGGACACAGCCCGTGACATGCCCGTGTCACGGGGCGTGTACCCCATTCGTCGAGCTCAACTCGATGCAAACAAAATTCGTCGAGTCAAGGAGGTCACGCCCCAGGTCACGCCCTGGGTCACGCCCCGACACGCCCGTGTCGGGGGGCGTGTTCCTCCCGAAACTTCGTCGAACGAAGTTCGACGACCACAAAGCCAAAAACACATCCAAAGCTGTACACGCCCTGGGACACGCCCGTGTGCCAGGCCGTGTCACCCAAACAATTTGACCATTTTTCACTCTTTTGAAAATTGTTCCTTTACCATCCTAGACCATTTCTTCCTTAAGAACTTTTTACCCTTTTTTGTTGTCAAATCCAGGAAACATGCTTTCATCTACTAACTCCACATCTTCCATACAAAATTCCATACAATCAACCCGTTTTGAGCAAAACGACAGAGGCTCGAGAAAGTTCATGCATTCCCTAAGAGGCCTCACCGAGTCCCCAAAAATAGACTCCGGCTTGCTGGGGAACCGTGCAACTAGGCTACCAAAACAGCGACTCGAAAGCCCGCGTGAAAACCATGCTCAAACAACAGTCAGAGCCAACGCAACTTATGTAGGCCTGTCCTAAAAGATCCTACACGGACGGCGTGACGACGACGCTCGCAACTCTCAACGTTCTCTAACCAGCACACTATGAAATGCAGCCGTCACAATGATGTAATTTATCTCTCGCGCTAACATACGGATAGCCGATCCGTTAAAGGAATGGAGAATGGCTATAGGCCAAAATCCTTTCCGGCTAAATGGAATAATATTTATTCCGACGAGCTTGGAGTTGTACCAAAATAAATCCACCAAGAAATAAATCACGAATTCGGAAAATGGTAGGATCTATCCCAACTAAAACAAAGAAGCGAGGATCGCAACTCCTCTCGAAGGATCTTCGGAAAACCAAACGAAAATGACAAACTATTAAAAGTAGTACCGCGAAAATTCAACGATTCAAATTCCACGCAGAAGTTGCCACCACAAGAACTATCTAAGAAAGAAATCTCGTGAGTAGATGGTTTCGTTACCCCGCTCGGAATAGTAGATCCGAGATGTTGGATCCACAAACAAGAACGATCGCTTTCCTTGGACGCGACGGGAGATGCACCAATGATGAGAAAACTCGATCGTCTTCCCTGCCTTTCGCCGTAGAAGTCCACGATGGCCTCTTATTCCTTGCGCTTGACTCCCCAAACCGAAGGAGGCCGAAGATTGATGGGAGGTGAAGAAACCGTGGAGGAGAAACACGATGATGGAGGTATTGAAGAGTGGGGGAAAAGGGAGTAGATGAAAGAAGAGGAAAAGAAGAAAGAAGGAGGGGCGGCCAAGAGCTTTGGAGAAGAAGAACCCCTAAGGGAGGCGGCGGCTAAGAGGGAGGAAGGAGAGAAATTAGGTTGGAGGAATTTAGGTTTTCAATTCATTCATAAACTAATGATAAAAACAATAGTCATGGCCTTTTATAAGGCTGACATCAAACAAAAACTATAAGCAGCCCAAAATAGTGGCTAAACGCACACCAGCATAAAAATGTCAATTATTAAAAACTCATAAACTAGCAAATTAAAATTATTAATGATAATAAGTCTATTTCCGTTGGCGAAGATTGTAGCCATGGCCGCTGCGGCGCCGCAAATCCTTAGTCGGTGGATCATCATCTTCATCTTCCACCAATATCCTGCGATCGCCATGAACACCACGTGCGCCATCATCGTCATCGCCGCCATCGTCGTCATCGCCGTCATCTTTACCAGTTAGGCCACCATCGTCGTAATCGCCATCATGATGGCCGTCGCCATCAATCCTCCCCCGCTCAAAAGGACTCATCACCGATGAGTGGGCGGGAAAGTAACAGCGCAAGAGATCCGCATCTAGAAGATCCACCTGTGCAGCTGAGAGCCAAGAATCGTCTGAAGCAGGACGACCACGCCATCTGATCAAAAACCTGTGAATGTCACCGTCTGGGGTAGGAAACACTGTGTCCTGTAATATCCTGTCAGGCAAGAAATCGGTCCGGGGGAACCTTGGAAAAGCGTTAGGTGAAGAAGAAAAACCAGTTACATCATAAGTAGGTAACATACCTCCCGGAGAATCCGAAGGAGGAAGCGATCCCGAAACAATCTCACCCCCCACCCCATGAGATGATATAGTGGAAATATTAAACGGAGGGACAGAAAGTTCAGGTGGTGGAGCGACATAAAGCGTTAAATCTGAAATGTTAAAAATAGGAGAGATTCCCCAATCAGCGGGTAACTTTAATAAAAATGCATTTTCGCCTATCTTCTTTAAAACCCGAAAAGGACCGGCTCTCTTATTCGTTAATTTCTTTATGGTGCCCGAAGGAAGCCGTTTAGGGATAAGTCGAACCATTACCAAATCACCAATATTCAAGTGGACTGCTCGCCTATGTACGTTAGCATTCGATTGATAAGTATCATATTGTGTAGCTAACGTCTTACCAATGTGCTCATGGAGAGCGTGAACGTGTGAGGCGAAGTCCTGTGCAAATTGACTAGATTTAAAGGATGGAGGTAACGGAATCAAGTCAAGAGGCGCGGGCGCCTTATATCCATGCACTATCTCATTCGGAGATAAACCGGTGGACCTATTCTTAGAATTATTATACGCTAATTGAGCATGCGGAAGAACAAGGTCCCACGTACCTCCATTAGGGGTGAACCCATGTGCAACATGACTTGAGTTAACAGTAGAAAATAACGGGACTAAGTCTGGTGGCACGGGTGCTCTACATTCATTAACGATTTCCGTGGAGTCCAACGTCGTAGTTTTAAATTTAGATTTAAATTTTGATTTTAAAATTTCACAAAGAAATGCCTGCGGAAAATGCTCATCTCCAACTATATAGTTGGATGCTCTCGGAGTTGAAAGGTACTGCGGGAGACACAACTCCACATACCCAACTATGTTCACTAACGTGTGCATGCACAGATCATCAAAAGGCGGAGGATAAATGCAAGCGACCAAGCTTGGAAAATAATTGTGTTTGGGGGACATCACATCAAAACGTAACATCGCCATGGAATCACTAGCGGTCCAAAACGAAGCCTTACCCAACGGCAAACGGTCAGATGAACGGTCCATCCTAGGAACAGCATAGTCAGATCTATGAACAGTAGTGGAAAGACCGAACGCGACAACTAACAAATCGCTCACACACACCCGTCTGGGTAAGTTTAATTGGGAAGTTGGATAAATAAACATCTCTAGATATCTCGGGCTAGAAATGACAAGCTCGTTCCCTAACAAGTCATCTAATCGAATCAAGTGAACCGGAGGAGGAGTCGACATGGGCGATTCCAGAGGAGGAACTAAATCATACTCACCGTCAAAACATGGATTTAACGTCCAAGAAAAATCCTCTGGGTGCAAGCCATCAAAATCAAAGGAAAAATCAAACAGTAGATTCGTCCTTACCGAAAACTCAGCTGGATCGTCATCATCTAACTCACTATCAGATAAACATTCATCATGGGGTGACTCTACCAACTCAGCTGACATGTCTTCCAACCCACTAGATAATTCGTCCAAATCAGAATAAGTATTGGTCTCAAAAGTAGGCAAAATCGTACTCGACAAAATTTCGAATCCATTTCGGACTTCTGGCGAAGGATCTAACATCAAAGAAATGTCTATCGGGTCCTCAGTGCTATCATCATCCACAAATAGCCTTTCCACACAGGGTAAATCTTCCAGAACGTCACATCCTTCGCTAACCAAATCTTCCCATGAAGTATGTACATTGTCTAAATCATGATGGAGGGTTGGGCAAATCGAATCCCGGGGAGAATCTAAATTAGTATGACCCTCAAGCAACGATGATAATATCAATGAACTATCTCTCGGATGTGCACCACTAAGATTATCCAAAGATAAACATCCATCCCAAGGTGACTCCTCCAACACCATTGAAACATCTATCAATCCTGGATCAATCATTATAATATTGTGATCCTCACTCGCACTTATCTGACTGGATTGATCTAACGGGGAAGCAAAATAAATGGGCACCTCAATATGTTCCGGGATAGAAGGAACTAGCTCGTGTTCTAGCAGGTCATCACCTACAGGTAAGCTCTCAACATAGGGTGACTCAGCCGGAATGTCTTCTGACTCAAGGTCATCAGAAGACACCATAACTATCAAGGGAGATGCCTCAGAAACATCGCCGAAAGGAAAAGGAGACGATTCCTCAGAGGAGAAATCCTCGTCCAGGTCACTAGGGTAACCAATCTCCTCATCGTCACTCAAATCGCCAGCGTATTCAACCTCGTCCTCAGTGACAGGCACAGTCCTAGACACCGCCTCAGACTCAACAGGAGAGTCAACGACTAATTCAGGCAACTCGGGGAAAGACTTAAAAGCGTCTATGGCCGTAATCAGGGTAGGATACTCAATATAGCCATGGTCAGATACGCCGCTAGACTCACAAGTCGTAGTCGTCTGTCTACCCCTACAGATAGGACTACTCTCACACCGCGGGCTCATGACAGTCCTAGCAGTCACATGTACCGAACTCGAGATAGGGGACCTCACTATTTCCTTTCCTCTATAGGTAGGTGCAGGTGTGCTATGGGTAGCTCCCCCAACCCTGGGAAAGGATCTGTCCTGGGTGAATAGGTCACCCCTATGATCAGGCTTGGATAAGGTGCCATAACTATACTGGTTAGTGGATGTCGGGCTAGTAGTAAGGCAGTAGGGGGAATCAAATTTCTCCGAGAGTATTCTTCGCATGTGGGGCCAGGCATATGGATAGCTACCAGCTCCGCGCTCTTCGTTCAGCCAAAACACACGGGCTCGACCTCTTAACCGCTCTCGGACTACATTAACCTTTTGGTAGTCGCCCAATTTGTTATAATCAAAATAGGTTTCAACCACCTCAAGCCAGTATCTAAAATACTTGGGATCCTCATAACCATCATAGGTAAAAATATTAGTGTGTAGATAAGTCAGGGGACGATTGGAAGCGTTAACGTCGAAAGCCATTTCAGTGTGAATCGGAGAGGACACTCGATCCGGATTTTATGCGAATGCAAAGAAAGGGTACCTGAACAACTAATTCTAGGAAAGATAGAATTGTTCCCGCTTAGCCACTAAGATTATAATTAAATAAAATAGATTTTCTTGCTGGAAAAAATATGAGGATTATTAAAAAAATTTTATTTTTTAATTTTGCTGAAAATATAAAAATATAGGCCGCTATTTGCAGACCAACTATTAAATTTTAAAATAACTTAATAAAATTAATGATTTAATGAAAAATAAATTTTTTTTTTTTGGATTTCTGAAATTAGAAATTTAAAAATTGAAATTTGAAATTTTAAATTTTGAAATTTGAAATTTGAAATTTTAAATTTGAAATTTTGAAATTTGAAATTTGAAATTTAAATTTTGAATTTTGAAATTTACAATTTATGTAGGCCTGTCCTAAAAGATCCTACACGGACGGCGTGACGACGACGCTCGCAACTCTCAACGCTCTCTAACCAGCACACTATGAAATGCAGCCGTCACAATGATGTAATTTATCTCTCGCGCTAACATACGGATTGCCGATCCGTTAAAGGAATGGAGAATGGCTATAGGCCAAAATCCTTTCTGGCTAAATGGAATAATATTTATTCCGACGAGCTTGGAGTTGTACCAAAATAAATCCACCAAGAAATAAATCACGAATTCGGAAAATGGTAGGATCTATCCCAGCTAAAACAAAGAAGTGGATCGCCACTCCTCTCGAAGGATCTTCGGAAAACCAAACGAAAATGACAAACTATTAAAAGTAGTACCGCAAAAATTCAACGATTCAAATTCCACGCAGAAGTCGCCACCACAAGAACTATCTAAGAAAGAAATCTCGTGAGTAGATGGTTTTGTTACCCCGCTCGGAATAGTAGATCCGAGATGTTGGATCCACAAACAAGAACGATCGCTTTCCTTGGACGCGACGGGAGATGCACCAATGACGAGAAAACTCGATCGTCTTCCCCGCCTTTCGCCGTAGAAGTCCATGATGGCCTCTTCTTCCTTGCGCTTGACTCCCCAAACCGAAGGAGGCTGAAGATTGATGGGAGGTGAAGAAACCGTGGAGGAGAAACACGATGATGGAGTTATTGAAGAGTGGGGGAAAGGGAGTAGATGAAAGAAGAGGAAAAGAAGAGAGATGGAGGGGCGGCCAAGAGCTTTGGAGAAGAAGAACCCCTAAGGGAGGCGGCGGCTAAGAGGGAGGAAGGGGAGAAATTAGGTTGGAGGAATTTAGGTTTTCAATTCATTCATAAACTAATGATAAAAACAATAGTCATGGCCTTTTATAAGGCTTACATCAAACAAAAACTATAAGCAGCCCAAAACAGTGGCTAAACTCACACCAGCATAAAAATGTCAATTATTAAAAACTCATAAACTAGCAAATTAAAATTATTAATGATAATAAGTCTATTTCCGTTGGCGAAGATTGTAGCCATGGCCGCTGCGGCGCCGCAAATCCTTAGCCGGTGGATCATCATCTTCATCTTCCGCCAATATCCCGCGATCGCCATGAACACCACGTGCACCATCATCGTCATCGCCGCCATCGTCGTCATCGCCGTCATCTTTACCAATTAGGCCGCCATCGTCGTAATCGCCATCATGATGGTCGTCGCCATCAGCAACGCCCATCAATGGTATGCAATCATTCAACGAAAACAAATCTGGGGCGTTACAGGGAAGCACAAAAAGTATCTTTGGCTACGTTTCTCTTGGATGTAGAGGCGAGGATCTATTGGGATGAGTTTGAAGTGCATTAGTTTGTGGGTTGCAACTGATAAATATCTCGAATGAGAAATTCTCGAGTGTTTTTGGCATAGTATCTCCTCTCTACGCAGCATATAGCAATGGAGAACCAGTTCTAGAGATTGACTCAGGGTGAGAGTTTGGGGCATGATTATATCCATGAGTTTACCAGACTTGGGAGATATGCTGGATCTTCATTTGATGATGAGGAACTAAGATCAACAAATTTTATGAAGGTCTACAAGATGATCTGAGGATACTTTTAGTACGTCCGATGATGGAGGGCTTTATGACCTTGGTGAGTACTGTCTGATCTCTTGAGCAGGATATGAATAATGTCTAGAGTAACGAGGACTTTTCTAAGTGAAATCAACAGTTCATGGTGTCGAGCTCTTCAAAGTCTGGGTACCGCAAGTGGAAGATGTCTAAGTTTTCAGATCCAACTTTCTTCTTTAATTTCTGGAATGACTATTAGGAGAGCTTTGCTCGCTTTCGACAACTACGGCAAGGTGGGACACTTTGCTCGAGACTGTCGTCATAGTGCTCAGACGCCAGAGAAAAGGCGGGTGCGTCCTATATGGAGAAAGTGAAAGCGGTGGTGTTAACTACATCCTAGTATTGTACAACCTTGGGCTGGCGAGTAACCCAACAAGCAAGGAAGGAAGGCTGGCGAGATGGCGGAGGCCAACCCCCTCGAAAAGGAAGGGGCATCCCATGAGTTAAGGCGAGACCTCGCTAGGCGAGATGGCCCCGCAGGCAAGACCTCCGGGCACGGGCGAGATGGCCCCGCAGGCGAGACCTCCCTAAGCTTGACGGGTCCCCTCCCACTCGCCACATAAGAAAAGAGATGTCTTTTACATTTTGACCCACAAGCGGGATTTTACCTCTGTGCCCCAGATAGTTTTACATTTTTACCCCTGGAGGCCTGCATATAGCTCTCCAGAACTGCGGGGTTTGGCTATTGGCAGACCCAGTCTAGGGTGTTTTGGTCATTTCAGGTTGTTGTAGAAGTGATATTTACAGATCAGATTCAGAGGCCTATAAATAGACCGATTAGGTGCCTGAGATGGTTGTTGAACCTTTCCACTATCTTCCTCACAGGCACCTAGCTCAGCACTGGCTAGGGAGTGGAAGACTCTCAGTTCTTCCGGGTAAGACGAGGGACCTCCAAGCTGGGCCCCCTCGGTCTATTTTCAGGTCACTGAATCTCGTCCGGAGGGTAGCGCAGGGAGAGTACGTGTGGGCTGCATCCTATTTCGAACTTTAGGAGGGATCAGAAAGTTGGTTCCAACATTTTTGGTGCGGTGAGCGTGGAGCGCAGCCCTCAGAGAAGAACCTTGAGCAACCACATGGCAGGAGATCACGGAGAAGGAGAAGGAGGGGAGTCGGATAACCAGGGGGGATTTGTAGGGAGAGCGGAGTTTATGGCTTCGATCAAGGGGATCATGGATCTACTACAAGGGATCTCGCAGCAAGGAGACTGTTCAACTCCACTGCGCCCAGTACCAGCTCTCACGACTCAGGAAGAACTCGTCTCGGCACGAGTAGGCGAGGATGCCCCGGGGAGAAGGCCGGGAAAGGAGGTGATGATGGAAGGGAGCGGGAGAGACATGGCGGGAAGGGATCTGTTCCCAAGCCCGGCGAGTGCCATCTCGCCAGGGGAGGTCGTCGCGCGAGTAGTTGCGGCGAGACCGGCGGCGAGAGGGTCCCCCTTTTGCGAGCTGATCCTGTCCGCTCCCATCCCGGAGGGCTTCCGAGAGCCCGAGATGAACTACTACGTAGGTAAGGATGATCCCCTCCATCACTTGCAGTGGTTTGAAGACGCTGTCTCGATCAGACCCATGAAGGACGCATTTAAGTGCCGCCTTTTTGCAATCACCCTAAAGGACAAAGCTAGGGACTGGTTCCATCAACTCCCAAAAGGCTCGATATACTGCTTCGAGGACTTAAGTAGGAGTTTCCAGCTCCGGTTCTCCACATCTAAGAAGAGGAAGAAGAACCCGGAATCGATCTTTTTAATTAAACAGAAGGCGGATGAATCGCTGGCCCAGTACGTGGGCAGGTTTCAAGAAGTGATTTTAGATATACAGGAGGTGCCAGGGTCTGCCCTCCAGATGGCCTTCACGGTGGGACTGCGGGAAGGATTCTTCAAGATGAGCCTCACCCGGAAGGCGCCGCTGTCTTTTGAGGGCTTGATGGAGAAGGCGGCAAAGGAAATAACGATGGAGGCGGCAAACCCAGCTTTCGCAAAGAAGCTGGCAAGGCTTACTGAGGTAGAGTCGAGGGAGTCAGGTGGGAGGCAACAGGAGGCGAGGAGAAGAGAGGAGCCAAGGGCGCAGGCGTATCCGGAGCTGGGGTGGAGACAGCAGGGAGGCCCGGCCCCAGGACAAGGTAGAGGATTTCCCCAAGGGGGGAGGAACCAACAGGGAGGACCGGGAAGGTTTCACCAGCAGTGTTGGGGGTATGGTCATAGACCACCCCTACCCCCTCCGCAGTAGGCCATGTCTATCGGCCGAGGCAGAGGAAGGGGCCGGGAGAGAGGAAGAGGAGCAGGAGCAGGGAGAAGGAGGAACCCTCGGGAAGGAAGACAGGGGGGAGGTGGCGTTGCCATATTGTGACTTCCACGAGGAGGAAGGTCACGCAACGGCTACCTGCCCAGATTTCTTAGAGATGAGGAGAACCCAAGGGGCAGGAGAACATCCCAGGCCGGTGCGGATAGAGGAAGTCACAGTCACAGGAGAAGAGGATCGATGTGTGGATCGAACGGATGAAGGGGATCGCGGGGGAATTGGAGTGATCAACGGGGGAGGGTGGGGATAGAGGCGGCCCAAAAGGCGAGCCTTCACACTATGTACCGCCGAAGCATCGCCTCGACGTCACAATCCCCTCCCCCAGATGAAAAGATTACCTTTTCGAGGAAAGACATGCCGGACCATGAGGATCCCTTTTGTGACGCGCTGGTAATACGGACCGCCATCGAGAACTTCACGGTGTCGCGGATCCTAGTGGACAATGGGAGCTCAGTGAACGTGATTTTCAAGAAGGCATTCAATGCAATGAGGGTGGAGGCCCGGAGGGTGCTGGCAGCATATGGGCCATTGTTTGGGTTCTCAGGGGAAAGGAAAGAAGTCGAGGGGGGAGTGGGACTTCAGGTGACACTGGGAGGGCTGTCCCGGAATTGCCGCTTTGTCATAGTGGACGCCCCCAGTAGTTACAATGCTATCTTTGGGCACCCTTTAATCAGCTCTTTCAGATGCGTCCCATCCTCATTTCACCAGTGCTTGAAGCTGAATTCAAGAGGGACCCAAATCAGGGTGCGGGGGGATCCAAAGGCTGCTAGGGAGTGCTACGTGATGGCGGTGAACACCATCTCCTGGCAGGGAGATGCGGAGGAGTTGGAAAAGCGGATGGAGCAATTGCAACAAGAACAGGAGGATGATGCGGGAGGAGAAGAAGTAGTAATGGTGGGAGGTATTGCGGGGGAACTAGAAATGGCGGAGGAGGAGTTCGGGGAGATGATGGTAGTAGAAAAGGGGAAGGAAAGTGCGAAGGGGAGGGAAGAAGTGGTAAGGAGCTTAGGCTTGGGAGAGAGGCTGGAAGCGGCTAGAAAGGAGGGCGAAGAGACGGAGGTAGCAGAGGGGGAGGAGCCAAAAGGAGAGGTAGGGAGGAGAGAGAAAAGGCAGATGGAAGAAGAGGGAGGGCCGCTCGGGGAGGGGGCCCGACCAGAAAAGAGAAGGGCCTCACGATAGGAAGAGGAGGACGCAAGCAAGTGGGAGACGAAGCAGCCAGGGGAGGAGAGGATGATGGCCAACGTAGAAGGCAAGGCCAAGGAGCAGGATGTGCAGGTAGAGCAAGAAGAAGAGGAAGAGCCGTCAAGGCTGAAAGCGGCCGTGGAGGTCCTCGAGGTAGAGATACGTACCAAGGAAGGCCGATAAGAAAAGATAAAAATCAGTGGTGAGCTCAGCCTGGAGGACCGGGAGAAGATCAGGACCTGCATACAGAAAAATATTGACGTCTTCGCATGGAGCGCTGCGGACATGCCATGGGTCGATGCAGACGTCGCCTGTCACCGCCTCAATCTAGACCCCAACACTCGCCCCATACAACATAATAAGAGGGCCATCGCCTCTAAGATGGTCGGACCTATTAGAGAAGAAGTGGAGAAATTACTTAAGATGGGGTTTGTGTCCGCCTGTAAGTATCCGGGGTGGGTGAGTAATTTTGTAATGGTCAAAAAAGGGGAGGGTAAGTGGAGAATGTGTGTGGATTTTTCTCTTTTAAATAAAGCATGCCCCAAGGATTGTTACCCGCTGCCCCGAATCGACGCGCTGGTTGACTCAGCCATCGGTTTCCCCTTTATGAGTTTCTTGGATGCGTTTTCTGGGTACCATCAAATACGCATGCAACCTCCGGACGTTAAGGACGTCACCTTCGTCACGGAGGATGGATGCTTCTGCTTTAATATGATGCCTTTCGGTTTGAAAAATGCGGGCGCGACCTATCAAAGGATGATGGATCGGATCTTCCGAGAGCAGAGAGGAAGGAATCTCGAGGTGTACGTAGATGACTTGATGATCAAAAGAAAGGACCTCGGAGCTCATATCTGAGATCTGGAGGAGGCCTTTGAAACCCTAAGGGAGTATAAAATGAGACTCAACCCCCTGAAATGCATTTTTGGTGCTAGCAGGGGAAGGTTCCTGGGACACCTACTCACTCCATCCGGAGTGGAGCCCAACCCCGAAAAAGTAAGAGCAATCCTAGAATTGGAGTCCCCTAGGAATGTTAGGGAAGTCCAGTGTCTCACAGGCAAGTTGGTCGGGCTAAGCAGGTTCCTCTCTCGGGCCGGGGAGAGGTGCTCCCCCTTCTTTCGAACGCTGCGAGGAGGCAAGAGATTTGAGTGGACCTCGGAATGTGAGACGGCTTTTCAGGCCATAAAACAACAGCTTACCCAGACGCCCTTACTCCAGGGACCAAGGGAAGCAGAGGTCTTATTTATATATTTGGGGGTAGGAGCTGGGGCGGTAAGCACGGTTCTAGTGCGGGAAGAAGGGAGGAAACAATTTCCGATCTATTACATAAGCAGGGTCCTGAAGAAAGCAGAGCTCGGGTACCCCATTCTTGAGAAGTTAGCATTTGCCCTCATCATCTCGGCCCAAAAGCTCCGGCCGTATTTTCAGGCTCACTCCATACAAGTGGTAACAGATCACCCCCTCCGTCGCATCTTGGAGGGGGTATAGCATTCCGAGAGGTTAGCAAAATGGTCAATAGAGCTCAGTGAATTCGACCTCGCCTTTGTTCCCCGGCTCGCCATAAAGGCACAGGCGGTGGCCGATTTCCTGGTGGACTATGTAGTGGAGGTCCAGGAGACGGAGGCGTCCCCTTGGGCAACCTGGAAGATGTTAGCAGATGGAGCTTCGGGGAAAAATTCCTTTGGAGGAGGAGTGGTCTTGATCAGCCCGGAGGGGACCCAGATTGAGCAGGCCTTGAAGATCCATTTCGCAATCACCAACAACCAAGCGGAATATGAGGCGGTCATTGCGGGACTCAGGTTAGCCCGGGAGCTGGGCATACAAGACATTGAGGCCTCGACAGACTCCATGGTTGTGGCAGGCCAGATCAAAGGGGAGTTCGAGGCAAGGGAGCCCACCCTCTAGTTGTATCTAGGAAAGGTCAAGAACATCATAGGGCAGTTCCGAAGCTTCTCCATCCAGCACGTCCCGAGGGAGGAGAGCACTCAGGTTGACCAACTCGCCAAGTATGGCCCTCGAGCGGGGGGAACAGTGGCGGAACTCTTCAGACCGTCTATAGAGGAAGGGGAGCTCATGGAAATATGCCAGCAGAGGTCATGGATGGACCCCTTTATCACCTTTTTGGCATCAGGGCAGTTACCCGCAATGGAACTCGACAGGAAGCGTACCAGATATAAATCGGCGTACTACCTGCTGAAGGATGGAGTTTTATATCGTAAAACCTTGTCAGAGGAGGAGGCACCCAAGGTCCTGCAAGAGATTCACTCGGGAGAATGTAGGAGTCACTCGGGGAGCCGGACTTTAGAAGGGATTGTGCTGATGCAGGGGTACTTTTGGCCCACCCTCCGGAGATATGCTGAGGAATTCGCGAAAAAGTGTGAAAAGTGCCAGGAATTCGCCCTCCTTCAGCTCCTTCCGGCCTAGAGGCTGCGGACCATCATAGCTCCCTGGCCATTCGCTATATGTGGACTAGATCTGGTGGGCCCCTTTCCCCAAGAAAGTGGCCAAAGGAAATTCCTGATAGTCATGGTGGACTACTTTTCAAAGTGGCTGGAGGTAAAAGCATTGGCTAAGGTAACCTCGCAGGTGGTCAAGAACTTCGTGTGGGGGGAGATCATCTGCCGGAATGGGTTGCCCCTAGCCATTGTGACAGATAACGGACCACAATTTGCAAGCAGGGAGTTCGTGGATTTCTGCATTCGTTTGGGGATAGATCTCCGCTTTGCCTCTGTTCATCATCCACGGAGTAACGGACAGGTCGAAGCGGCTAATAAGGTCATTGTCAATCTATTGAAGAAAAAGGTGGAGAATCTGAGAGGAAGCTGGGTGGAGCAACTACCTTCAGTACTGTGGGCCTTGAGGACCACACAAAACACAGCCACGGGGGAAACCTCGTTTAATCTCTCTCATGGCTCAGAGGCCGTCATACCTGTCGCGTTTGAGGTCTCATCACCAAGAGTAGCGTTTGCAAGGGAAGGAGCCGAAGGGTGGAGAGCAGAGAATGGAGAAGAACAGAGACTTTCGTTGGATCTCGTGGAGGAGCTCCGGGATTTAGTGATGGTCCGGCAGGAGGAGGTCAAGCGCCGGATGGCGAGGTACTTCGACAAGCACGTAAGGGTCAAACAGTTTGTGAAAGGAGATTTGGTCCTGAAAAAGGTAGACGCGGCGGGTAGAGGAGCCTCCGTAGGGAAGCTTAACCCCAATTGGGAGGGTCCTTTTGTAGTAAAAGAAGTCTTAAAGTCAGGAGGGTACCACCTCCAGTATGTGGACGGGGTATCCCTCGAGCGAGCCCAGAGTGGGGATGATTTGAAGAGATTTTACCCGTAACGCTCTATTCCATAGCACCTGTTTATTATCATTGTGTAATGCTTATCATCCCGATGTGTTCTTTTGATGCGATGAAAGTGTGGGTGACCTTTGTGAGGCACCAGGGGCGAGATGATTTGTAGGAACAACCCCGAGCAGACCCGCTGACCAGGCTCCCATCTAGCTGGCAGGGCTGTAGGCTCACTCGGTGGTTGGTGGTGTTTTGGAGAGGAGACCCCGAGCAGACCCGCTGACCAGGCTCCCATCTAGCTGGTAGGGTTGTAGGCTCACTCGGTGGTTGGTGGTGTTTTGGAGAGGAGATCCCGAGCAGACCCGCTGACCAGGCTCCCATCTAGCTGGCAGTGCTGTAGGCTCACTCAGTGGTTGGTGGTGTTTTGGAGAGGAAACTCCGAGCAGACCCGCTGACCAGGCTCCCATCTAGCTGGCAGGGCTGTAGGCTCACTTGGTGGTTGGTGGTGTTTTGGAGAGGAGACCCCGAGCAGACCTGCTGACCAGGCTCCCATCTAGCTGGCAGGGCTGTAGGCTCACTCGGTGGTTGGAGGTGTTTTGTAGAGGAGACCCCGAGCAGACCCGCTGACCAGGCTCCCATCTAGCTGGCAGGGCTGTAGGCTCACTCGGTGGTTGGTGGTGTTTTGGAGAGGAGACCCCGAGCAGACCCGCTGACCAGGCTCCCATCTAGCTGGCAGGGCTGTAGGCTCACTCGGTGGTTGGTGGTGTTTTGGAGAGGAGACCCCGAGCAGACCCGCTGACCAGGCTCCCATCTAGCTGGCAGGGCTGTAGGCTCACTCGGTGGTTGGTGGTGTTTTGGAGAGGAGACCCCGAGCAGACCCGCTGACCAGGCTCCCATCTAGCTGGCAGGGTTGTAGGCTCACTCGGTGGTTGGTGGTGTTTTGGAGAGGAGACCCCGAGCAGACCCGCTGACCAGGCTCCCATTTAGCTGGCAGGGCTGTAGGCTCACTCGGTGGTTGGTGGAGTTTTGGAGAGGAGACCCCGAGCAGACCCGCTGACCAGGCTCCCATCTAGCTGGCAGGGTTGTAGGCTCACTCGGTGGTTGGTGGTGTTTTGGAGAGGAGACCCCGAGTAGACCCGCTGACCAGGCTCCCATCTAGCTGGCAGGGCTGTAGGCTCACTCGGTGGTTGGTGGTGTTTTGGAGAGGAGACCCCGAGTAGACCCGCTGACCAGGCTCCCATCTAGCTGGCAGGGCTGTAGGCTCACTCGGTGGTTGGTGGTGTTTTGGAGAGGTGACCCCGAGCAGACCCGCTGACCAGTCTCCCATCTAGCTGGCAGGGCTGTAGGCTCACTCGGTGGTTGGTGGCATTTTGGAGTGGACACCCCGAGCAGACCCGCTGACCAGACTCCCATCTAGCTGGCAGGGCGGTAGACTCACTCGAGGGGACAAGTCTAAGGGTAAGAATTCGCATGAGGAAAGATCCATGTTCATCAAAAGGTTGATAGAAAGTCCCTAAAACAGAGAGGGGCCAGGAATCGGGCCAGGGAAGAAGGTCCCTGGCCGGCACTCGCCATAGGTGGTCTTGCAACTGGCGGGAGGGTTTTCCTCATCCCAGGCTCAACTGAGCTGAAGTGGCCGGAACCGACCGGGCAAGACGGCCGGTCCCCAGGGATTCCGGCGCAAGATAATCTCGCGGCGCGACGAGCGCTAATGGTGGGTGGTAATCAAGATAGGGGCGAAAAGCGATAAAAATTGCCTCGCGCTGGCTTTTAAGCGAGATGGCAGACGATAAAAGCAGCAATTAAACAGCGTCCAAAAAATAGTCTTACACCTTGGACTAGTAGCTAAGCGAGATGGCAGAGGATCAACGTGGCAATTAAAATAACATCTAAAAAGTTGCCTCCTGATTAACTATTACACAAGGCGCCCCAAAGAGGGAAGCGACAATTAGTATATAAAACGTTTTAAACAAAAATATCTATAAGGCGGGGACACCTCGCTCTCCTTTTAAGGAAGTGAACCAGAATCACAAGTAGTAGGAAAAAGAAGATGGCGAAAGGAAGACATTGCATGGGATGGTATGCTACTCGTTGTCAGAGGAGGCGTTGTCGTCCGACTCGTCGTATAAGCACGGGACCAGGTCGCGGACGGTCACCGTCTCTGCATCCGCGCGCACCACTCCCAGCTCCTTCATCATCTTGAGGACAACCTCCGCCGTCTTGATATTTGAGTCCCGGCAGATGGCCTCCACCTCATCCACGGAATAGCGAGAAGGAACGGGAAACTGATCCGGTGGGGGTGTCGTGCTGCTCCGGAGGCGGAGATTCTCGGCTTTCAGCTTCTTGTTTTCCCCCTCCAGCTCCTCAATACGTGAGCGCATCCTGTTGGCTGTCTCGGCATCCTGCGGGAGTGGGGAAGTAAGGGACTATAAGAAGCAAGAGTAAGACTAGCAAGGCAAAGATAAGGAAACTTACCACGCCGCCCTGGCTCTGCGCAAGGAGGTTGTCAGCAACATGCAACCGCTTCTCCAGGTCAAGGGACTTCTCGCACTCCGCGGCGAGACCGGCCTCTGCCTCATTCCATTTCATGTTGTTGAAAACGAGGCGGCGCGAGACGCGGTGCGCGAGCTCCAGGGAGCGAAACTACGAGTGGGCACTTTTTAGAATGAGGTCCCGCGATGCCTCGTTATCAGCAGGTTCGGGGCCAAGACCGCCATACAGCCCAAAACCTAAGGAGAAGGCATGACTGGTGGTGTGGTCCTGTTCCTTCCAGGAAGGGAGAAGGGTGGACACCGACACGCGGTTGAAGTCTTGCTCCCATATCAGAACCGGCTCGCCGGCGTCATCCTCCGTCACGGGCCCCATATTATAATTAGGGTGTGAGGCGGGAGTCGGGCGGCTGGACGAGCTAGTCTCGCCAGGAGGAAGCTAAGAGGGATGAATATGGCCATGGGCAGCTGGTTCTGCAGAGACTATCTCGCGGGCGGGCAAGACGGGTCGTCGCGGAGGCGAGGGAGACGATAGGGTGATAGGGGATACAGACCCCGCTAGCTCTTCTCTTTCCTTGGCCGGTTTTTCCTTCTCGAAGGACACAGATTTCTTCTTCTTCTTGGGGCTGAGGCGAGAAGCACCCTCGCCCGCGGGCCTCTTCTTGGCGACAGGGGTCAGCGTATCTTTTGCAGCCTCCGCCGCCATACTCGCCAAAGCGAGAGTTCGATTGCTCTAGTAGGGGGGATGGACGGGGACGGTCCTTTCTCCTAGATAAAGTGACAGTCAGCGGAAGGTAAGAATTTACGGGGACAAAGAAGGAAATAGAAGTGTACCTTCGCCGGGGAAAACGGCGGGGAGCGAGTCAAGGTCTCGCCGCAGGTATTGGACTTCAAAATTCTTCCCCACAAAGAAATTGCAGAGCTCTTTTTCGGCACCCCCACC
Organism: Platanthera guangdongensis; assembly: GCA_039583875.1. Taxonomy (NCBI): domain Eukaryota; kingdom Viridiplantae; phylum Streptophyta; class Magnoliopsida; order Asparagales; family Orchidaceae; genus Platanthera; species Platanthera guangdongensis. Next base: position 136,708,326 of record CM077147.1, read on the forward strand.
TTTTGGGTATCATAATAGCACTCGGCGGGGGATACAGGGGCGAGAGGGATGCCTCCCAGATCCCCGCGGATGAAGACGAACTGCGTCAACCAATGGTGGTTCTTGTTCGGCATCTCGCATACTTTAAGGCCTTGGCCTGTGAAGTAAGAGATGTCGTCGTCCATGGCGTGGTAGACAAACAGCTTACGTAAGGCGGTTAGACTAAACTCAATACGCTCTCGCCGCAGGTAGCAGGCGAAAGCGATCAACATGGAGATGGCATTGGGGTTTAACTGGGCCGGGACGACCCCAAAGTACTTCAGCACTAATTTGACCTCCGACCAGAGGGGAAGCCTCAGCCCCGCCTCAAAGTGCGAGACCGGGAAAGCCAGCTCGTTGGGATAGAAGGTGTTGATGCACTCGCCCACCTAGGGCGGGCGAGACGGGTAGCTATCAGAGAGATACTCGCGGGCGAAGCGAGCGTGGTCTTCCTCTAGAAGTCTGCCGAGAGGTAAGTCATGGTCCATGAAGCGCTTCCCGCAGCGCCTGCGTCACTCGCCCTCTTCAATCTTCTTCTTTCCCATAATTGGCGAGAAAGCGGCGAAAGAAAGAGTGGATGGCCCAGGGAGAGACGCGAGATGGCGAAGGAGAAACGGGAACCGGGATCAAAAGAACGGCTTAGAATAATGAGAGGGGTCGTGGTTGAAGATATTTATAAGGGGTAGGGAAAAAGGCGGGAAAATCAGGCGGCGGGAAATGAGAGGACATCCCGACGCTTCGTTCTTTCCCCCACTCTCTCTCTCTCTCTTATCTCACTCTCCCTATCTCACACTCTCTCTAGAACTCAAGAGTCGGAGGCGCCGCAGAAACCCTTTCGAGGCAAGCCATCATTACAGGATTAATAAAATAAAATAATATCTAATCATGGCAATAATGAAAAGATGGCATGATATGACCAGTGCATGACCAAAAGTCTAAAAATAAATCGTCCCGTAGAAGGGAACATCTCGCCCAAATAAGTTTATACAACATATCAGTAATAAAACAGCGACATTGATAAAAACGAGATCCAGAGAAGGCGAGATGGGACTACGACAGTTTAGTTCCGCACCCACTGCCAGCGGCCATCTTTACCTCCCGCGCATGGCGGGCGGCCAGGAAGATGAAAGGCGCGAGCGGAAATCACGCCGCGGCGTGCGAGACGGAGATGTTCATCCGTCTCGTTCAGTATGGCCTGGGGGTCGGTCCCGTCTAGCACCCCGTCCGCTTCCACCATTGCGGAAAGGCGGTGGTGATCTGCTTCAATCCACTCCATGCGCCGGTCGGAGGCTTGCTTCTCGAGCTCCATCTCGCGGATTATGTGTGTATATTTGCGGAACATCCTGGCAGTCCTCCGTTTCAATTCCAGAGGGTCCATGGGATCACCCAGGTAGTCCTCGATCTCGCCCGGATGAGGAAGAGGCGAGAGGGGGGAGACGCGGGATCATCCTCAGTATTGGAATCAAAGTGGATGCCTGCGAAAATAGCGAGAGATCACAAGCAAGGGTGAGCCCGCGCGAGTCGGATAAAAGAAGGCGAATCGACCGAGAGGCGAGAAGGGAAGAGATCTTACTTGGGATTTGAGGGTTCCCCACAACTCGCGAGAGGTTTTCTCTCCGCGAGGGGGGTGAGGAGACCGCCTTGGGCGAGTCTATGCGCTGAGGAACCTGACTTACATTATCGGGGGGATTGGCAGACACCGGCGAATCAGCGAAACTTCCCTGAAAAAGCATAGTCAGACAGGCGAAACCAGAGAAAGGAAAGATAATGTGATCACCTGCTTCTCCCCAGAAGAAGCGAATGGGTTGTCTATCGGAGCGGTAGAAGAAGTTGCGCCCGCCGAGAGAGGGGCACAGGCAGCTTTCGTCTTTTTTATGCGAGATGGCGGAGAGGCTAAGGGGGGAATACGCCCCAGATCTGGGAAAAGGGCGTCCGTGTTGGCTTTGTTTCGCCTTCGTACAATCGCAAGGCGCTCACGGAAACTTTGACTATGAGACATTCCGAAAGAAGAGAGGATGAAGGCAAAAGAGTTCCAAATGAAGGCTTTCTTCTCATATTTATAGGCAATATGAGGGGGGGGGGGAGTGGCCCACCCAAGATTCTCATAAAGGAATCTTAGCATCGCAAGCCACGATTGGACTGTCTTTCCGAGGTTAGGGCAACCTCGAAAAGAGCGGGGATTGTGTACAACCTTGGACTCGCGAGTAACCCAACAAGCAAGGAAGGAAGGCTGGCGAGATGGGGGAGGCCAACCCCCTCGAAAAGGAAGGGGCAGCACATGAGTTAAGGCGAGACCTCGCTTGGCGAGATGGCCCCGCAGGCGAGACCTCCGGGCGCGGGCAAGATGGCCCCGCAGGCGAGACCTCCCTAAGCTTGACGGGTCCCCTCCCACTCGCCACATAAGAAAAGAGATGTCTTTTACATTTTGACCCACAAGGGGGATTTTACCTCTGTGCCCCAGATAGTTTTACATTTTTACCCCTGGAGGCCTGCATGTAGCTCTCCAGAACAGTGGGGTTTGGCTGTTGGCAGACCCAATCCAGGGTATTTTGGTCATTTCAGGTTGTTGTAGAAGTGATATTTGCAGATCAGATTCAGAGGCCTATAAATAGACCGATATAAATAGACCGATAAGGTTCCTGAGATGGTTGTTGAACCTTTCCACTATCTTCCTCACAGGCACCTAGCTCAGCAATGGCTAGGGAGGGGAAGACTCTCAGTTCTTCCGGGTAAGAGGCGGGACCTCCAAGCTGGGCCCCCTCGGTCTGTTTTCAGGTCACTGACTCTCGTCAGGAGGGTAGCGCAGGGAGAGTACGTGTGGGCTGCATCCTATTTCGAACTTTAGGAGGGATCAGAAAGCTGGTTCCAACAGGTATCCTCCAATGTAACATAGAATTTATAATCTTGGATAGCAGGGGGGCATCAAGAAAAGTGATGTTGTGACAGTTATGATTTGGTATACAACTATTATTATTTTGCATATTATATACCTAGTGTTCAACTGCTTTGATAACATGTTTGCATTAGGATTTGTCTTAATACTAAACTATATTGCGAGAGAACTATTTGACATTAGTGCTTCTCACTCCTTTTTATCTGAGATCTTTGTACAACATATTCGAATGTTTCTTTCATATCAAAGGATATATTGGATGTGTTGTTGTAAATGGGTACATGATGCACGCAGATAGAGTTTGTTGTGCTAAGGTGCAGATAGAAAATCACGAGTTTGACTTGGAAGCATCGATGATGCCAATATCAAAATTTTATGTAATCTTTGGCATGGAGTGACTTTCTGAGCCGTGTGCATGCATTGATTGTAATTTAAAGGAAGTCAAACTAGGGCAAAACACTGAATGTGAGACTACTTTTGCTGGAATATGTGGGTCGAGCTGGATATTGATGCTTGTTGTCCAAGTGGTCTAGGCTATTCAGAAAAGTGCGGAGTTGTTCTTCATGAGAGTTTGATGTTATGGTAGTCTAACTCACCTAGAGGGGGGGAGGGGTGAATAAGTTGCTTGCACATTAATTACTTCTTTTTTATTTCAGCAAATATATAAATATAAACTACATACCCAACAAGAAAAATAATTAATGGTGGTTCCCCAAGGTCTGGGTACATCCACTTTTCCTCTACACCTATCTAGAAATGAGCTAGACTAGGCAATCTCCCCAAAACTTATCTCAAAGAGCTTACAACACAAATCCCTCTGGATTTCTCAGGTCTTCTCCAAGACCCTACCCAAGCACACATGCCCTACATTCAGGCTTACTAAGAAGCCCTACCAAGGGCACACAACACTACCTCAGAGTACTCCAACACATATAACTCAGAAACACTCCAGGTTTCCTACCTCAAACTTATCTCCAAGTCCTACCACAAATTTACACAGAAATCCTACAACTTAGGCTAGTAGTACAACCCTACAACTCAGGCATAAAAGGCCCTACAGTTAGGTCTAAAATTAGATCCTATAGAAAAGATGTTTGTATAAAATAAAATAGAAGACCTAAATGTATAAACCTTTAGTCTACTTGATCTTCTGTTGTTCTTGCTTTGATGGCAATTAGATGGAAGAATCCCCTAAAAGGTATTGGTCTTCAAGTAGGGTTGTTCTATGGCTTTTCCCTGTTGAGACTATATTTGCCAGCAACACGTGTGTGTGGGACCGCATGTTTGGGCTTTCCCCATCGCGTTCCAGTTAGTGTCGGAATAAAATCGCCTGCAGACTTCTCCACTTTGTGTTCATGTACCCCGCCACCCTTCATCTCAACACCTGGGTTTTGAGATGAACTAATGGCGGGTTCTAACATGTATCAGAGCCAGGTTGTCTGCTGCTGTTGAGACTATATTTTCCAGCAGGACACGTGTGTGTGGGACCGCAGATCGCGTTCCAGGTCTGGGTGTTGACCTTGTGTGGCGGAATATCCCTGCGGTCCTATGTTAGTCCCACATCGCCTGCAGACACTCATGTAGCCACCCTTCATCTCAACACCTGAGATGAACTAATGGCGGGTTCTAACATGGTCAGGCGATGTGGGACTCAGGGATATTTGACCTGGAACGCGATTGCGGTCCCACACACACGTGTCCTGCTGGCATAGTCTCAACACACCCCGCAGCAGGACAACCTGGCTCTGATACCATGTTAGAACCCGCCAACCCATTAGTTCATCTCCCCAGGTGTTGAGATGAAGGTACATGAACACAAAGTGGAGAAGTCTGCAGGCGATGTGGGACTTATTACCGGGGTTGGAACGCGATTGCGGTACGTGTCCTGCTGGCAAATATAGTCTCAACATTCCCTACTTAATCTTTTTCTTTGATAGAAAGATCACATTGGAGCCAGAAGATTGACTCCTACTTTGTTTTTCTGAAGGCTTTCAGCAAGAACTAGCTTTTTCTCTCCAGAACACATTGCGTCATTTCATATTTTCATGATTTGAGCAACGTCACTGTTCTATTTCACTGAGAGATCCTATTTATACATTTGACTTCTGCAATGGTCTTGAGAAATGTCTTGTCATCGGCATGGGCAAGAATAGAATAGTCAATCATTACTTTATGTGCTTCTACCAATTTTGGATGCCTCCAATCTATCCGGGCTCAATGGCATTATTTGAATCTTCTCGCCGGTAATGTTGAGTAGATCATTCATTCTTAGTGTCATCCGCTTGGCACTGATATCTACGGCTTCTCTACGTTATCATTGAGAATAGACTTCATTCTCAACAGAATAGATTTGGCGCATGTCCTGGATGTTCGCGATATAATGGATACTGATATAGCTTGTTAGCGGTACGGTGGAGAACTATAACCCATCCCAATGGTATACCTCTCCTATTCTTTAAACCTATTTTAGAGTCAATAACAATTTACCTGTAAACACATAAAGTAGATATGTTATCAAATACAATATACACTTGCTTTATAAGTAATGCCTCTTCAAATCTTCTACAAATCTTGGAAGATTGAGGGCAATATTCCAAAAAATATCACCATATTTAAAGAAGGCAGAACACTCAACAATGCTAAGTAGCATTAACCAATAATGTTGATGCGCGAAAACGGATGAGGGAAGAGTAGAGAGTTATTATAACAGGCACCAGCAGCTAACGGGGTGTGTTCGGTCTCACAGGTAAGGTGATGAGGTGAAGAGGTTGATGGTTACGGGGATATCGGAGAGGAGAAAGCTTCTAAGTGCTCAAGAGTGGAGCAAACACTTGTTCAATGTTTGCGGGGATAGATGAGAGAAGGGTGTTGACCCGAGTGCAGAGGTCGTTGGGAAGGTTGATCAGGAGCTGTCGAGCACACGGTTACTTTGATGGTTTGCTAGTAGGTTGACACCGAGAGAGTTGAGCTCAAAAGAAGAAAAGTGGGCCGCTAGCAGGGGCAACAGCAGACTTCACCCCCCCCCCCCCCCCCCCCGCGGCTTAAATGCCACTCTTGCGAAAGGCTTTCCTTTAATTAATATTGAGTATTACAACTTGTGTTACACCTTTACATGTAAAGCGAATAAAGAGTACATATGGGGAAGCTGGCGGCTAAGGAAAGGAGGAGCCAGAGAGGAGGCCACGCACACTGAGAAAGTAGGCCGGCAGGACACGCGGTTTGCTGAAGCGAGTTGCGAACTGAGAAAGGGAGTATGCCAGGGTTGATGGCTTGAGCTTGTCGTTGACTATCCTCGAGCATGAGGAGATGTCATCTTCCTCCAAATTGAGAGGCATGGGGGTCTATTTATAGGCCCGAGGAGGTAATGACTTTCAGTGACGTTACCCTAGGTGAGATGGTAACTTATACGAGTAGAGAACGAAGCCTGCCGAGTCCGCTTCAGGTCACGGGATCTCGGACATTCTCCTGGAGCCAGTTATGCTGCTTGGAGGACTGGGAAAAGTCCGCCCCTACTGTGTTGAGCGAGCCCACGCCACGATTGTGTGGGCTGAGGGATTATCCGCCCGCTGCTGGGAAGCGAGTGCTGGAAGCTGTGTGGCGGACTGCGCAAAAAGTCCGCCTATGCTGCTGGAATATGAGCGGGGTGCCTACTACTGAAAAGCTAGAGTAGTGTTTCATCAATGTTGGTGGATTGGAAGGTTGGACTGCAAGGTGAGTCCGCCCAGTCCGCGGTGGGCTGATAGTGTTGAATTTGCAGAGAGCTGGAGCAAGTCCAGGCTCTTAGGCAGACTGAGATGGAACTCGCAAAACTCGCGAGTGGATGAGCTGACTTGCACGACCTGGAGGAAAGTAGGTCACCCCTTCTGCTGAAGTCTGCCTCCTATTAAATGGAAGGGCTTGCTGCCCCTGCTAGGTGGCCTGGGCTTGGCGACCTAGCAGGTCGTGCATTCTGGCGAAGTGGAAACAAGTGTTGCTTACTGGAAGCTGGGGGCAGTTCTCCATTCTTGCTATTCGGCGGGCTAGGGGGTTGTCAGAGCTATTGATGGTGGGCGGCCTGGAGACTGGCCTTTTGACGATGTGGTGGTCTAGTCTGCTTGATGTGCGACCTGCAAGAGCAGGCTGAAGGAGACTAACTCGTGCAAAGTACACGACTTATTGCCGGTCTGGGTGGATAGGTATCCGACTACGCCAAAGTTGGTTGTCACCTATCGGGATGGAGATCTTGGGGTGATTAACTGGTCAAAGTGTGCGGCCTGCAGGGGCGGACTTGAGGAAGCAGTCTGTGACCCCTGCCGAATAAGGGAACGTTGCGTGACTTGGGAAGTCAGACCGCTGAGACTGCCCATGCCATGCGGCCTGAGCGGATAGAGAAGCATGTCCGCCCATCCTTTGACGTCGCAACCTCTGGGGATAACTCGGAGCAGGATGCGAATAGCGAGTTGGCTACCTTGGGAAGGATCGCTGATTTCTGGGTTAACATAATCTCCACACTTTTTTAAGATCTGAAGGGAACTTCGAAAAAGTAGGAGACCCACGAAAATCATGATCCACCCCAAAAAAAGGAGACAAGGAGAGATAAAACATGAAGTCTCTTCTTAGGAGTTTGTTAATGTCTATCTTCTTCCTGCAAAAGAAAAGTTAGTGTAGGCATGCATGAAAGGTACATCTTGTGTGTACCTGAGTTTGCCTTTACAAAAATTAAGGAGACATGTCTTCCACTGAGTTCTCTACAAAATGAAGATGAGAGAAAACCATTGCAGAATAATAACTTACAAATACCTGATGGAGACTTGCTAGCACTTGTTATTCTCTACAAAAAGAAGAGTATGCAGTATGCATGAAGGGAAAAATAAGTTGCAAGTACCTGAAAGGGTCTTTACCTTGTTCAGTTCTATTATTGTCCAGGAATTCTTCATGTAACATGTGGCCTTCTATTTTCCTTCTTGCTGCAAGTTGTGCATCCTGAGCAACTCTTGCTTGTGCAGGAAAATCAAAATCTTCTGGTTTATTTTTGTCTAGCAGGGGTAAATTTAGAGTAATCTTTGTTCCCGGAAGGACCCTAAGGGCTTGCTCAGCTTTGTACTTCTCCCCCTTTCTGGCTTCTTCAATGATTTTATTATCCAGATGGAGGGTGTTGGTTTCAAACCTACTAGAAATTATCTTGAATACATTGTCCAGATGAACTAGAATGGCATCGCTATTCTTAATTGTTAGTTCCATTGCCTATACTTGAGTGGAGTACAGTATATTATTCAATATGATCAACTCCTTCATTGATTACTTCATCAGTTTGGCTTACAAAGTTCTTCACACTGGTAATATATTTTGCAGATTCCTTGAGAATCTCATACATTGATGTGAGAATGTTTACATTTTGTTTGATCGTGCTTACAGCAAAGTCAAACAATTTGGTAATCTCACTATTGATATGGTTTTGTCACCCTTTTAGAGAGTCCAGGTCAACCATGATCTCTGACTTTAATTTTTGAGCAACAGATATGATTTTAGCTTTCACTCCTTCTATAGATCCATTAATATAACTATTCAGAGAGTTGGCGTGCTCATCTAGTACATCCTTGATTGAGCAAACAATGTAAATTTCTGACATGCGGGAATATGGTTGGTGTTTGTGTGCTTGTTGAGTTTCAACATCAACAAGATCTGATCTTGTCCCTTGGTCCTCTTGACCATCAGACTCAAGGTGAGTTGATTTGTCAGCCACCTAGGAAGCTGGTAGTCCTTCTCCCTAACCAAGGACTTCAGGGTGAATCTCGATCATCAGTGTCTAAGAAATGATCAAGTGAATTGTCCAGTGTGTGCTCAAAGATCTGCTCTTGCTCCCCTAAATTAGAGCATCAGTCTTCTCTTGAGCCACTAGATCTTCCTCAATTTTTTCAAGTGGATCATCTATGATTAGATCAATCATAACCTTGAGAATATATAGAATCTTATCAATCTTGTCCTGGAGAATTTCTAGTGTCTGCTCAAACTCCCCCCTAAGCTAGGGCATCAGTCCTTTCTAGAACACTTTATTCTACCACATTGGATACATCAACCATCTCTAATGAACCTTGCTCTCTCTCAGCTGAGTGTTGATCTGAATTCACATTCAACTACACACAAAAATACAAAACATCATCTTCTTCTTCACTTGATGAGGATAGCTCAGGATTATGAATTGGTGTCATGTTATCATCATACAAGATTTTTTTATTCATAACCACTTTTTAAACTATTTTCTTTCCCTTAATATTGGTCTTATCCTTTTTTTTGAAATATTTGACTCTTTGGCAACACTCTGGTGAACATTTCTTAAGTCTTGATATCCATTCTTTTCATATAATGGATCTTTACCCCCTTGTTTCTTGTTGAAATGCTCAGGGTAAGCATTAATCAGGTAGAGGAATAGGATCCTAACTAGGTTTGGAACCTGTAGGAACACTAGCATTTTGTGGAAGACCGCAAGAGTCCAGTTTGTCTACTTCTATAGAATCACTCTTATGATTAGATGAAACATTGGCTTGGATATGCTATCATGAGAACCTTTCATATACAAGATTACCTTCCCAATGATTTTAGCAAGTAGTTTGCCACTTTGGTTGAAGCATTTCCTTTTCAATTATCCCTATCTTTCACCAATAAATTCACACCAGTCTAATGCATCTACTATATCTTATGTTAAAATATCCCGGTCCTCTTATATGTCAGTAGAAGGAAGGTTTAGTGCCTAGGCAATCCTTTTGGGTGTGATATTTATCTTGACATCCACAATCTTGCTTTTGATGGTTTTTCTTGAAGATGAGACTTGTACATGAGTGTAAAGTTCTAATACTTCATCTTTTAAGATAGGTGTTGATTTTGAATCTAGAAACTCTAGTCTTATGGTTTCTAACAAGCTGATAACTTCCTTTATTTCACCAAAGGCATGTTGGAATCCTTGTCTCACTACCTCATAGCCTTCTTGAAGGATCTCTATAGATTTTGGCACCATTTGCAGAAGTCCTAGTCATTAAGAAGTAGAGAAAGATGCAGTGGTATCGACAACATTCTAGGGTTTAGGTTTTATGCTTTTCATTTAACCCTGGATTTATATATATATATATATATATATATATATATATATATATATATATATATATATATATATATATATATATATATATTAATTGGTTTAAATGGGAATTGAAGCGTCATATTATGGATTAAACATAGAGTATTCATCCAATGGTTGGAAATGATTTAATTTTAATACATCAGCCTGCATCTGAAGTATCGTTGAGACTGGGATATATATCATTCAGCATATTCTCAACGGCCTTTTTGGCATAGCTGAGATTTTCTTAGCTAATCTCCTTAGTGAAACTTCTTAGCTCATCTCCACCACCTACCTGTCAATTAAATTAACAGACAACAATTGAAAATGAGTCATTTAGCTCATGCTAATGTGAGATATCAACTATGGTTATCTACCCATCATGCTACTAAACATATGTTCTCTAGCAGCTAACAGAAATGGGTTAACAGAACAATGTTCTAATAACTATCATAGATAACTTATCTAAACTACATTACGACAATTAATAGAGTTATATTTAGATATCATTGGTAACATAACACATTAGCATTGGAATGATATAGAAGAAAGATAAACTATTCTACATTTAGAATTCCTAACTAAATTTTGAAGAAATTGAGCTTAACTCATCCAATGGTTTAGTGAAGATATCTACCACTTTTTTGTCTGTGGGGACAAATTCAAGACAGATGGCTTCTTTCTCAACATGTTCTCTAATAAAATGAAACCTTATTTCTTCGTGTTTATTCCCAATATGTGATATAGGGTTTATAATAATAGAAATAGCACTGGATGAGTTACAAAACATAGGAGAATTACTTATGCTGAAACCGATAATCGGCTTCTGTGGAGTTCGAATGCTTGGGGAAGGGGTGACCACACACTTTGCCTAGCAAGCTTTGTTGACCAAAGACTTAGAACTTGAAACTGACCCAAGGTTTCAGCATAAAGGTCCCACCATACAACCTAAAGATCTTAGAGTGCTTCCCCTCCTTAGCCTGTACTGAGCAAAGGGCACCTCTGAAAGCGTTGTAAGACAAGAGAGTAAGAGAACTGGAAAGCTTGACTTCTGAGGTACCACCATTGGCTCTATTTATGGATTTTAAAACCTGGCCTGCAAATAGCTCAACTCCTCTATTTTGAATGGTTATATGCAGCCAAAAGTGGTCTGCCAACAGCCAAACTCCGTTGTTCTGGAAGGCTATTTCCTTCTCTGCGAGGGCATCCAGGTATTTTTAACTCTAGACCATGTTGGGCGAGTGACCCATGATGGCGCCACTCTCTTAAAATGGAGAGTGCGGTGTATGCCAGGCACTCACCTCCGTGACACCATATTATGGGTGAACGCGGGATCTAATGTCTACTCGCCTAGTACAGGCGAGGCTTTTCGTGCTTTCTTCGGAAGAATGCCACCCTGCCTGATGTGGCCGGGACCCCTTTTATCATTCTCGGGCGAATGCTATTCTGGAAGGGTCTCGCTTGCCTTATGGAGCCAATATCAGAAGATGCTGATAGAACCATCCTCACTCAATGCCAAGAGTAGAAGGCATTGACAGAGCGTGCCTCACTCAATGCCAAGAATATAAGGCATCGACAAAGCGCGCGTCACTAAATGCCATGAGCAGAAGGCATCGACAAAGCGCGCCTCACTCAATGCCAAGAGCAGAAGGCATCGATAGGGCGAGCCTCACTCAATACCAAGAGCAGAAGGCGTCAACAAGGCGTGCCTCAGTCAATGCCAATGCCATAAGGCGTCGACCGAGCGAGCCTGAAAGTATCTAGCGTTTACTTAAATCACCTAGAGGGGGTGAATAGGTGATGTTTCTATCTTTTTAATAAATAAAAATATTCTCAAATAACAAGCACACAAACACAGAGATTTTATAGTGGTTCACCAAGTTGGGCACGTCTACTGTCCCGCCTCTCCTCTCTCCCACGAAGGGCAGATTCGGCTACTTCACCAAATTCGATTTTGTAAAATATTACACCTTAGAGACAAAACTCATACACCTCGGAGACGACGATCCTACAACTCGGATTACAAGCTCTCCTACAACTCATCTGCAAACAGGATCTACAACCTCGGTACACAACCGGATATACTCACTCGATCCATCCACAAACAGATTTACAAAAACTAGGAGAAAATTCTCCAACACAATTTAAAATAATATTACAACAGCAACATACTATTACAAGTCTTGATCTGACGTTCTTGGACGGGTTGATCTTGAATCTTGCAGAACTCGGAAAACTTGTAAACTTTGGATCTTGAACATGTGATCTTGAATCTTCAACCGACTTGGACTGGAGTAGAAATAATCTTGAAGGAAGAAGTGATCCAGTCGAAGATGTCGTATAAGAAGAGTATTTCTCAAAGTCGTGGCCGATCAGAAGTGTTTCGCGGTGTAGGTATCGAGTCAGACGACGGAAATCTATTTCGGGTCGGTTTTAGAAAAATCGAAATTGCGATTAGGTTTTTGGATCCTTGATGATTTAAAAATTTTCCTAGGTATTTATAGAGAGAATCGAAATCAAACGGCTATAAACGTTTTCCTAAAAAGAACCCTAGAAATACACTGTGCATGGCCAAAAGATTCTGAACAAGGGAAAAATCGGAAAAACGACAAGTGTTTTTCGGCGAGTTTCGTCTAGTATCTAATATGATACTCGCTAAATATGAAGAAGATATTCACCGAAAATGCCTTGGACAAAATGGAAGAAAAGTTGACATAAGGGTCAACATACCCGACAACTATCGCCCAGGATACTCGTCGAATTCGGAGAGTATCGCATGGGATACTGGTCAAATTCGGTGAATATTGCTAGTGATACTCGATGCATTCGGCGAGGATCACCAGTGATACTCGACAAATTGGCTTTGGCCATTTTTCTACTTTTCTGAAAATTTTCCATATGTATATACGACGAATTCGACGGGTATCGGGAAGCATACACAACGAATTCAGCTAGTATCAAGGGGATACTCAACCAATTCGACGTGTATGACTCACCATACTCGCTGAATTTATTTAGGTAAAATTCTTCAATTCTGAATCCTGGTCTTTGGTCTTCCTTGATTCGTTTCCTATACTTGGAATAGAAGTACACCCCAATTGAGAGATTACACATGAGTCAACACGATAGCCTACACAATGAGGTATTACATTGTGTAGTCCTATATCTACTGACCCACTGTAACCTTACATTGGTGTGTACTTGACATTGTAACCCTGCAAGTACATAACTAAAATGCAATATCAAATACAACCTCAACTCATCTTAGCTTGACTGGACCCTTCTTCAAATCAGGGTTATTGTGGATACAATACCCAACAATCTCCTCATATTTGTAGAAGCCAAAATCCTACAAGCTAAGGTGAATTGCATATATCAAATAAACTGAAACTAAGACTTGAAAAGATAAATAAAAAAAAAGATAACAACGCACATTCCAAGACAATTTGATAAATCAAATATATATATATATATATCAAAAGTATTTTAGATTAAGGAGGGCAGCCCAAAACACACAACATTGAAATATATATTAATTTATGTCTTCTTGTTCTTTCTCTTCAACAGCTGTCTCTCAAAATACTCCATGCGCTTAGGATAGTAATTTGGAGGAGGAGGAGGCATTGGATCAATGTTCTTATACTTTCGGAAATGAATCCTCCTCCTGCTGCAGGCTTCTTTGTTTTTGTTCCATTTTTCAGGACTATAGTGATCATGATGCTTCTCCGCTCCGAGCTCGTACAAGACAAAGGTGTCCAAGAAAATTCCTTTTGAAGTTGGTCTCCAAACATCATCAATTTCACGGTTAGGTCTTTCTTTGACTTGAGCTGGTCTGGTAGGTTCTGGTCTGACTTCGGAATTACCTTCTCCAAATTTCCTTTTCTTGAGTCCCTGAGCCACTGAGAACACATCAATAGCAACATTAGTAGCAGCTTCAACATTTAGAATCACAGTAGCAGCACCATGAACCTAAGAGAAGTCTCATGAGTCTGTCCAGTATTGAGTGTAATCTGGAGCCGGATAAACGTCATCATAAACAGGCTCAGCCGGATGAATGTTAATATGAACAGGCTCAGCAGGAAATGGAGGAGGGATCAGCTGTCCATGTAGCAACATAGTGTTATCGTAGCTATAATACTTTGCTTGTTTGAATTGATCGAGAGTAGTCTTTTTAACACCGGCAACCTTAGTTGTAATGGCATCCTCCCCCTTTTTTGGCTTTTACAGCAATTACATTGGCATAAGAATTCAAGGAAGAGTCATAATGTGCCAATGATCTGTTATGGGCCTCGATGAGACGAAGAGTGTTTGTGTCAACATTTTTTAGCACTCCTTCGTTGTTCTTAAGTACTCTCATCATTAGAGTTACTGCAGTTGCATCTTCTTTATACTTTGCATCAAATCTGGCCTCTAGCTTATCAAATTTCACTTTAACTTCAGCAAGCCCATCTATCTTATACCTTTTTGATTGTTTAACTCTTTAAACCACTTTCACCAATGTGGCATCGAACTGTGCCTGTTGCTTTGCTAGCATGGCCTCAACAGCTTTTAGGATCTGATCAATAGAACTTGAGCTAGGAACATCTGGCAGCACTGCAATAGGAACATTTGCTGAAATCAAACTTGGTTCCGCAGAACCTACGACAGGTGTATGCACATCTGCAACTCCTTCTTCATCAAAAAGATCTACTACCCCTTCGAGCACATGTGGTATCCTACTAACTCAGTGGAGACAGATATTCGGGACGGAGTTGGCTCCCCCTCAGAAACTACAGAGGTGATCATCTCAGGGAGAGGAACTATCTGATTGTCCACAAACATCGACTCTGTAACAACTATGGCAGTATCAGCAACAATCACATTTGTACAACCCCATATTGGCTGAGTCGGACGAGGAAAGCACCATCGGTGAAATGGCTAGCCAAAGGAGTTCCCGCCCTAAAGCAGCCTTGGAGGAGCTCTCGCCTATAAGTGGGTGAGACCACTTGCGTCAGACTCTGGGCAAGAAGACTCTCGGACTCAGAGTTCTCGCCGTTTGGGGCCCAGGTCCCGGGGTAAAATGACCTAATTACCATCGGGTAGAATTACCTCTATACCCTCATGATAAACAGCGGGAATTGGTTATTAGCAGATCAACTAAGTGTATTTCAGTAATCTCAGGTCAGCAAGAGGCTATAAATAGACCCATAAGGGCTACTTAGAAGGCAAGTTTTCATAATCTTCCAATTTCCAGTGCTTTCTGAGGAGCTCCTAGCCCAACTTTTGGCTTTGGAGGGGAAGCTCTCAGAGATCTTCCGGGTGCGAGGTGGGACCTCCCTGCTGAGGCTTTGGGTCAGTCTTAGGTCCTTTGAATCTAGTCGAGGGTTGAGGCTTGAGTGAAGTAGGTGTTGGCTGTACCCCTGTTTTGAACTCCCGTTGAGCTCATTTTTGGCTTCAACAGTTCTGGTGCGGTGAGCATGGATAGCAGCTGATACAAGAAAGCCTTAATTTTTGTCTGATGGCTGGAGGTGAAGGTGAAGGGTCTGGTTCTGGAGGCTCCCCCACCCGGGGAGAGGAAGCGACGAGGAAGATGATGGATGACTTCAGGAGAGAAGTCCTGCAAACCATTAGCTTGGCCTTCTCTGTAACGCCCCCGATTTTTCTGCAATTATTTAATTCTCATTGGGAGTTACGTTGACGCGTTTCTGGCATGTGTCATTTGTTAGATCATGGTTATAGCTCTTTAGGTTCCTTGTGTGGTTGTTGGCAGCTTTTTTGGTAAGATCCCCTAGCAAGCCGGGTCTATATTGGTGACCGATGAGTCCTCTCGGGGGATGCTTGATTTCGACTTCGCCATTGTGTTTGTAGCATAGGTAATTAGCTACGGTGTGAATATCGTCAGATTCCGAGGTGGTTCGGTTTTCGCGTCATTTTGATTGTGTTGATAATAATGGATGCAAATAATTAATTAATAAAGCTTGAAGGAATCCAGTGGCTTTTAGGTGTCTGTTAGGGCTGATAAGGCGTGTCCATGCATATATATATAGTCTCAAGACAAAATCGAGACTTTTCATCGTCTCCTTCTGTGAGAGTTTAACCATCGCCTGTTTGAGAGGAAGAAAAAAATCGCCAACCCTACTACCCTTCAGACGCCAATTCTGGGAGCGTTAGTGGACGGAATTCGATTTCGAAAGCGGATTTGGATTACTCTCTCCTAGACCTTCATTCCTACAGTAAGAGATTCAATTTTCATGGTGTTTCTAGGGGTCTCAGAATTTCTGGTTTGATCCTACTCCGCCATTAAAACTTTAGAATCTTGTTAGGTGTTGTTGCGGCTGGAGCCGAGAGAGAGAGAGGAAGTGCTGTGCAATAAAAATCACTGGAATTTGAGGCAAGTGGTGCTCCTACCTTTGCCAAGTTTTTCTTCTCCTTTTCATGGTCATATTGGTTGTAATCATTCATGATTTCCCGAGATTGCTTATGTTGCTCTGTTTTTTTTCGTCAAAGTCATGTGGATCTTAAACCATAAATGCTCCATTATGTTTCTTTTTTTTTGCATTATCTCAAGTTCTGAAACTCAAATTTCCGGCCGGGTTGCTGTAGTCTTGTTTGTTTTTATCAAATTGTTCCCTGTTAATCTCGGTTTGGGTAGAAATTAGCCTATCAGCCTTAGAACTAGTAGCAGTGGTTTTCATACTTAATTTGTTAGTAATAGGATCGAATTAGGATAAGAGGATTGGTTGGAAATGAAGGTGGTTGTTCAGGATTGCGGTGTACTCAACGCAGCCAGTTCTGCGAAAGTCGTCGACCTGAGTTCGACGAGGATCGTCGAACTGAGATCGACGATCTCTTGTTGCTTGAGATCAACGAAGATCGTCGACCTAAGTTTGACGATGATCATCGAATTGAGATAGACGATCTCCGGTTACCTGAGTTCAGCGAGGATCATCGAGCTGCGTTCGACGAGGATCATCGAACTGAGTTCGACGATTTTCTGTGTCTGGTGTTTAACGCAAAATCGTCGAACGGAGTTCGACGATTTCCTGTGGCCTGTGGTTAACACAAAATCGTCGAACGGCGTTCGACGATTTTTCCCGTGACTTGTGATCGACGAAAGGAAAATCATCGAACGACGTTCGACGATTTTTCCCGTGCCTGTGTTCGACGAAAGGAAAATCGTCGAACGGAGTTCGACAATTTCCTGTGGCTCGAGATCGACAATTCCTGTAAGCTGGGATTTAGAGATAGGTGAGTTCATTTTAGTGGAATCTCCACGGCCAAGTCTCCGCCCTAATTATTTAGAAACTTGGGATCTCTTTTTATTAAATGTCTATCTTAGTTCGAATTTCATTCGGTGCCATCGAGCTAAGCTCTTCATCGACTCCACCCTTTATTATGCTTTTATTTTCTGCCTTTTGTTTATATATATTACCCGACAAGTAATTATCGGTAAAATAATTGTCCCCTCCAGGGAAGTGTAGAAATAATCGAACCTACCCCGAGAACAATACGACCTCGATATTCCAGCCGGAATATCCTATACTACTCACAATAGGTGCACTTGCCTCCTTTTGTTAATGTTGGGTTTCTCTCTGAGGATGGCACAACACTTGTGCACGCAGCGGAAGAATAAAACATCAAGAAAACCCAAAAGAGATGGGATCGGGCCATGGTAGTTGAATCAAGAAGTTAACATACAACTAGGCAAAAATTACCTCGGTGGCGTTGAGTCACAACTCAACGGAGATGCTCCAAGCTTCGTGTTCTTGCTGGTGGCGAGTTCTACGTGGAATGATATCCACGTCTCTGCAAAAATCCACACGAGCGGGAGAACGACGACTTTTCCGTCGCACGGATAATCGGGAAGGAGAATGACCGCACCTTGCTACTCCACGGACTGCTAGGTCCGCGTCAGGGATAACAACACCAGTGACGATCGCCGGAGAGGAGGAGGTCGACGGAGCGAGCATGGCGGCGGCGGAACACTTCCGTCGGCGGCGGGATTCGATCAGATATCATAATTCCTGAAAACCCTAAGTACCTATTTATACCAAAGGCATAAACAGACTTAGGAATATCGCTATCCGCAGACCACCCAGAAAAATAGGGTTCCAGAATCGGCGAGAATCACCTAGCAGATTCGGTGAGAATCAATCGGCGAGAATCACCTAGCAGATTCGGTGAGAATCAATCGGCGAGAATCACCTAGGATCGGCGAGAATCACCTAGGATCGGCGAGTATCAGTCGGCGAGAATCACCTAGGATCGGCGAGAATCAGAGTACAATACTCGACGATTCACGTCGAACGATCCTTGACGATACACGTCGACCCGCGGTCGACTATTCTTACCAATTCTTCAAGGCAACATTTGCCCAACCCGACGATCCTTTAAGGCAACACTTTGCCCATAACCCCATTCAGGTCGGTGATTGGTAACCTTTACCAACACAGTCAATCATCCAACTTCTCCACATCTCTTATGTGCGACCCTGCAGGCTCATATCGCGTTGGAAGTGAGATTACATGTTTGACCACTTCTAGATCACCATGGTAACTCCAAAAGTCTCTCACTTGATCTTGAAAGTATCAAACCAAAAACCTCACAAACAATGAGCGGCATCAAGCAATGCATCATTGCTCCCCAAGCAATAAGAGTTTATAACTCATAAGCCTTTATGACCAATGTATTGGCGTTGTCTTTGTCCCTTTGTCCCTTACATCTGGAAAGAACTAGAGGCATGGACCGTGTCACACTCGTAATAGCTCAATCCAAGTTTCTTGATCCAGGATGGACTTCCAGAGAATGGTGAGTCCAATATCACATATTGACTCAACCAAGCATGGCCATGCATTTCTCAGTCCAGTTCTATTAAGGGGCCGATGGATGCAACTCATGTCATACAGGAGGACAAATCCCATATCTGCTCACACACAAACACCCAAATGATTCGTAACATGCCCAACAACCACCCTTATCATCAACCTTTCTCAAGGAAGACTTTAGATGGCATCAAAGCACGCTCTTCCTCACTTGATGAATGCTGTGACTTCAGGTCAAAGGACCACAACACCATTGTCAATTGAGACCTACTCGTGACACGATTGGATGACAATCCATAGAGTAGTCTCAGGTTGGGTCTGTCCGGTACAACTTGTTCACTAACAAGTACCCGCGTGATGACTTGATATCACAATATCATGACCTGTGAGAACCGGTCATCAGTCAACGCACGTGCTAGCCTTCATGTACCATCATCACCCTTAGCTTCTATGATGATACTCGACCAGGGACCTTTTAAGAATGAAGCTTCAAATAAACCATAGGCTCTCACATTCAAGTCACGTACTTGATGTCCCATGGAAGCGAACATTCTAAGGGCATCTATTATGTTAACATTTAACTATCATATAGAAAAACTCATAATAAAAGAACTTGCCATTAATTGTAAGAGAAAAACTAGATACACTGTTCATCATATGAACAAATGGCCAACAAAATACATGTTTACATGCAATCCACAAGATTCTCACTAGAGTTGATCATTTAGGTATCGTATACCCATCGATCTTGTATGACCATCATGCTTTCTCTGCGCGAGAGGCTTTGTCAGTGGATCCACAATATTCTCCTCAGTCGGCACTCTGCAAATGTTCACATCTCCTCGTTCGACAATCTCACGAATAAGATGAAACCGCCGAAGTATCTGCTTGGAGTACTGATGGGATCTAGGTTCCTTAGATTGTGCAATTGCACCATTGTTATCACAGTAGAGAACTACGGGACCAACAATGCTAGGAACTACATCAAGCTCGCCGATGAATTTCCTAATCCATACATCCTCCTTCGCCGCATTAGCTGCGGCGATATATTCGGCCTATGTTGTAGAATCAGCAACTGTCTCTTGCTTGGAACTCTTCCAGCTCACAGCTCCTCCATTCAGGCAAAACACAAAACCTGACTGAGACTTGGAGTCGTCTCTATAAGTTTGGAAGCTAGCATCCGTGTAACCACTTACAACGAGCTCTTCCTCTCCACCATACACCAAGAACACATCCTTAGTCCTTCTCAAGTACTTCAGGACATTCTTGACTGTAATCCAGTGACACTCATCGGGGTCTGACTGATACCTGCTAGTCATGCTCAAAGCAAAGGAGACGTCGGGTCGAGTACATAACATCACGTACATGATTGATCCAATTGCCGAAGCATATGGAATCAACTTCATGCGGTCCTTATCTTCACAAGACTTTGGACACTGGTCCTTAGAGAGATTCACACCATGAGACATGGGCAAAAATCCTTTCTTGGACTCAAGCATGTTGAACCGCTTCAACACCTTTTTGATGTACGTACTCTGGGTCAAACCCAGCAACTTCTTCGATCTATCTCTATAGATCTTAATACCGAGTATATAAGTCGCTTCACCCAAATCCTTCATTGAAAAGCAGTTCCCAAGGTTGTTCTTAACAACTTTCAGGATAGAAATGTCATTCCCAATCAACAGTATGTCATCGACATACAATATTAGGAAGACAACAATGCTCCCACTGATTCGCTGGTAAACACAAGGCACATCTTCATTCTTTATGAAACCAAACTCTTTGATTTTCTCATCAAAACGAAGATTCCAACTTCGAGAGGCCTGTTTCAGTCCATAGATGGACTTATTCAGCTTGCATATTTTAGTGGCTTCATCTGGGGATACAAAACCCTCGGGTTGTGTCATATACACTTCCTCAAGAAGGTTTCCATTAAGGAAAGCCGTTTTGACATCCATCTGCCAGATCTCGTAGTCATAATACGCAGCAACAGCAAGCAATATCCTTGTGGACTTTACCATGGCAACAGGGGAAAAGGTCTCATCATAGTCAATACCATGAATTTGCTTGAAACCCTTAGCCACCAGTCGCCCTTTGAATGTCTGTACATTCCCATCCATGTCGGTCTTCTTCTTGAAGACCCACTTGCACCCTATGGGTCGTACCCCTTCAGGTGGTTCCACCAAGTTCCAAACTTGGTTTGCATACATGGAGTCCATTTCGGATTTCATAGCCTCAAGCCATTTGTCGGAGTCCGGTCCATTCATAGCCTCTTGGTAGGTTGTTGGTTCATCATCATGATCCATAAGCAACACATTACCTATTTGAGACACGAGAAATCCATATCTCTCAGGCTCAAACCTCGGTCTACCATATCTATGTAGGACTTGTGTTCCTTGAGCAGGTTCTCTAGCTACAACATCTTGTAGTCCTATCTCAGAATCTGATTCTGGTTCATTCACTACATGTGGTTCTTGAACTTCTTCAAGCTCTACCTTTTCAGTCTTTCTTGATAAGAACTCTTTCTCCAAGAAGACACCAGTCCTTGCGACAAACACTTTGCCCTCAGACTGTAGGTAAAAGTAATACCCTTTCGTTTCCTTAGGATATTCCACCAGATAATATTTATCCGATTTGGGTTCCAGCTTGTCAGGCATTTGACGTCTCACGTATGCCCCACAGCCCCAAATTTTAATGAACGACATACTAGGATGCTTCCCAGTCCATATCTCATATGGTGTCTTCAGAACCGTTTTCGTTGGAGCGCGATTCAATATCATTGCAGCAGTCTCTAAAGCAAAACCCCAAAAGGAAACAGGCAAGTCTGCATGACTCATCATCGAACGTACCATGTCTAACAGAGTACGATTTCTCCTCTCAGACACACCATTATGTTGTTGTGTTCTAGGTGGAGTGAGCTGTGATACAATACCACACTCTTTCAGATGGTCACGGAACTCATGACTCAGGTATTCGCCACCTCGATCAGAT
Organism: Platanthera guangdongensis; assembly: GCA_039583875.1. Classification (NCBI taxonomy): domain Eukaryota; kingdom Viridiplantae; phylum Streptophyta; class Magnoliopsida; order Asparagales; family Orchidaceae; genus Platanthera; species Platanthera guangdongensis. Next base: position 136,730,122 of record CM077147.1, read on the forward strand.
CGGAGTGCTTTAACCCTTTTACCCAACTGGTTTTCTACTTCATTCTTGAACTCTTTGAACTTTTCAAAGGTCTCGGATTTGCACTTCATAAGATACACATATTCGTATCTACTGAAATCATCAGTAAATGTAAAAAGTAGAAATACCCACCTCTAGCCATGGAACTCATGGGTCCACATACATCACTATGTACAACACCCAAGAGATCCTCAACCCTCTCAGTATAACCAGTGAAAGGAGCTTTAGTCATCTTGCCTAACAAACAAGATTCGCATCGCTCAAATGATTCATAATCAAATGAGTCCAAAAGTCCATCTCTATGGAGCTTGGATATGCGCTTCTCGTTGATATGGCCCAAACGACAATGCCAGAGAAATGTAGGGTTCGAGTCATTTGTTCTTAGTCTTTTATTATTTTCTACATTACAGATCAGATGGTCCAAGTTCAAAACATAAAGACCATTAAACAATTGGGCTACAACATAACAAACATCATTCTTAAATATAGAACAACAGTTGTTCTTAATTATAAAAGAAAATCCAATCATGTCCAAACATGAAATAGATATAATGTTTCTAGTTATGGCCGGAACAAAATAACAATTATCTAGTTCTATTACAAGCCCACTGGGCAAAGAAAGACGGTAAACCCCTACGGCTACAGCAGCAACTCTTGCTCCATTGCCGACACGGAGGTCCACCTCCCCTTTACTCAGCAATCTTCTCCTTCCCAGTTTCTGCACATTTGTACAAATGTGAGAACCACATCCGGTATCCAATACCCAAGATGAAGGAGCAGAAAGGTTTATCTCTATAACGTAAACATTTGAAGCGGAAGTCATACCTCCCTTCATTTTCTGCAGACCATCAATGTACGAATGACAGTTCCTTCTCCAATGACCAGCCTTGCTACAGTGGTGGCATTTACCTTCCTTCACCGTGCTTTTCTTTTTCATCAGTGCAGAAGAATTGGGCTCAAGATATGACTTAGGTCCCACCTTCGTCTTCTTAGAGCCCTTGGCCTTGACCTTGCCCTTATGCACCATCAATATGGGGCTGGCAGGCTTGGCCTTCTTCATATTGATTTCGGCAGTTCTCAACATGCCTAGGAGTTCGGGCAGTGTCTTTTCTATTTCATTCATGTTGTAGTTCAAGACGAACTGCTCATAACTGTCCGGCAACGATTGCAGGATCAGATCTGTGGCCAACTCTTGACCAAGAGGAAAACCCAGCCTTTCAAGGTTCTCTATATACCCAATCATCTTGAGTACGTGAGTCCCTACTGAGTCTCGAACTCCTATCTTTCACTGAAACAACGCTTTTGTGACGTCGAACCTCTCTTGACGAGCCTGCCCTTGAAACATTTTCTTGAGATGCTCGTCAATCTCCTTGCACCCCATGTTCTCATGTTGCTTCTGAAGCTCAGAGTTCATAGTGGCAAGCATAAGGCATTCGACATCTAAAGCATCATCAGTATGCTTCTTATAAGCATCCTTCTCAGCACGGGAAGAGTTCCCGGTCGGCACCTCGGGGGCTTCTTCTTCCAAGACATAGAGCTTTCGCTCTTGCTTGAGAACAATTCTCAGGTTCCTGTACCAGTCCATGTAATTAGTCCCACTGAGCTTATCCTTCTCAAGAATGGCTCTCAGAGACAACGTGGAGTGTGAAACACTTGCCATGGAATTCTACAAGAATTTATGCAGCATAAAATAAGTACCAAAATTTCAAATACAATTTATTTTAATTTGGACTTCAATTAAAACACTCCCACTATTTTATTCGAAATGATAGCCCTCACTAACAATTCGGAGAGTTCATGCGAGCTACTCTCTTAGTGGATAAGATCCGTATTTCACCAACACAATGAGTCAGCTTTGGCTTTTCTCTCACGATGCGGTTATTTAGGTAGGCAACGCTTGCTAATTGCATCCTCATGCAATTCTTGTATGGTTGGTGAATAACTCCTTACTCGCATCCATCATATGGTGCATGCCAACCCTATGCCTCTAGGCACTCAACCTTTGAGGTCACCTAGTTAAGCTGGGCCCGATGTCGATAGTGGGATATCACAATTATCCGCTCGCACCCTTACCAAGATAGATTAATGCACCTTGCTTTGGCAGGCCCACACTTCATCGATCGAGGCAGGAAGAGTGTCATCCATCGGAAGGCATCCGAACACTTAATATTTGATGAAGGGATTTTGATTATAGGTTAACAGTTAACCATGATCAACATTTGATCAATGTGCACATCCAAAGAAAAACATTTTTTCTAAAACCACATGCATCCCTTATGTGCACAACCTGACACCATCAACATTTGATAGAAGGAAGGGCTAAATCTGAACATCCGGAAACTTCCAAATCCTCAGATTTACATGCATTGGACAAAAGCAAAGACAACTCAACTTAAAGCAGTAGACAAGCTCATCTCTTTATGTTGGATTCAAAATCCAAAACAAACTCGAGGGATGGTTACTGCTAAGGAGACTACAATTTCTAACAATTAGAAATTTCCACGAAATCCCAGACGTTCTTGGCGGGGTACCAAGACTAAATCTAGACATTTAGAACACTTCTAAATCCCTAGGTTTACGCGCACAGGAATAACAAAACTTCCAATACAACAATCATGGCCGAAACCTGGCTCTGATACCACTGTTGGGTTTCTCTATGAGGATGGCACAACACTTGTGCACGCAGCGGAAGAATAAAACATCAAGAAAACCCAAAAGAGATGGGATCGGGCCATGGTAGTTGAATCAAGAAGTTAACATACAACTAGGCAAAAATTACCTCGGTGGCGTTGAGTCACAACTCAATGGAGATGCTCCAAGCTTCGTATTCTTGCTGGTGGCGAGTTCTACGTGGAATGATATCCACGTCTCTGCAGAAATCCACACGAGCGGGAGAACGCCGACTTTTCCATCGCACGGATAATCGGGAAGGAGAATGACCACACCTTGCTACTCCACGGACTGCTAGGTCCGCGCTAGGGATAGCAACACCAGCGACGATCTCCAGAGAGGAGGAGGTCGACGGAGCGAGCACCGCGGCGGCAGAACACTTCCGTCGGCGGCGGGATTCGATCAGATCTCATAATTCCCGAAAACCCTAAGTACCTATTTATACCAAAGGCATAAACAGACTTAGGAATATCGCTATCCGCAGACCACCCAGAAAAATAGGGTTCCAGAATTGGCGAGAATCACCTAGCAGATTCGGTGAGAATCAATCGGCGAGAATCACCTAGCAGATTCGGTGAGAATCAATCGGCGAGAATCACCTAGGATCGGCGAGAATCACCTAGGATCGGCGAGTATCAGTCGACGAGAATCACCTAGGATCGGCGAGAATCAGAGTACAATACTCGACGATTCACGTCGAACGATCCTTGACGATACACGTCGACCCGCGGTCGACTATTCTTACCAATCCTTCAAGGCAACATTTGCCCAACTCGACGATCCTTTAAGGCAACACTTTGCCCATAACCCCATTCAGGTCGGTGATTGGTAACCTTTACCAACACAGTCAATCATCCAACTTCTCCACATCTCTTATGTGTGACCCTGCAGGCTCATATCGCGTTTGTAGTGAGATTACATGTTTGACCACTTCTAGATCACCATGGTAACTCCAACAGTTAAAACTCGAGCACACCTTTTTATATCCAAATAAATAAATACGTGCGCCTCGTTTTCTAAATAAAAAACAAATCCGCTTTTCTACTTAAATAAAATATCCCGGGGCGCCGCGCATCCTCACCTATTTTTGGAGTTTTAACAGCATTAAGTTTTCGGACTTGATGCGAAAAATATCAACAAAGTTTTTGGCGCCGTTGCTGGGAAAAATTTCGAGTCGTTATTTTAAACTCTGGAGAATTATTAATTTTACCTTTTTCAAATTATTTATAACCAAAAAAATTTTTTTTAAAAAACTTAACACTTAAGAAAAGAGTAATTTATTTTATACTAATTATTTCATATATATTTAGATATATATAAAAAAACTGCAATAGCGCTGTTTCCAGAAAAAACCCTATAAAACTAAAAACTTGAAACACCTATAAAACCAAAAAAAAAATCTAAAAACGAAAAACTTTTAAAAAAATTTCATTATTTTTATGAAAAAAAAAATTCCTAACACTAAAAATAAACCTCAAAATAAAAAAAAAAAGCAAAAACATTTTACCGAAAAAAATACTAATAAATACCTTCAATAAATAAAACCTTTTTATTCTAAAACTTATATATTTATTTGCATCGACACGTTTCGCGCGCTAGGGGCTCGTTTATCTGTCAGACTCAACTGCTAAGACGTTAGCTTCAAGTCGCACACACATATGCCACCCCCTACCGCCCACACCCTTTTGACCGCGTTTATCGTTTTTGTTTTTGTTGTTCTATTTTTGCTATTTTAATAATGCAGGGTTTCAACCGGCGCCTCCCGCACTCGTCTTAGGGAAGCCTCTGCCCTTCCTTTTTCTTTTTGTACATATTTCATTTTGTTTCTTATTGTTCCGCATACTTAGCTTGCAACATTGGGGACAATGTTGGATTTAAGTATGAGGGTGTTTTCTTATTTTTTCTATTTCTGCACTTTTATATTCTGCAATAATAACAAAAATCATCAAAAATAAAAAAATTGCAAAAAATAAAACCTCAAAATTTTTTTTCTTGTTTTTATAATCAAAAAACCTAAAAAAATCAATAAAACAAAACAAAAAATCAAAAAACAAAAAAAAATTTATTTCTTTTACTTTGTAAATATTTTTTTATATAAAAATAAATCTTTCTTCCCCCCCCCCCTCTCTTCTTATTTGTAAAAGCTCGCTTTTTAGCAAGCCCGCGGTGTTCGACTCATCGAACCAACCACATAAATAAGAGTCTGTTTGCCGGCCATCGAGTTTTTACCTTGTCCTTTTTTTTGTAAAAAAAACAATTTTCGAAAAAACCAAAAATCCTAAAAAAGAATAAACTCTAAAAATAATAAAAAAAGATAATAAAAAAATAAAATACAAAAAAAATGATGAAAACTCTAAAAAATCTACAAAATATTTTGTTAATTATGTAACGAATAAATCAATTATCTCATTCTTAACCTTTTTCGCTCTCCGAAAATTTAGTTGCGAGTTAATTTATAAGCGAATTTTAGTTATTCTTTGCTTACTATTCGTTTATTAATTGGAGATCAATAGATTTAGAAATCTGGGGTTAAGTTTTAAAAATTTTTTCGTATGCATTTTTTTATTTAGATAGAGACATAATTTCAGAATTACTTCTACTTATCTAAATTGTTGCACATTTCTTTTGTTACAAATAACGATCTTAGATTTCAATTATGTTAACTCCAAGTTTTTTTTCGAATTTTAGGAACGTTTAATTTATAAAAGTTTCTCTCAAAAACTTTTTATTAAACCTAGTTTTATTTTTGAACACAAACCTATCACCTTTTTTTCATGTCATACTTAACATGATTTCGATCCTTAAAAGATCCTATGTCAATGAGAATCAGATTTCGTCCTTAAACATAGGCATCCTAATATTTAAAAAGATTATATGTTATGGAGTAAGAGGATAAAATTCATTGCTCCTATACATATACATTGGATTATTATGAAGATTGTAAAAAAAAATTATGTTATGGAAAATAAGATTTCGTTTTCCTAACATCCATATTCGAAAAACAAAATCATTAGAGCTTCGAGAGAAAAAATATACCCTCGCCTCTAATTCAAAGCATTCTCCATATACCACGATATCCTACTCCGCCAATTTCAAAAAGAATCTAGATTTAATTTTAAAATCTTTTTGAGAGCATAATTTGTACATTAAATTATTTCATGTAATTCTTACAAGCTTAAGTTTTCATAAATCAATTCTATTTTAGTGCACCTAACAAATAAAATTTTTTGCTATCTATTTGATTTTATCGAGAAGTTTTTAGCTGAAACACATTCTTTATTTAAAGTTTTGGCATAATTTAGTATTTAACTCTTATACACCGGATATTTATTTAGAACCTTCTTTCAATTAAGTCAAGCGGTAGATAAACTTAGGATTTCCTTAATTCATTATAAGTTCATCTCCAATTTTTGCTCTAGAATAGCAAAAGCTTAAGTATGAGGGTATTTGATGAGTTGTAAATATACCTTTTTATGAGTATAATAAATAAGTCGTTTTAGTTACTTTTCGTCATTTGTACTTATATCTCTTCAATAAATTGCTCTTATTTTGTAAATATTTTGCTAACCTACTTTGTTTTGATTTTCTGAAAAATTTCAGGAAAAGTCACATCTTTGCATGGGTCACGCCCGTAACCAGGGCATGACACGTCAACAACTAGTGATTCAGCCTATTTCTGAAGAAAAAACGTCGACACGCCCGTCCACACGCCCGTGTCAATCCGACACGGGGCGTGACCAAGCCCGTGTCCATCCCACTCGACGATCGTCGACTCTGTGCCACGTCTAGAGTCACGCCCGTGACCTAGGGTGTGACTCCTCTTCCCGCTCCACGAATTTCCAACTCGACAATTTTCGCTCGACGTTTGTCGAGTGTCAACTCAACCCGACACGCCCAGCGTCATGCCCGTGACCTGGGGCGTGACTTCCACCACCTGGCCCGACAAACCATCGCCGATGACTTTCGATGCAAACGACGCCCCGTTCAACCTCCCCGACACGCCCACCGTCACGCCTGTGACCCGGGGCGTGACCACCGTATTTTTGGCCGCAAAGTCAAATCACCGTCAAATCCGTCACTTCACCGAATTCAGTTGTTGAATAGTGTAAACACGACCCCGGACACGCCCGTGTTCGAGGGCGTGTCCCATGAACTTTTGTCTATAAATTCAGATTTTCTGTCTGAATTCTTGTTCCCTTTTTTTCCTGAACCATTTTGTATAGGGGTCGGCTGATTAGATCATTCCAAATGTTATGTAATGGATTTTTCTCCCTCTCTCTTTCTTTTAGTTTCACTTTGTAATCCCTTTTATTATTAATGCAAATGAAGTTTTTTCCATTACATTACTTTGGACTTCATCTATAAGCAATCTCTAATGCAATCTTATTTCTTTTATTTTGTTTTAACTTTGATTTTGTTATTTTAAAATGTGTGTTTGAGTGTGTGAGAGTAGTTTTCATGCTTTTATACTTAGTTAATTTTCACTTAGACTTGTTAGACTTAGGCTATTTCTAGCTTTTTATGCATTCCTATAAATCTGTAAAAGCGTTTTCAAAGTTGTTTTGATTTTTTTTTACTAACATCGATTTTCCTTTTTATGTCGTAAAACTTTTTGTCCTTTTCACTATATTTTCACGTTTTAACCACTTTTGCGGAGTTATAGGAATGTATATATAGTCGTTTTAATTTTTCAAACACTTCATTTTTTTGCCTTTATTTTCAAAAAACTTTTGCCCGTTTAAATTTTATTTCCTCATTTTATGCATTTCTACCGAATTCTATCGGTAGAAATGTATTCATTTCCATTTTTCGAGCACTTGCACTTTTCGTTTATTTGTAAAAACCTTTGCTCCTTTTAATTTTATTTTCACTTTTTATTCATTTCTACAACATTTTATCGGTAGAAATGTAGTCGTTTTAATTTTTCGATCACTTAGTTTTTCCTATTTTTTGTACGTGTGTGTGCGTGTAGGAGTTAGTTTTTATTGCTTTCGTTCAATTCTGAAGAGTGCGTGCGTGTGTTGCATCTATTTTCTCCTACTCGTTAAGAGTTAAATGACTTGCTTTTATTTCCCGCCTACTCATTTGAGTCGGACTTGTATGTGTGCGTTTTCATTTCTGTCGTGTGTGTGCGTATTTCAATTCCACGAGATTGTGTTTACTTTCTGTAGAGTGGGTGTGTTTTAATTTTATGTCGAGTGCGTGAGTGTTAGCTTTTATTTTTCGCCTAATCGCTAGGAGTTAAATGACTGTATTTTATTTACCGCCTACTCACTTGAGTTAAATGGCCGATCTTTATTGTAATAATTGGAATGGACTTATAATTGCATTTATTTTATCCTACTCGTTTAAGTAGGACTTGCTTTCTTTTTCCCGCCCACTCATTTGAGCCGAGACTTGCAATTTTACAGCTTTCATTTCAGTCCTACTCGTTTGAGTAGGACTTGCAATTTACTTCTTTTCATTTACTGCTTTCATTTTCCTGCTTTATTTTACTGCTTTGATTTTCTGCTTTTTCATCGCTGCCGTCCCCATTCAGATGAGTGGCTAACGTTCTTAGCCCTCAGTATCAAAGAGCATGGGATAGATAAAATAGCTTAAAATAATTAAAGGTCCTTATTTTCTAATTAATTAAAATCACTTAAGGTTTGTCTAGGGTTTACGACGCGTAAGACCACATAATCGATGTGTGGGCCCTATTTCCGTAGTCCATATGCTAGCTAGCCGAGAGGCTGTGCATATGGACCGATCACCCCTTGGTAAATGGAGTTCCGCACTAACCCTCGAGAGAGGAGGCGTGCCAACTCTACCGGATTGGGTTCCCCACCCAATAGCGGGGTTCTTAACGTAATGTGGGCATTAAGAGGAATCCTTCGTCAGACGAGAGCCCGGTCAAATAGTCTTAATGTTCAGGTGAGCGATAGTGCTAGAGATAGGTGAGCTCATTTTAGTGGAACCTCCACGGCCAAGTCTTCGCCCTAATTATTTAGAAACTTGGGATTTCTTGTTATTAAAAGTCTATTTTAGTTCGAATTTCATTAGGTGGCATCGAGCTAAGCTCTTCATCGGCTCCACCCTTTATTATGCTTTTATTTTCTGCCTTTTGTTTATGTATATTACCCGATAAGTAATTATCGGTAAAATAATAGTCCCCTCCAGGAAAGTGTAGAAATAATCGAAGCGACCCCGAGAACAATACGACCTCGATATTCCACCTGGAATATCCTGTACTACTCACGATAGGTGCACTTGCCTCCTTTCGTTAAAACTCGATCACACCTTTTTATATCCAAATAAATAAATACGCGCCCCTCGTTTTCTAAATAAAAACCAAATCCGCTTTTCTACTTAAATAAAATCGCTCGGGGCGCCGTGCATCCTCAAATATTTTTGGAGTTTTTACCACATTAAGTTTTCGGACTTGATGCGTAAAATATCAATCAATGTATGACCCCCCTCCTAGATCCCAAAGCATGGCACGAAGGGGGACTTATGCCCAGAACAACCTCCTTGTTAAAACATTAACACACGGGCTAACCTGTACTAGAAGATGCCTATTCTGCCGGCTACATCCAATATAAATTTATGTCAACCCAACCGAAACATAATATAGAAGTCAAATCCACACACAGCATAATAGTCCAAAAGTACAACAAGGTAAGAAGCTATTAACAAGCTTCTAAAGTATCAGAGTGCAACTAATATACGCCCAAAAGGGCTACATCAAGTCGCTCAACACTCACATCGGTGACTGACGGTAGCGAGGGTACCCTCGCTTCAGGCCCTGTCGTCCTGGCCTGGTTGTCCTGCTGCATAATTTGCGGCTCCTCTACATGTGGGGTGACCTCCTAAAAAGGAAGACGTAGCAATCGTTAGTCAAAAAGACTATGTGGCTTTCACATCCGCTCCCTCGGTGACTCCTCGGCACCGGGCGGAGAAAGGAGCAAGGGTACAATATATAATAAGTAATATAAGCAGTTACAAGCAGGTGGAATAAGTACAATAGGATTAACAACATTTTAATCTAGCAAATCTATAAGAGCTATAATCATCCATCAAGTATAAGTATCTACAACATGAAAGTAACTTAACTTATAAGGATGCCCATACAAGCTTATAAGTTAAGGATCGGTTTAACATAAGGTAACTCATCATATAGGAGTGCCCATACAAACTTATCTGATAAAGATCTTGTTTGTGCAATGTAATGTAATGGTATGTATGCAATGCAATGACTCACCCATGATCACGCACATGCAACCGCTATGTCGACACAGACTTGTAGTTCCCACTATTCGAGCAGGTAGCTAACCTCTCAGGCATCAACCGTCGTGGCTAGGCGGTGACAGTAGAGCGGGCTTCTCTACTACTAAGCGGTCATCGACACTGCTTCACTTAGGCCTCTGTACGCCTCAATGCTAAGACCACAATAGTGGAGCCCCCCCCCCCCCCCCCACATGCGTACTATGACCCAGCGGGAGTCTCGGGTAGATGTGCATAGAGAACCAAGCCCTGAACTGGCCATATGTGACCCGAAAGGGGCCTTAGAAGAAAGCACAAGGACCAAGCCCAACCGTTCACTTGGCACGGAAGGATCCCCGAGAAATGAGCACCGAGGACCGAGCCCAACCGCCCAAGGTCTAACTGTCAACTCCCGTCGGTGTGACGACTGGCGAGCCTGTAGACCTGCAACACTATCCTTAACCCAGGATTACGATACCTCGTGTCGACTCACACCGCATGCAATTCCACATCATCGTGGCACGGAAGGAGCCTCGGAGTAAGCACGAGGACCAAGCCCAACCGTCCATTTATGACCCTTCTCAACACTATCCAACTCAGTGCGGTCAACACTCGTACTTACATCCTTTCACAATGCTACTCGTAGGGAGACACCACTCTAGGCATTGGACTACTAAATTCATTCCGTTAAACAATCATACACATGGCCATAGATTAACATCCTACATTTCATTTCCAAATGATTTCAACACATTATTAACATGATGCGCATTTCTATTAGTTACTAATTTCTACCAAATCGTTTCATTTAAGTACGCTTCATTTCACAAATCAATAATGTGAGATGCAATTATCAAACTTCATCATTCATAGAACTATCATGGTTAACATAAAAAAGTTCACCCAACCTCAAAGTTAATTTGTTACATTGTATCTACCGAGTCCAAACCCGACTCTACACCAACCCAGAATTTTAAATACAGAACACATCTGGATAGTAACTTTTACTGGAGATTTCTGAAGCTACAAGTATCCGGTGAAGGTGTGTAACCACTCGATGGAAATGTCTTTCAATGGGTTACAACTTTCATATTCAGACCACAACCCAGATTCGACAGTAACCCACTTGAAATCGGCTTCAAAGTCCGCTGCGTACAGAACAAAATTTCTGCATGCTTGGTTTGTCGGCCATCAATTTCGTTCAGACTTTCCTGTGGCTACATACTTTGTCTGAAGTCGTGCAACCTCTCGTTGGAAAGGCATTTTCAAGGACTTCAACTTTCATGGGTAGTCGAAAGCCCAGTTCTGAACATATCACACCCGAAAATGGCCAAGAAGATCGAAGTGTGCAGAACACAGATTCTGCACGCATCTTAAGGAGGAATGAACGGCATCGGTTCATCTTCCTCCTCAAGCTGAACTTCCCCAAATCACATCATAAATTCCTCCTCCCTTATTCACCCTCATAAGGCCATTTCTCTTCACGAAACTGTCCCCCATCTTCACATAGAATTATGGAGAGGTTGAAGACACCACTATCCATAGAGCACAAGCCCTAGAATGGCCTCTTCCTAGGGAAATCATCATCTCAGAAGTCTAGACTCTTTTGAGTCAACATCTCACCTAGATATATCTACAGATCTAGCACCAAGAGAGAGGGGAGGAAGCTCACCTCATTTCTGACATTTTCACCATTTCCGAACAAGGATCTCGTCACTCTTCTCGATGACATCTGCTTCTCCTCGGCGGCGGCAAATCTTCACCTCTTGGACTTGCTCCAGCACCTTCTTCCTCTCTACAATAGTTTATACAGGAGAAGGGCTTGAAAATGAGAGTGAAAACGGCTCGGGTTTCACTTTCCCTTATATGTCAAAAGTGGCACGGGTCGGGACACGCCCATGTCCTTACCCGTGTCCTGCTCGGGCGAAGAATTGTCAACGGTTCCAATGTCGGTTCAATACACAAACATGGGTAGGGACACACCCATTTCCCTACCCATGTCCATATGACAAGGCCGTGTTCTCTGGTCATGTCCTGCTCTGGACACGATTCGTCGAGTTTCACTTGTCACACATGGGTAGGGACACGTCCATGTCTCTACCCATGTCCTCCTCGGGGCAAACTTCGTCGAGCTCTGCTCGACACACACGGGTAGGGACACGCCCGTGTCTCTACCAGTATCCTCTTCACACGGGTAGTGACATGCCCGTGTCAATACCTGTGTCCTTATCTGGGACAACTCGAGTCGTCGACTCGAGAGTTGGTTGGATAGACACGGGTAGGGACACACACGTGTCTCTACCCATGTCCTTCACGGGAATACTGGTTGGACATACACGGGTAGGGACACGTCGTGTCCCTACAGTGTCTTCATACACACAGGTAGTGACATGCCCGTGTCACTACCCGTGTCCTTCTCTGGACCTACTCGAGTCATCGACTCAAGAGCTGGCCTCTCCCACACAGGTAGGGACACGCCCATGTCTCTACCCGTGTCCTATTCTTGACTGATTTCTCCTCCCATTTACAAGTGCAGCCCAGCTGCTAGCACTTCCCTGAACCCAAGTTAGCTCTCCTGACTCAAAAACGCAGATGAGGGGCGTAATGCGAATCGGGACGTTACAAATCCTATAAACAAAATAAAAGATTTTGTCCTCGAAATCAGGCTTAGTCTATGGGGAGAAAAATCATAACAGAAAATAAAATATGCTTTTCAGAATTACCTAGAACAAACAACTCCGGATAGCATTTTTGCATCAAGTCCACCGGCTCCCATGTATATTCCTCCTTCCCATGATTAGACCATAACACCTTCACCAAAGGAACACTTTTACTGCGCAAAATTCTTGTCTCATTGTCTATGATACGCACTGGCTCTACTTGCACAGACCTATCAGTTTCCACTGCACCATCAGTGGTAGGGATATATTGATCGGGCCACAATAATGCCTTCCAAAGTGACGACACATGGAACACATCGTGAAGATTCTCTAGCTCGAGCGGTAACTCCAAACGATAGGCCAAAGGACCAATCCTTTCCAATATAGTGTATGACCCAACATACCTTGGGCAGAGCTTTTTCACACCACGCACCCATGACACTCCAGGCATCGACCGGATGTTCAGAAACGCTTTATCACCCACTTCAAATTCCACCATCCGGTGCTTTGCATTATAATATTTCGCCTGCCAACTTTGAGCCTCAAGCATGCGGTCCCGTATCAGTCTAACCACCGCATCAGTATCATCTATATACTTAATTCCCAAAGCCTTCAGGGTCTTCATCTTACACCCAAGACAAGGGGGTTCTACACCTTCTTCCGTAAAGGGCTTCATGGGGCGCCATGCCCATGCAAGCTTGATGACTGTTGTTGTAGGAGAATTCTACCAGTGGTAAGAGCCTTTCCCACGACTCTCCTCTATCCAACACACATAACCTCAATAGGTCCTCTAGTGTTCTGATGGTCCTCTCAGACTACCCATCCATCTGAGGATGAAACACGGTGCTAAAGGTAAGGCGCGAACCCAAATACATCGCACAACCTTCCACTCCTTAGAGGTAAAACGACCATCCCGGTCAGAAACGATTGTCTTCAGCACACCATGGTACCACACAAAAATGCTCCACAAAGAGGCGTACCAAGACCTCCACGTGAGCCTCCTTCTTCATAGGGATGAACCTGGCTACTTTTGTCAGGCGATCAACGAACACCCACACTGAATCATTCCCTAAGCGTGAGCGAGGTAACCCATGAACGAAGTCCATGGAGATATCCTCAAACTTCCACTCGGGGATGGGCAATGACTGTAATAAACCACCGAGGTTGTTGCGTTCTGCCTTCACCCTTTGACAGGCTTCGCAATGTGTAACAAAATATCTGACATCCCTCTTCATACCCGGCCAACACATGGTCTTCAGCAAGCCACCGTACATCTTGGCAATGCCGAGATGCACAAAATACTGAGAGCAATGTGCCTCTCTCAAGATATCCTCTTGGATTTTACCGCCCTTGGGAATGTAGAGCCGGCCGCGGAAATAAATGAGGCTGTCTTTTAATGTATACTGGTCAGTAGTTCCATCTTCAATTGACTTGATTGCCGGGGCTAGTGTCGCATCCCTTCCTTGCTCTACCCGGATTCGGTCCCGAATATCGCAGACTATACTCATGGTCGCCAAGTACTCCGTCTATTTTTCCGAGCGAACCTTAAACACCAAAGTAATCTCCATCTCTTCGAGCACCCGAGATAACTCCATACTCATCAACCGAGACTCTGAGCTCGAGTATGGTACTTTTCTGCTCAATGCATCGGCCACCGAGTTCGCTTTTCTAGGGTGGTAGTTCAGGGTGAACTCATAATCACACAGAAACTCTAACCACTGTCGTTGTATCAAATTAAGCTCCTTATGAGTGTGAACGTACTTCAAATTCTTGTGGTCCAAAAATATCTCGCAATGAACTCCATATAGGTAGTGTCTCCAAACTTTGAGGGCAAACACCACTGCCCCCAATTCTAAATCGTGAACCAGATAATTGAGTTCATGCTTCTTTAACTGTCTTGAGGCGTAGGCAATTACATGGTCGTGCTGCATCAGTACCGCTCCCATCCCTTGATATGACGCATCAATGTAAACTTGAAGTCCTTCCTTCCCAGGCGGAAGTTCTAGGATGGGGGTGGAGGTAAGTCTATCCTTCAGCTCTTGGAACGCAGTTTCACACTGGGGTGTCCACTCATATGACACACCTTTCTTTGTCAAGGAGTGATGAAGGTTAAAACTCCAAAAATTATTACGAGCTCGCGGCGCCCCGGGCGGTTTTATTTAAGAAAAGCGATGATTGGTTTTTATTTAGAAAGCGGGGCGCGCGGATTTGTTAGTTTGGATATAAAACAGTGAAATCGAGTTTTAACGAAAGGAGGCAAGTGCACCTATCGTGTATAGTACATGATATTCTGGTGTGGAATATCGAGGTCGTATTATTCTTGGGGTCGGTTTGATTATTTCTACTCTTCCCTGAAGGGGACTATTATTTTACCGATAATTACTTGTCGGGTAATTTTATACATATAAAGGAAAAATGCATAAAATAAAGAGCTTTAAAAAGGGTGGAGATGATGAAGAGCTTAGCTCGATGGCACCCAATTAAATTGAACTAAAATAAACTTTGAATAAAAAGAGATCCTAAGTTTTAAATTAATTAAGGCAGAGACTTGGTCGTGGAGGTTCCACTAAAATGAGCTCACCTATCTCTAGGAATATCACTCACCTGAACGCTAAGACAATTCGACCGGGCTCTCGTCCGACGAAGGATTTCTCTTAACGCCCACATTACGTTAAGAACCCCGCTATTGGGTGGGGAACCCAATCCGGTAGAGTTGGCGCGCCTCCTCTCTCGAGGGTTAGTGCGGAACTCCATTGACCAAGGGGTGAACGGTCCATACGCACAGCCTCTCGGCTAGCTAGCATATGGACTATGGAAGTAGAGACCACACATCGATTATGTGGTTCTACGAGTCGTAAACCCTGGGCAAACCTTAAGTAATTTTAATTAATTAGAAAAATAGGACCTTTTATTATTTAAAGCAATTTTATTTGACACAATGCTCTTCGATACTGAGGGCTAAGAACACTTAGCCACTCATCGAAATGGGTACGACGGCGATTGAAAGCAATAAAAAGAATGCAGTAAATAAAGCGATAAAAGAAAGCAGTAAAGAAAAGCAGTAAAGTGCAAGTCCTACTCAAACGAGTAGGACTGAAATGAAAGCAGGAAAATTACAAGTGCCGGCTCAAATGAGTGGGCGGGACAAAATAAAGCGAGTCCTACTCAAACGAGTAAGAGAAAATAAATGCAATTACAAGTCCATCTTAATTAATTACAGTAAAATAAAGACCGACCATTTAACTGAAATGAGTAGCAAGTAAATAAAAACCTGTCATTTAACTCCTAACGAGTAGGCGGAAATAAATGCTAACACTCACACACTCTACTTGAAAGTAAAACACACCCACTTTACAGAAAATAAACACACTCTACTTGAATTGAAATACGCACACAAGTCCTACTCAAATGAGTAGGAGAAAATTAAAGCGGGTCCTAATCAAACGAGTAGGAGAAAATAAATGCTCACACTCTACAGAAATTAAATACTCACACACACAAATCCTACACAAATGAGTAGGTGGAAAATAAAAACCGGTCATTTAACTCCTAGCGAGTAGGCGGAAATAAATAAATACCTGCCATTTAACTCTTAACGAGTAGGCGGAATTAAATACAGCACACGCACACACTCTACATGAATTGAAATAAAGTTATAAAAACTAACTCATACATGCACGCACCCGTACAAAATTAAGAAAAACTAAGTGACTGAAAAATTAAAACGATTACATTTCTTCCTCTAGAATGCTGTAGAAATGAATAAAAAGTGAAAATAAAATTTAAAGGAACAAAAGTTTTTGCAAATAAATGAAAAGTACATGTGCTCGAAAAATTGAAATGAATACATTTCTGCCGCTAGAATGCAGTAGAAATGAATAAAATGCAGAAATATAATTTAAACGGGCAAAAAGTTTTTGAAAATAAAAGCAAATATGAAGTGTTTGAAAAATTAAAACGATTACATATTCATTCCTATTACTCCATAAAAATTGTTAAAAAGTGAAAATAAAGTGAAAAGGATGAAAAGTTTTACGACCTAAAAAGGAATATCTAAGTTAGTGAAAAATCAAAACCATTTTGAAAACGCTTTTATAGGTTTATAGGAATGCATAAAAAGCGGAAATTGCCTAAGTCTAACAAGTCTAAGTGAAAAATAACGAAGTATAAAAGCATGAAAACTACTCTCATACACACACACACACATACACACACACACACACACATTTTAAAAGAACAAAATCAAAGTTAAAACAAAATAAAAGAAATAAGATTGCATTAGAGTGGGCACATAGATGAAGTCCAAAGCAATGTAAAGGGAGAAAATTTACGAATTTTATTAAACTAAACAGGAGATTACAAAGTTAAAAATAAAGGAGAGGGGGAGAAAATAACTTTATATAGCTTTGGAAATCATCTAACAGCCGACCCCTATACAAAATGGTTCATGAAAAAGGGAACAGGAATGCATACAGAAGCTGGAAATTTATAGACAAAATTTTTTGACGAACACGCCCTCTGACACGGGCGTATCAGGGGGCATGTCGACACTGTACATATGGCGGCCGTGAATTGACTAGAGATTTTGACTTTGCGGCTGACTACGCGGCGGTCACTCCCCAGGTCACGGCCGTGATGGTGGGCGTGTCGGGGAGGTTGAACTGGGCGCCGTTTGCATCGAAAGTCGTCGGCGGCAGTTTGTCGGGCCAGGTGGAGTACACGCCCTAGGTCACGGGCGTGCCTGGGGGCGTGTCTGGTTGTCTCGACAATCGTCGAGAGGAAAATGTCGAGAGCGAAAAATGTCGAGCAGCAGGATGAGTCACGCCCCAGGTCACGGGCGTGACGCTGGGCGTGTCAAGGGTTGGGTCGACGTTCGTCGAGCGGAAAATCGTCGAGCGCATTTGACACGGGCTGGGGTCACGGGGTGTGTCATTGGACACGGGCATGACATCGGGCGTGTCATACGATTTCTTCAAAAATTTGCTGATACAATGGAATTTGACGGGTCATGCCCTGGTCACGGGCGTGACCAATAGTACACGGGCGTGACTTGGCTTTTTTTGCAAATTTTGGAATTTTTCTGAAAAATAAATTAAATTAAGTTAGCAAAATATTGACATTAAAAGGAGCAATTTATTAAACAAGAACAGGTAAAAATGATGAAAATAAATGTAAACGACTTAATTAATGTACACAAAAATGCGTATATTTACAACTCATCAAGGAGGTAAGAGGAAGGGCAATCTTTGAGAATCCTTTTACGAAATTGCGGTAGTACCTGACAAGTCCAAGGAAGCTCCGCACATCAGCTGCTAACTTCAAGGGCGACCACTCCGTCATGGCACGCACTTTGGCTGGATCCACATCTAGCCCAGCCCCACTGATTACACGACCCAAGAAGGCAACCTCTTTAAGCCAGAATTCACACTTGCTGAACTTGGCGAACAAGGCATGCTCTTTTAATTTCTTCAGTTCCAAGGTCAGATGTTCGATGTGCTCCTCCTCTGACTTTGAGTAGACCAGGATGTCGTCGATGAAAACAATGACGAAGATGTCCAAATAATGCTTAAACACCTTGTTAATCAGTCTCATGAAAGCCGAAGGGGCATTTATGAGCCCAAATGACATTACGGTGAACTCGTACAGTCCGTATCTTGAGCTAAAGGTCATATTCTGGATGTCCCCTTCTTATATCCTCAACTGATAATAACCCGAGCGCAAATCCAACTTGGAAAACCAATGCGCTCCTACCAGTTGATCGAACAGTTCGTTGATCCGGGGTAGCGGATAAGTGTTCCGCACCGTTAGTCGATTGAGCTCCTGGTAGTCTATGCATAATCACAAGGTTCCATCCTTCTTCTTAACGAACAATACAGGGGCTCCCCAGGGTGGCGAGCTGGGGAGAAGAAACCCTGACTGCACCAATTCCTGTAACTGAACTCTAAATTCCACGACTTACTTCGGGGCCATTCGGTAAGGGGCTTTGGATACAGGCTTGGCACCCAGTACTAGATTAATTTGAAAATCAACTACTCTATGCGGGTGTAATCCTGGCAATTTCTCAGGAAATACCACGGGGAATTCCAGCACTACCCATACGCCTTTCATTTCCAACATAATCTCCTTCAACTCAAAACAGATCATTAAGACTTCATCACCCTTCATATGGGCTTTTAAAGCCTGAACTGAAGATAACAACATATGAGGTGCGAATCTAATACCTTGAAAGATGACATCGGTGTCCCCATGCCTTAAGTAAATTCATTTCTCCGCACAGTCGATTCTTGCAAAGCGCCAATCCAACCATGTCATGCACAGAATTAGGTCGAATTCCGACATTCTCAAGACGGTGGCAGGCGTATCAAAGGCCTTTCCCCCAATAAGTATATCAAATTCGCACTTGTCGGTGGCGATCATCTCAGAGCCGTCCGGGAGGCGTACTCGTCGGGCTATACCAGTGAAGTATTGTATACCCTCCACGTCTTTAATGGAGTCCTCGGACACAAAAGAGTGTGAGGCACCGGTATCGAACAACACGCAAAGGCCGTCTTCCCGCCGATTACCACGGTGCCTAAGTACCAATAACCAAAACTCAATGCTAGATATCTAGTACGTCTTAAGAAACTTAAGTTTAGCAATGAAGATGTGAAAAACTAACTGCAACATACCTGCAATCGCATCTTGAGGATCCCGCTCCTGCGTCATGTCCAGCGTGAACACTTAATTCCGAGTATGACCGGGGTTTCCTCCTTGCGGTCCTCGTCCACGACCATGCATGTAACCCCGTCCCCGTGGAGCTGTCGGAGGGAGAGCGGGAGGAACATTCCCAAACAACTGCGGGCAGTAACGTCGAATATGGACCGGTTGGTTGCATTCGAAGCACACCCGCCCATAATGCCCCTCTGGTTGCTGAAATTGTTGAGGCCGTGGAGGCGGAGGACATGTGGGCGGCTGTGGAACCGGATGCACCACTCTAAAATTTTGGTGGAAACGTCCACCACCCCTTTGATGTCCTCTTCCTCCTCTATAGTCCTGTCTCCTTCTATGGCTTGGGCCAGCTTCCATCACGCCCTCCACAGGCCTCTTGCGACTTCCCAAGTGGTCCTCCTCTAATCTCTTTGCCATGTCGATTATCTCTGCCAAGCTAGATTCTACTATAAACAAAAGGGCCTGCCTCAGGGGATCCCGCAACCCTTTGTATAAGCGCTTGGCATATCCTCCATCATCCAATTCATATGAGTCCGTGAATCTCGCGAGATTTTGGAACTCTCGCTGATATTCCGTAATCGATTTTGATCCTTGCTTCAGTAGTAGAAACCTCTCTTCGAGTTCATCTCGGTCAGAAGAGGGAATGAAGTGCTCTAAGAACACTCCTAAGAACTCGCTACAGCTTATCTCCGTGTAAACTCATCCTTGAAAGGTGGAGCCCATGAGGGACTTCCACCACCTCTTGGCGTGTAGTAACAGTACGGACACTGCCAACGTTATAACCATGTTGGCTGGGCAACGGATCCCCGCCAATAGCTCCTACACCGTGTCGAGCCATTCTTCAGTGCGCACAACCGACTCTGTCCCCATATAGGCGGGAAGGGAGAGAGCCCGGAAAGTGCTAAGCCAGTTTGAGCCCGGAGCCTATTATTGTACTGGGGTCTGCTGCGACCTAAAGGCATCCAGGATGGCCGTGAGCGTCTGTCCCAACTCTGATTGTTGGAACTGAGTGGGTATGGAAGGTGTAGGAGTGCCCCCCATCGGCTCAACGTGCACTGGAATCTACACGTAGAATGCAAACGTATGGTCAGGTTGGCTAATCTTAAGTTCAAAGTTGGACATACTTAGTGTGAATTACATATAAGCACATCACTGCTTCCGCTAAGTCAGTTTGTCCGCAAACTGACTAATAGAACGGGGGTGGTACCATTGTTGAATGACTTCTTTAGTTGAGGATCGTGGCAAGCTGATACCATTTGTAAGACCCCCCTCCCGGATCCCAAAACACGGCACGAAGGGGGTCTTATGCCCAGAACAGCCGCCTTGAGGTAACATTAGAACATGGGCTAACCCATACCACAAGACGCCTATTCTGGCGGCTAAATCCAGTATCAATTTATGCCAACCCAACCGAAATATAATAAAGAAGTAAAATCCACAAAAAGAATAATAGTCCAAAAGTACAACAAGGTAAGAAGCTATTAACAAGCTTCTAAAGTATCAAAGTAAAACTAATATATGCCCAAAGGGCTACATCAAGCCGCTCAACACTCACATCGGTGACTGACGGTTGCGACGGTACCGACCCATCAGGCCCTGTCATCCTGGCCTGGCTGTCCTGCTGCATAATCCGCGGCTCCTCTACCTGTGGGGTGACCTCCTAAAAAGGAAGACGTAGCAACCATTTGTCAAAAAGACTAAGTGGCTTTCACATCCGCTCTCCCGTCAACTCCTTGGCACCGGGCGGAGAAAGGAGCAAGGGTACAATATATAATAAGTAATATAAGCAGGTACAAGCAGGTGGAATAAGTACAATATGATTAACAACATTTTAATCTAGCAAATCTACAAGAGCTATAATCATCCATCAAGTATAAGTATCTACAACAGGAAAGTAACTTAACTTATAAGGATGCCCATACAAGCTTATAAGTTGAGGATCGGTTTGACATAATGTAACTCATCGTAGAGGAGTGTCCATACAAACTTATTCGATAAGGATCTTGTTTGTGCAATATAATGTAATGTTATGTATGCAATGCAATGACTCACCCATGATCACGCACATACAACCACTATGTCAACACAGACCTATAGTTCGCACTGACATCGCAGGCATCAACCGTCGTGGCTAAGTGGAGACAGTAGAGTCGGCTTCTCTTCTACTAAGCGGGCATCCACACTACATAACTTAGGCCTCCATACGACTCAATGCTAAGAACACAACAGCGGAGTCCCCACCTCCCCACGCGTACTATGGCCCAGCGGGAGTCTCGGGTAGATGTGCACTGAGAACCAAGCCCTGAACTGTCCTTGTGTGACCCGTAAGGAGCCTCAGAATAAAGCACGAGGACCAAGACCAACCGTTCACTTGGCACGAAAGGAGCCACGGGAAATGAGCACCGAGGACCAAGCCCAACCATCTAAGGTATAACTATCAACTACCGTCGGTGTGATGACTGGCGAGCCCGTAGACCTGCCACACTATCCTTAACCTAGGATTACGACACCGCGTGTCGACTCACACCACATGCAATTCCACATTATCATGGCATGGAAGGAGCCTTAGAGTAAGCACGAGGACCAAGCCCAACTGTCCACTCGGCACGGAAGGAGCCCCGGGAAATGAACACCAAGGACCAAGTCCAACCGTCCATTTATGACCCTTATCAACACTATCCAACTCAATGCGGTCAACACTTGCACTTACATCCTTTAACAATGCTACTAGTAGGGAGACAACACTCTAGGCATTAGACTACTAAATTCATTCCGTTAAACAATCATTCACATGGCCATAGATTAACATCCTACATTTCATTTCCAAATGATTTCAACACATTATTAACATGATGCGCATTTCTATTGGTTACCAATTTCTACCAAATCGTTTCATTTAAGTACGCTTCATTTCACAAATCAATTATGTGGGATCCATTTATCAAACTTCATCATTCATAGAACTATGATGGTTAACATAAAAGTGTTCACCCAACCTCAAATTTAATTTTCTATTTTGTCTCTACCGAGTCCAAACACGACTCTACACCAACCCAGAATTTTAAATAAAGAACACATATAGACAGCAAATTCAACCAGAGATTTCCGAATCTACAAGAATCCGGTGAAGGCATGTAACCCCTCGATGGAAACATATTTCAATGGGTTACAACTTTCATATTCAGACCACAACCCAGATTTGATAGTAACACACTTGAAATCGACTTCAAAATCTGTTGCGTACAGAACACCAATTCTGCATGCTTGGTTTGTCGGCCGTCAATTTCATTCAGACTTTCCCGTGGCTACAACCTTCTCCTGAAGTCATGCAACCTCTCGTTGGAAAGGTATTTTCAAGGACTTCAACTTTTCTGTTTAGTCGAAAGCCCAGTTCTCAACATATCACACCCGAAAATGTCCAAGAAGATCGCTGTGTGCAGAATTCAGATTCTGCACGCATCTTAAGGCGGAATGAACGACATCGGTTCATCTTCCTTTTCAAGCCGTCTAACCCAAATCACATCAGAAATTCCTCCTCCCTTATTCACCGTCATAAGGCTATTTCTCTTCACGAAACAGTCCCCCATTTTCACATAGAAGAATGGAGAGGTTGAAGACACCACTATCCATAAAGCACAAGCCCTAGAACGGCCTCTTCCCAGGGAAATCATCATCTCATAAGTTTAGACTCTTTTGTAACATCCCATTTCCAACTAGACCCATAAGAGTGGTTTTGGCCATGACTAGGTCATGACAAAACCCTAGGAAGCCAGAAATGGGCCAAGAGATAAGGGAAAAATGTGGAAGATCATCATGGTCTGCAAATAGTAGAACTCTAAGTAATGGTTTAGGATGACCATGAGCTACACCTTAACACCAAGACCCTACCACAACACCCCTAATACCTTGGGAGGCCCATTAGAGCCATAAGGACCCATTAGGGTCAACCAAAGAGGCTTAGTTGACCAAGGTCAACCCTAGCCCTAAATGGGTCAAACTAGCCTACTTAGGGTCAATTGACCTGCTCCTATCCTAGAAGACCCCACCTATGCCCTCCTAACCCTAAAGAGAGATCAATGGGTCACTAAGGACACATTGGGGCCAGCCCTAGAGGCCAGGTTGACCCAAGTCAACTCAAGCTCCTAATCTGGTCAAAGTACCCTTACTAAGGGTAAGTGACATCCAAAGTGCAGGGTAACCCTACATAACCCTACCTAGACCTTAGGGGAAGCCAATAGGTCACCAGGGACCCATAGGGGTCAACCCAATTGGTCATGTTGACCCAAGTCAACTCTAGCCTTAAAATGGTCAAAGTGCCCTTACCAAGGGACATGTGACCACCAAGATACCCAACCAACCCTATTCAAGTAATACTAGACCTTAAGGGAGTTCAATGGGCCACTAAAAACCCAAATAGGTCAACCCAGATGGTCAAATTGGCCCAGGTCAACCCTCATTTAAGTCAAGTCAAACCTAGCCCAAAAGGGCTAACCCAAGCCAAAGCCACTTATTCCTTAGGCTAACCCCATTTCCATGTTCATCATAACCAAGTGGGCTGCATTTAGCTTATGGGGTTGACCAGTCAATCAGGGGTGACTAGGAGAGATAAGGAAGCTTCCCTCCATGATAATGGAGGGGAGAGAAGATGGGGGAGAGGAAGGGGAGAGTGGAAAGCCGGCCAAGGAGATCAACAACCGCCATTTATGGCTGCAATCAACTCCTCTAGGGAAGAGGAGTTGATTCCAGCCGTTTCCCGGCCACCAAGAGGAGGATTCAGACCCCCTCCACTCTACCCGAGCCACACCATAAATGGTGTTGATGGCCATTGAAGAACCAGCCACCCCCGCTTCCCCCAATTGCCATTTAAACACCATCAGTGGGCAAAGGGGAACATTTTCGAGCGTTTACCTGGAGGAGACGAGCCATCCCACTGTACTGTTGCAGAAGCCGAGCGCCGCCGCCATCGTCAATGGCATCCCGCCGCTCTTCCCGCATCCAGGCCGCCAGGAAGGTCCTCCCCCTCTCCTTATCTCTCGGGTAGATCATAGGACTTCTTAGGCTTAAGATTCGGGCTCAATTGAGCCCGATCAAATCCAGCATTTTTCATGGTTTCGGCAAGAAATTTTCTTGCTATAGTCGCCGGAAAACGCCTCTCCGACGGCAGAGCCACCGCCTGGCGATAGCCCCCACCTCAGCGGAGGTGGTGGTGGTGGCCGGCCGGGGAAGGGGCTGGATGGCCGGCGGCAGCCGCTTGAAGTCGGCCCAGGAAGAATGCATCCTGGCCGTTGTCTCAACGAAGAAGATGAACGGATCTCGTTCATCTGCGCCAAGATTCGTGCTCCATCAGAAATTAAACTTTAGGAAATCATTTCTTGATCATTTCATTTCTGTCACACTATATACACTAAATGGTTTTAATTTTTAAAAATACCTAGGGCCATCTGGTGGAAAAACTGTCAACACAAAAGTTGTAGCCCTCTGAGTCTATTTTATTTTAAAATTTGTTTGAACCCATTTGTGTGCATGGTCTGACCAGGGCACCCATTTTGGTGGGACATACCCTTAGGGCTAGGCAGTCATTAAACTGAGTGCCCACACTTCTCCCTAGCCCAAATCAGTTGAAATTTTGGCAGGGAGCCTAACCTAGCTATACCTAGGGCCTGCCCAAAACTTAGAAGTTTTGGACACATGTTTCCTAAAGTTTCTGACTTTATTTAATAAAGCTAGGGTAATTTAATTAGGTGGTCTAATGACCTCCAAACCCTCCAAAATTTTGGTGAGTGGTCCCTGGGCTCATGTTATGTATCTGTATAAAGTTTCATCTAATTTTGATGTGCTTTGAATAGGTTTTGACCCAACCCTAACTTTACCTTAATAAGGGTATTTTGGTCAAAAAGTGCACTTCTGATTTTGAGTGACCAAATCAGCTCAACAGAGGCTGAACTTTGGGCCACTGACTTGGTATGACACTTAGCACCTCCCCATGGAATGTGGGGTAGAGTGGAATTGATTTGCCCTAAGTTCCCAGGTCAAACCCTAGGGGGGGACCTTTGTGCCTTGTGAAGGGCATGAGCCCTAAACACCTTGGATGAACATCAAATTTTGTATAGAGGGTCCTAGGGTATATGAAACCCTCTGGTTAAAATGTTAAATAATTTTGAAAGGGTAGGGTCCACAAAACCCTAACTCTAGCTTAGGACCTAAAACTTGAAGTGTTAGTTTAGGTTAGCTAAACATCTTGAAATTTAACCAAATTTGGGTAGTGATGGAATAAGGATATTTTGAGCCTCTGGTAATTTATTTGAGAAGTTTTGATCAATATTTGTAGCACTTCATTTGTAACCAATAGGATTGCCCTAACTAATAATTTGGCTATTGTGATCTCACTGCCCATTGAAAGGGCATGTAACATTGGCAGAGGTAGTTTTAGGCCTCACTGATCATGTATGATTTTTGATGGAATTTTTGGATACCTAGTTAGGGCATCTACTTCACAATTGCATTACTTCGGTTACTTACTAAATAATTCTTACAAGAGCTCAATACTTGATGACAAATTATGAAACTTGCTACATAGTGTTCCTAGTTCAATATTATCATGTGGGAATTTTTGTGGAAATTGTTGATGGTTAATTAGTATACTTTGTTCATTAACACATAAACTTGAAATTTCATGAGAAAATCAAGTATAGCCTTATTATTAAATGATAAATTATGAAACCTTTTCTAGGGTATTTGTAGGTCATCATAATCATCCCTGAATTTTCTCTGAATTTTTGGAGGTAATATTGCTGTAAAATCTTTTAAAATGACATTTTATGAGATATATTTGAAATAAAATTTAAGGGCCTAAACCTTGCTGAAAAATTTGAAGACTTAGGATTTAGAGTTGATTATGCATTTTGTAATTAACATAAATTTATTGGAATATTATCCTGTCTGAAATTGGTACTTCATGTTCAAACTTGGGCTTTTTGGATACTAGAATAAATACATAAATTATCAGACAAATTAGGAAAATTATGAATTCTGGATTTATGCTATAAATGTCATTTTAGCCTTCTAATAATTATCATATGGTACTGTATGAGTATTTCATGTACTTCCCTTTTTACGGGTCATGTAGCTTAAATGGTCTTCATATAGCAAAACTGCAGGAAATCATTTTGGATATGAATTAGAGCACGTGTGATGGGTCTTGATGGTTTGCTGGAAGGATAAGTAGAATGGGTTGCATCTATGGAAGGTGAGTGAGTAGGGTGTGGTTTTGTCTAGGGTTTAGAGGCGTTCGGGTCCGACGAAAGATCGTCCTACCCAAGGAGAGTTGGAGTCAAATCACCCTAGGATTAGCATATCGGAACATGAGAAAGTAATGGGTAAGGGAATCAACCAATAACAAAATAAGTAAATTGTGAAAGGGAACGCTGGGCGTAATCCCAACACAGTTCCTAGTGCCCCTTGAGAGCCCTTCACAGGGAATACCGGGGGCAGTCCTGGGTTAACGTAAACTGTTTTAACAAGCTGAAAAGAGTAACTTTGTAAATAGGGTTGCACATTTCACAAACACTGATGACACCGGAAGTTAGCTGGGATCTTCGGCTCGGATGGTTAAAAGACAGACTTTGGGTCCGGGGAGCTTCGGCTCGATGGTTTGAGACGGACGTGTTGGTCCAGGGAGCTTCGACCCGGGTTTGATTACGCTAAATTTGCATGTGCATAAAAGGAAGGAAAAATTAAGGTGGTGGGTCTTCGGTATTGGAGGGTCGATGCACCGACGCCAATACGTTGACTCGGCAAGTGTGGTTAGCACTTCGCCAACAGAAGTTCGGTGCGCCAGCCGGCAAGAGTACGCAGGAGTCCGCTTCGTGCACCAAGCTTTTAGGCGTACGATAGGTCTGACCGGTAGTGCTTTACTGGTTTAGAGGTGGGCGAGGCCCAACCCACCGCTTCCGTCTGCCACTACGGAGGTATCCTGGGAGGTTACGGCTCCAGAAAGGGCGAACTAAAGGTCTGTGTGCACAGAGTCGGGTGTGTGTGTTGCACTTGCATGATCCATCATACCCACTTACATGTCATAGCATAATCGTTTTCTTAAACTTGACACCTAAAGTATAAGTGGAATGGGACGCTTATACTTTAGGACCTGCAAAATGACCCCTTAGTCTATAAGCTTGTGTGGGCAAGTTTATAAATTAAGGTTAATTTCGGATATATATATATTTACTGCTGTTTGATAACCGACACCCCAACGTATAAATTGGTATGGGACTTTTTATACGATGGGAGCCTTGCAGAAGACCCCTTGGCTTATGTGTTTTCACGTAAGTAAAGGTTACTTTTCATATTTTAGCCTATTGTCTTTAAATGCTATAGAATTTGCTAGTTTAGGACCGCTGCCATCTGCTTTTGATTTTCTCCACCTTCAAGTCCTCCCCTTTCTTCCTCTCCGCTCGGTGCCTAGGAGCCGTGGGGGAAGGGGCGGGGGATGATAGGACTTAGTCTTTTAGACTAACGGTTTTCGAACCGCATCATTTAGGGGATCGTGGAGACCAGCATGGAGGAGCAGCTCCAGAGACCTGTGCACTCGGAGGTGGGGCAGTCTAGCTCCGGAGTTCATACAGCCGGGAACATGAGTCTCGACCTTGAATAGTTTTTCTGCTTCTGCTTGAGTGATTTTGTAGTGAGGCTATGATGTACCGGGCATAAGCCTGTATTTTGCTACTCTGATGTTTTATTCTGTGGACACTCCCTTCGTGGAGTTATATTTATTATGACATGTGATTCTCTGTGGACTGGCATTTGCATTTACATTATTGTGCTACTTTTTTGTGATCGAAATCGGCCGGCAGAATCGGCGCTTTGTGGTGATGACCCTTCAGGGCGTGAAGGAGTCACCGCAAAACGGCGGTTCTGGGCCTAAGACCCCAGTGTCGAAAAAGAAAAAAAAGGGGGTCTTACAAGTGGTATCAGAGCAGACCTCGATCGAAAAGTAGTAGTCCACAACCCTGGGTCACCCCCACGCGAGTTTAGTTTGGGGACAAACTAAGCAGCGGAAGCGTGGTGTGCCCATATGGGGGATCACATGTAAATTGTCCACTTTTATTAGGCATTGAGTCAATTACCTACTAATGTAGTTTGACTTGCAGCCTCCAGATCAGCCCACTCCATAAGGTGGAGTTCAGCAGACTCCAGACATTGCACCACCTCCCATGGTCCCCACACCTTTCCTTCAGTCAAACATGGGGCAAACCCTTACAGCTATCCTTGAGGCCTTCCGGGCTCAGCAGGCTCCGGCCCAGCAGCCAAACCCAGGGGCCAACTGGATGAGCACCTTCCGAGGACTCTCTCCCCCATCATACTTGGGGATAGAGTCGGCAGTGCGGATAGAGGAGTGGCTGGATGTTATGTACGAGATGTTGACTGGGATACGATGCCCTTGGGAGGAGAGGGTGGCCCTGGTATTATCTTGCTTGGAGTCCCATGCTAAGAGGTGGTGGAAGACGCTGTTGGACACGACATTTACTAATAGGGAGATTGCAGAAATCACTTGGGAGGAATTCAGGGCCACGCTGCTGGAGCACTTTGTTCCGCAGTCGGCCAGGGACGAGTTGGAGGAGCGGTTCTTGCAGCTGAGGCAGGGCACCAGGACGGTGGTGGAGTACCACCAAGAGTTCGACCATTTGGCCCGGTATGCGGGCTCTTACCAGCTGGACGAAGCAGGTTACGTCAAGAGATTTTATAAGGACCTAAAAGAGGAGTTGAGGGAGGCCTTACTGTTTGTATCTAACGGGCCTATCTCCCGGATTTTGGAGATGACGAAGAGGATTGAGGCCGATTGGCACACCACTCGGGGCCGGAAGCGGCAAGCGGAGGATCAGGGCCGGAGGGCCCGAAGTGATCAGCGGCGAGGCACCATACCAGATGGGAGAAGGACAGAGGAGCAGGCTCGTCAGGAGGTGAGGCAGGAGCCGAGAAAGCAGGTTATTTTGGCCCCTCAACCTCTCCGGATACAGGAGATGCCGAGACCCGGGGGTATGGAGTATCCCCCGCCGGAGTGCTTCCATTGTCATCAGGTGGGACATCTCCGGAGAAACTGCCCTATGAGGGGGGCACCACCTCCAGCACCACAGGGTGGCCCACCTGCCCAGCTTTTCGGAGGCCGAGGATGCGGCCGAGGACGTGGTTACCCGGGAGGAGATCGAAGACAGGAAAGGGAGCAGGTATATGCCTTGGACCTGGCACAGCCTCGAAACCCAGAGCGGGTCATCACAGGTAAGCTAAGATGTTTAAGTTGTTTAAATTAAATTTCTGTTCTCAATTGCCAAACAAATAATACTGCCCTAGGTAGAATAAATAGGAAAGAAAATGTGTTATAAAATACTAAGACCTTTAATCATCACAGGTATAGTCTTCATCAGCGGCAAGCCCGCCTATACTCTGTTCGACACGGGTGCCTCGCACTCGTTTGTGTCGGAGGCCTTTCTGGAAGGGCTGGAAGGAGTGGAACGGTTCACAGGCCGGATGAGTAGGGTGCGTCTACCCGACGGATCGGAGATACTCACCTCAGCCCACTGCAGTATGGAGGCGGAGATTGGTGGAAAGTCGTTCGAAGTTTCGGCAACGGTCCTGAGGATGCCAGTCTTCGAGTTGATCCTGGGCATGATTTGGCTACAGTGGAACCATGCCCAGATTTATTGTTAAGCGAAGAGGATCACCGTGAGGCACGGGGACTCTACCATCATCATCGAAGGTATAAGACCTGCCTCACGTATACCCTTATCTTCAGTATAGGCCGTCAAGGCCTATTTACAGGGGGAGGAGGTCTACGAGGTACTATTTGAGATGACGGAGGCCACGAGTTCTATATCGAATATCCCGGTGGTGCGGGAGTTTGAGGACGTCTTTCCGGAGAAGTTAGTCGGATTACCCCAGCGCAGGGAGCAGGACTTCTAGATACAGCTTGTGCCGGGGGCCAAGCCAGCGTCCAAGGCACCTTACCGGATGGCCCCAAAGGAGTTGACAGAGTTCCGGAAGCCAGCTTCAGGAGTTAGTGGAAGCCGGATTTGTCCGGCCAAGCTCTTCACCTTGGGGAGCCCCGGTATTGTTTGTCAAGAAGAAAGACGGGACCCTCAGATTGTGCATCGACTATCGAGCACTAAATCGGCTGACGGTCCGGAACACCTATCCACTGCCAAGGATAGACGAGCTGTTCGACCAGCTGCAGGGAGCGCAGTTCTTTTCAAAATTAGATTTGAGGTCGGGATACTACCAGCTTAGGATTCGGGAGGAGGACATTCAGAAGACTGCTTTTAGTAGCAGATATGGTTTATACGAGTTTACGGTGATGCCCTTCGGACTCACCAACGCACCATCAGTGTTCATGACCCTCATGAACCAAGTCTTCAAGGAATATCTGGATGTGTTTGTCATTGTGTTCATCGATGACATCCTCATTTACTCGAGGACGGAGGAGGAGCACACCCGCCATCTGACACTGACCCTGCAGAGACTGCGGGAGAATCATCTATATGCGAAGTTTAGTAAATGTCAGTTCTGGCTGAAGGAGGTGGGCTTCTTAGGCCACATCATCAGTGGAGCCAGATTGGCACTGGATCCGGCAAAGATTCAGGCTATTCGGGATTGGCCGCAGCTGAAGACAGCCACCGACGTACGGAGTTTTCTAGGACTTGCTGGTTATTACCGGAAGTTCGTGGAGGGATTCTCTCGAATCGCCCTCCCGCTCACATCCTTGACGAAGAAGGAGGTACCATTCGTGTGGACCCCGCAGTGCCAGACAGCTTTCCCGGAGCTGAAGGATCGGCTAACCTCGGCTCCCATTCTTACTCTCCCCTCGGGGAGGGAAGTATTTCAGGTCTACACTGATGCTTCCTACCAGGGTATGGGAGCTGTACTGATGCAGAAGGGCCATGTGATTGCATATGCATCTCGCCAGTTGAAGAAGCAAGACCAGAACTATCCAGTGTACGACCTTGAGATGAGGGCGGTGGTTTTTGCTTTGAAGGTCTGGCGCCATTATCTTTACGGAGTCCACTGTGACATCTATTCCGACCACAAGAACCTGAAATACGTGGACACGCAGAAGGAACTGAACATCAGGCAGAGGCGCTGGGTGGAGTTCCTTGCAGATTATCAGTATGAGATGCACTACCATCCAGGGAAGGCAAATGTGGTGGCGGACGCATTGAGTCGGAGAGCTGCCACTTTCGCAGTCGGGCCTCAGGTTATGTCTATGGAGTTGGTGAGGAGATTGGAGGATATGCACATCACACTGGTGTCATCCGAGGACCCCGAGCTCTACACGGAGTATTTAGCAGCGGTGAGTGCTACAGACGATATCCGGGACAGAGTCAGAGAGGGACAGAGGCGAGATGTCAATCTGGAGCCGATATTCTGGTCCTTGGAGAACGGTACAGCAGGAGATTATACGATGAGGGACGGCGTGGTATGCTTCAGAGGTCAGACTTATATACCGGGGGGAGGCCAGGTCCGGGAGGATATCATGGCGGAAGCCCACCACAGCAGATACTCGGTACACCCGGGCATTACGAAGATGACTGCGGATTTGAAGAAGACTATGTACTGGCCTGGCATGAAGAAGGACATTACTCGGTTTGTGACCCACTGCGAAGCTTGTCAGCTAGTGAAGGCAGAGTGCAAAAATCCTGCGGGGTTGTTGCAACCACTCCCGGTACCAGAGTGGAAGTTCGAAGACATCGCGATGGATTTTATTCACAGACTTCCCCGATCACGAACTGGGAATGACTCAATTTGGGTCATCGTCGATCGGTTGACTAAGGTAGCCAGGTTCATTCCGATCAGGAAGGACGACGCTGTGGGAGTATTAGTACGGAGATTTGTGGAGCAGTTCATTCGATATCACGGGGTGCCCAAGACGATAGTGTCGGATCGGGATGGCCGGTTCACTTCCAGGGAGTGGAGATCCATGCAAGCTTACTTAGGCACGCGATTGACTTTCAACACTGCATTTCATCCCCAGACGGACTGGCAGATAGAACGCACCAACCGGACGCTGGAAGACCTTTTGAGGCAATGCATTTTGGACCGCGGGGAACCGTGGGAGAAACTCTTACCCCTGGTCGAGTTCTCCTATAACAACAGCTACCAGTCCAGCATCAGGATGACGCCTTAGGAAGCCTTGTACGGAAGGAGATGCCGGACCCCGCTTTCTTGGGTTCAGGACGAAGATCTGAAGGTGTTGGGATCAGAGTTTGTTGAAGACACCGAGGCTCAGGTGAGGCTGGTCAGAGACAGGATGCTAGAGGCGCAGAGCAGACAAGCTAAGTACTATGACGCCCGGCATCGGCAGGTGGAGTTCCTGGTGGGAGACCGTGTGTTTTTGAAGATCCGGCCCATGCATGGAGTCTTGCGGGTGCGTGGTCGGAGGAAGAAGCTCAGCCCTAGATACATGGGCCCTTACAGGATCCTGGAGCGGATCGGACCCCTAGCCTACAGGCTGGAGTTACCACCAGAGCTGGAAGCGCTGCACGGCGTCTTCCATATTTATTCGCTGAGGAGGGCTCTGCTACGCCCGGAGCAGCAGATTTTGACCGCCGAAGGGACGATAGCTTCAGACCGGTCGGTTCATTTGGAGCCGGTGAGGATCGACGACCGAGGAGTATGGGTCTTGCGACGCAAGAAGGTCCCACTAGTCAAGGTCCTGTGGAGGAACCACGGCCAGGAGGAGCATACCTGGGAGCCGCAGGACCTGATGCGACAAAGATACCCAGAGCTGTTCAGTTAGGTATACCTCACAAACCCCTCAAGATGTTTAATTTATTTTCCTGCTTTATACTACTAAGGGCTGTTATAGGCAGATAGAGGCTTATCTTTTGTCTATTGGGGGCTTATCCTTGTTTATTGGGATCTTGGTTTGCCAATTGGGCGAAATGATCATAGATCTAGGTTTCCCTTTAAACCTAATTTAGCAAACAAGGCGTCATGATGGGATGTTACAAGGTGCTTTTCTTCCGTAGTACGTCCCGTAGGCTCAACCTTGATTTCGGGGATGAAATCTTTGTTTTGTTTCTTGGGATTTGTAACATCCCATTTCCAACTAGACCCCTAAGAGTGGTTTTGGCCATGACTAGGTCATGACAAAACCCTAGGAAGCCAGAAATGGGCCAAGAGATAGGGGACAAAATGTGGAAGATCATCATGGTCTGCAAATAGTAGAACTCTGAGCAATGGTTTAGGATGACCATGGGCAACACCTTAACCCCAATACCCTACCACAACACCCCTAATACCTTGGGAGGCCCATTAGAGCCACAAGGACCCATTAGGGTCAACCAAAGAGGCTCAGTTGACCAAGGTCAACCCTAGCCCTAAATGGGTCAAACTAGCCTACTTAGGGTCAATTGACCTGCTCCTATCCTAGAGGACCCCACCTATGCCCTCCTAACCCTAAAGAGAGGTCAATGGGTCACTAAAGACACATTGGGGCCAGCCCTAGAGGCCAGGTAGACCCAAGTCAACTCAAGCTCCTAATATGGTCAAAGTACCCTTACTAAGGGTATGTGACCTCCAAAGTGCAGGGTAACCCTACATAACCCTACCTAGACCTTAGGGGAAACCAATAGGTCACCAGGGACCCATAGGGGTCAACCCAATTGGTCATGTTGACCCAAGTCAACTCTAGCCTTAAAATGGTCAAAGTGCCCTTACCAAGGGACATGTGACCACCAAGATGCCCAACCAACCCTATTCAAGTAATCCTAGACCTTAAGGGAGTTCAATGGGCCACTAAAAACCCAAAGGGGTCAACCCAGATGGTAAATTGGCCCAGGTCAACCCTCATTTAAGTCAAGTCAAACATAGCCCAAAGCGCTAACACAAGCCCAAGCCACTTCTTCCTTAGGCTAACCCCATTTCCATGTTCATCATAACCAAGTGGGCTGCATTTAGCTTATGGGGTTGACCATTCAATCAGGGATGACTAGGAGAGAGAAGGAAGCTTCCCTCCATGATAATGTAGGAGAGAGAAGATGGGGGAGAGGAAGGGGAGAGTGGAAAGCCGGCCAAGGAGATCAACAACCACCATTTATGGCTGCAATCAACTCCTCTAGGGAAGAGGAGTTGATTCCAGCCATTTCCCAGCCACCAAGAGGAGGATTCAACCCCCCTCCACTCTACCCGAGCCACACCATAAATGGTGTTGATGGCCATTGAAGAACCAGCCACCCCCTTCCCCCAATTGCCATTTAAACACCATCAGTGGGCAAAGGGGAACATTTTCGAGCATTTACCTGGAGGAGACGAGCCATACCACTGTACTGTTGCAGAAGCCGAGCGCCGCCACCGTCGTCAATGGCATCCCGCCGCTCTTCCCGCATCCAGGCCGCCAGGAAGGTCCTCCCCCTCTCCTTATCTCTCGGGTAGATCATAGGACTTCTTAGGCTTAAGATTCGGGCTCAATTGAGCCCGATCACATCCAGCATTTTTCATGGTTTCGGCAAGAAATTTTCTTGCTATAGTCGCCGGAAAACGCCTCTCCGGCGGCAGAGCCACCGCCTGGCGATATCCCCCACCTCAGCGGAGTTGGTGGTGGCGGTGGCCGGCCGGGGAAGGGGCTGGATGGCCGGCGGCAGCCGCTTGAAGTTGGCCCAGGAAGAATGCATCCTGGCCGTCGGCTCAACGAAGTAGTTGAACGGATCCCGTTCATCTGCGCCAAGATTCGTGCTCCATCAGAAATTAAACTTTAGGAAATCATTTCTTGATCATTTCATTTCTGTCACACTATATACACTAAACGATTTTAATTATTAAAAATACCTAGAGCCATCTGGTGGAAAAACATTCAACACAAACGTTGTAGCCCTCTGAGTCTATTTTATTTTAAAATTTGTTTGAACCCATTTGGGTGAATGGTCTGACCAGGGCACCCATTTTGGTGGGACATACCCTTAGGGCTAGGCAGTCATTAAACTGAGTGCCCACACTTCATACCTAGCCCAAATTAGTTGACATTTTGGCAGGGAGCCTATCCTAGCTATACCTAGGGCCTGCCCAAAACTCAGAATTTTTGGACACATGTTTCCTAAAGTTTTTGACTTTATTTAATAAAGCTAGGGTAATTTAATTAGGTGGTCTAATGACCTCCAAACCCTCCCAAATTTTGGTGAGTGGTCACTGGTCTCATGTTATGTATCTGTATAAAGTTTCACCTAATTTTGATGTGCTTTGAATAGGTTTTGACCCAACCCTAACTTTACCTTAATAAGGATATTTTGGTCAAAAAGTGAACTTCTGATTTTGAGTGACCAAATCACCTCAACAGAGGCTGAAACCCTCTGGTTAAAATGTTAAATAATTTTGAAAAGGGTAGGGTCCACAAAACCCTAACCCTAGCTTAGGACCTAAAACTTGAAGTGTTATTTTAGGTTAGCTAAACATCTTGAAATTTAACCAAATTTGGGTAGTGAGGGAATAAGGACATTTTGAGCCTCTGGTAATTTATTTGAGAAGTTTTAATCAATATTTGTAGCACTTCATTTGTAACCAATAGGATTGCCCTAACTAATAATTTGGCTATTGTGATCTCACTGCCCATTGAAAGGGCATGAAACATTGGCAGAGGTAATTTTAGGCCTCACTGATCATGTATGATTTTTGATAGAATTTTTGTATACCTAGTTAGGGCGTCTACTTCACAAGTGCATTACTTCGGTTACTTACTAAATAATTCATACAAGAGCTCAATACTTGATGAAAAATTATGAAACTTGATACATAGTGTTCCTAGTTCAATATTATCATGTGAGAATTTTTGTTGAAATTTTTGATGGTTAATTAGTATACTTTGTTCATTAACCCATAAACTTGAAATTTCATGT
This sequence comes from Platanthera guangdongensis, assembly GCA_039583875.1. Classification (NCBI taxonomy): domain Eukaryota; kingdom Viridiplantae; phylum Streptophyta; class Magnoliopsida; order Asparagales; family Orchidaceae; genus Platanthera; species Platanthera guangdongensis. The sequence goes on from CM077147.1 coordinate 136,766,294, forward strand.
GAAAATCAAGTATAGCCTTATTATTAAATGATAAATTATGAAACTTTTTCTATGGTATTTGTAGGCCATCATAATCATTCCTGAATTTTCTATGAATTTTTGGAGGTAATATTGCTGTAAAATCTTTTAAAATGACTTCTTATGAGATATCTTTGAAATACAATTTAAGGGCCTAAACCTTGCTGAAAAATTTGAAGACTTAGGCTTTAGAGTTGAATATGCATTTTGTAATTAACATAAATTTATTGGAATATTATCCTGTCTGAAATTGGTACTTCATGTTCAAACTTGGGTTTTTTGGATACTAGAATAAATAAATAAATTATCAGACAAATTAGGAAAATTATAAATTTCTTGATTTATGCTACAAATGTCATTTTAGCCTTCTAATAATTATCATAGTAGTACTGGATGAGTATTTCATGTACTTCCCTTTTTACGGGTCATGTAGCTTAAATGGTCTTGCATATAGCAAAACTGCAGGAAATCATTTTGGATATGAATTAGAGCACGTGTGATGGGTCTTGATGGTTTGCTGGAAGGATAAGTAGAATGAGTTCCATCTATGGAAGGTGAGTGAGTAGGGTATGGTTTTGTCTAGGGTTTAGAGCGTTCGGGTCCGACGAAAGATCGTCCTACCCAAGGAGAGTTGGAGTCAAATCACCCTAGGATTAGCATATCGGAACATGAGAAAGTAATGGGTAAGGGAATCAACCAATAACAAAATAAGTACCTTGCGAAAGAGAATGCTGGGCGTTATCCCAACACAGTTCCTAGTGCCCCTTGAGAGCCCTTCACAGGGAATACCGGGGGCAGTCCTGGGTTAACGTAAACTGTTTTAACAAGCTGAAAAGAGTAACTTAGTAATTAGGGTTGCACATTTCACAAACACTGATGACACCGGAAGTTAGCTGGGAGCTTCGGCTCGGATGGTTAAAAGACGGACTTTGGGTCCAGGGAGCTTCGGCTCGATGGTTTGAGATGGACGTGTTGGTCCAGGGAGCTTCGGCCCGGGTTTGATTACGCTAAATTTGCATGTGCATAAAAGGAAGGAAAAATTAAGGTGGTGGGTCTTCAGTATTGGAGGGTCGATGCACCGACGCCAATACATTGACTCGGCAAGTTTGGTTAGCACTTCGCCAACAGAAGTCCGGTGCGCCAGCCGACAAGAGTACGCAGGAGTCCGCTTCGTGCACCAAGCGTTGAGGCGTACGATAGGTCTGACCGGTAGTGCTTTACTGGTTTAGAGGTGGGCGAGGCCCAACCCACCGCTTCCGTCTGCCACTACGGAGGTATCCTGGGAGGTTACAGCTCTAGAAAGGGGGAACTAAAGGTCTGTGTGCACAGAGTCGGGTGTGTGTGTTGCACTTGTATGATCCATCATACCCACTTGCATGTCATAGCATAATCGTTTCCTTTAACCTTGACACCTAAAGTATAAGTGGAATGGGACGCTTATACTTTAGGACCTGCAAAACGACCCCTTGGTCTATAAGCTTGTGTGGGCAAGTTTATAAATTAAGGTTAATTTCGGATATATATATTTACTGCTGTTTGATAACCGACACCCCAACGTATAAATTGGTATGAGACTTTTTATATGATGGGAGCCTTGTAGAAGACCCCTTGGCTTATGTGTTTTCACATAAGTAAAGGTTACTTTTCATATTTTAGCCTATTGTCTTTACATGCTATATAATTTGCTAGTTTAGGACCGCTGCCATCTGCTTTTGATTTTCTCCACCTTCAAGTCCTCCCCTTTCTTCCTCGCCGCTCGGTGCCTAGGAGCCGTGGGGGAAGGGGCGGGGGATGATAGGACTTAGTCTTTTAGACTAACGGTTTTCGAACCGCATCATTTAGGGGATCGTGGAGACCAGCATGGAGGAGCAGCCCCAGAGACCGGTGCGCTTGGAGGTGGGGCAGTCTAGCTCCGGAGTTCATACAGCCGGGACCGTGAGTCTCGACCTTGAGTAGTTTGTCTGCTTCCGCTTGAGTTATTTTGTAGTGAGGATATGATGTACCGGGCATAAGCCTGTATTTTGCTACTCTGATGTTTTATTCTGTGGACACTCCCTTCGTGGAGTTATATTTATTATGACATGTGATTCTCTGTGGACTGCAATTTGCATTTACATTATTGTGCTACTTTTCTGTGATCGAAATCGGCCGGCAGAATCGGCGCTTTGTGGTGATGACCCTTCAGGGCGTGAAGGAGTCACCGCAAAACGGCGGTTCTGGGCCTAAGACCCCGGTGTCGAAAAAGAAAAAAAAAAGGGGGTCTTACATCTTTTGAGTCAACATCTCACCTAGATATATCTACAAATCTAGCACCAAGGGAGAGGGAAGGAAGCTCACCTCATTTCTGGCATTTTCACCATTTCCGACCAAGGATCTCGCCACTCTTCTCGGCGGCATCTTCATCTCCTCGGCATCAGCAAATCTTCACCTCTTGGACTTGCTCCAGCACCTTCTCCCTCTCTACAATAGTTCTCCGGGAAAAGGGCTTGAAAATGAGAGTGAAAAGGGCTAGGGTTTTCACTTCCCCTTATATGTGAAAAGTAATACGGGTAGGGACATGCCCGTGTCCTTACGTGTATCCTGCTCGGGTGAAGCGTCGTCAACGGTTCCAATGTCAGTTCAAAACACAAACACGGGTAGGTACACGCCAGTGTCCCTACCCGTGTCCATATGACACGGCTGTGTTCTCTGTTTGAGTCCTGCTCTGGACACGATTCGTCGAGTTTCACTTGTCACATACGGGTAGGGACACGCCCGTGTCTCTACCCGTGTCCGCCTCGGGGAAAACTTCATTGAGCTCTGCTCGACACACATGGGTAGGGACACGCCCGTGTCTCTATCCGTGTCCTCTTCATACGGGTAGTGACACGCCCGTGTCACTAGCCGTATCCTTCTCTGGGACAACTCGAGTCGTCGACTTGATAGTTGGTTGGATAGACACGGGTAGGGACACACCCGTGTCGCTATACGTGTCCTTCACGGGAACATTGGTTGGACATACACAGGTAGGGACATGTCGTGTCCCTACCTTATATTCATACACACGGGTAGTGACACGCCCGTGTCACTACCTGTGTCCTTCTCTGGACCTACTCGAGTCGTCGACTCGAGAGCTGGCCTCTCACACACGGGTAGGGACATGCCCGTGTATCTACCCGTGTCCTATTATGGACATATTTATCCTCCCATTTACAAGTGCAGCCCAGCTGCCAGCACTTCCTTAAACCCAAGTCAGCTTTCTTGACTCAAAAATACGCACGAGGGGCCTAGTGCGAATCAGGACGTTACTTTAAAGCTGCAATCTTTTGAATTTATAATCTCTGAGAAAAATTCAAACATTTGAATTAAAAGCATTCTGAAACGTCTGTAGAATCTCGTAGAATTGTAACTGCCCTAAGTAATAAATTAGAATTAAACTCTATGATAAATTCATATTTGATGTTGTATGAAATGACAATATTCATTTAGAATATTTAGCATTAAATATCAGAGTTGTAACTGATGTAATTAAGCTATAGTAATCATTCTGCCTTCTGAAATTAGAAACTGCCTGAACGTCGAACTGAGTATGGAATTCTTCGACCTGGCTTAACCTTCATCGAATAGAGCTTGGATGAACTGAGCAATACATTCATCGAGCTGAGCTCTACTTTCGTCGAGCTGAGCATGAAGTTCGTCGAACTGAGGTTGGATTTCATCGAGCTAAGTTTTTGAGCTGAGAACAAAGTTCGTCTAAAGGAGCACAGCATTCGTTGTGCTAAACTCAGAGTTAGAAACTTGAGTTCGTCGAACTGACCTCGTCGTTCGTCGAACTAACCTCGGTGCTCGTCGAACTGAATTCTACATTCGTTGTTCTCGACTTCTCTGGAAATCTTCTGAGTAGCAACCCTGTAAATATTCCTATGACCCTTAGTCCATACAAGTTGGGTCAATCTAATCATCATAAATAAATAATAGTGATCCTAGCACAAATCAGTAATAGGGTTCCAATAATCTCCCCCTATTTGGGTGAGAATACTATCAAAAACAAAAAAAACACAAAGCAAAAATAATCTGACAGAATTATAAAATTTTCAGCAGATATAAAGAAAGTGTTTTGAGAGTTCATAGTCATCAATAAAGTTTAAAACCTATAAATAAAATTAAGAGTCTTTTTGAGGAGCTGCTGATGGAGAATCTGAAGATAATTTGGTGAAAATCAGCTTTCTATTTAGATCTTCCAATTCGCTTTTACTCATTGTTAGGTCTTGAGAACCTATGATTTTCAGGGAGGTGGTTCTTTGAACAAATGTCTCTGGATACAGACTCATATACTTATCAATATTGAACAGACTTTTCTTCTGATATCTTTCAAGATCCTACTGTCTGTGAGAGGACATAGTAGTGAATTGTGAGGTGTCCTATCCTTCTACACATGCTTTCTTAATCTGAGCAATTGTAACTTTCTCATTAAACCATGTCATTCTAAAAACTGGATCTAACTCTAGATCATAAACAAGAGAAGGTGGCCTTTCATAGCTTGAGTGTTGATTGCTGCCTTGACTGCTTTAAGTATCAGACCTTGAAGATTTGTCTTGTTTATTAGATTTAGAGTGATGATTAGTAAAAAGCCTCTGAGAGGAAGAAACATTACCAGTCGACCCTGTTGCTGGAGAAGGAGGAGGAGGAGGTCCTCCCCAAGACTTTTGAGGAGGAGAATGATATCTCTTCATCTTCTTCCTATTTTCTGCTCATTTTTGGAGAATCTCATCCAGTGTGGAAAGTCTCGAGTGAGAGGAATTACATGCAAAATATAATATGGAATTTCTGCATTTGATGAAGGTTGAGGAGCAACCTTAGCAGGAGTCTTCTTCTTTAACTTTCTTTTCTTAGACCCAGAGTCTTCTAAATAATCAGACTCAGAGTTATCATCAGATTCTTCTGCTGGCAGATCATATAAATCATATATCTATTTATATATATCAGTATGACCATCAAACTGATCATCTGACTGTTTATAAACATTATCTACAACAGTTGCTACTTCCATATCTTCATTAAGAAGATCATCAAAAGTTGGCATATGGGATTCAATCCATGCTAAAGTAGGAGGGGAACAAGCCTGCTCCATAACATATACTATATTATCAATTATTATTGGCTGAGGAACTGAAGCAATACTAGTAGAAACAACTTTGAATCTAGATCTAAGATATTCTAGAGTAATGGGATCAAAAGGAGCAGTATAGCAAACTTCTGCTTTGGAAAGATTTTCTTCCAAAACTGGTAAACTAGAAATAAAACTATGCATAATGTCAAAATCTGATAATAGAGACTGCAAATTGACTGTGAGGTGGATAAACACATCACCAAAAGTAAAGACTTCTGGTTCTGCTGCCAACACATCCTCAACTGAAATCATTTATGAATTTGAAACAAAAACTTTTGCTGCTGCTGTAACTACTTCTGTAATTACTGTGACTGGAACTGCAGTATATGGTGCTTCTTCATGAAACATCTCCCCCTGCCTAGATCCAGGGAGACCTAAATCTAGGACCCCAGAAGAAGGGGCAGATGCAAAAGAGTCAATCCTAGAGGAGAGTTCATAAAGAGAAGATATTACAGGAGCTAACGATTCATCTAACAACTTCTTGAGAGTAGGAGTGATGAATTCAAGAAGGTTAGAAGCAATAGAAGAGAAATCCAAATACAAGAACTCAGGAGCATTATGGGTAGATGTTGAGGTTGGATTTGGAGTAGAAGAAGATGGAAGCTGAAAAGCTTGTGGTATGGTTGAAAGATTGATGATAGGATGGATGTCATCAGCAATAGTCTCCTAGATGAGTAAGTGTGATGTAGATATATGAGGTAGAGATGAATGTGGTGGAGATGAAGGAAATAAAGAGAAGTAAAGTGGAGATGAAAAAAGTGCAGATAAAGGTGACTGATGAATGGGTGAATCAGTAGGGATGATTATGGATGATTTTTCTTCAAATAGATTAGGTGGTAGTGGTGACTGTGGAACTGGGGAATCATCATGGAGAGTTGATGATGGAACTTCTACAAATAGAATAGGTAGTTGAGAAGGTGGAGATGGCTGCCTAGGTGAATGGTCTGGAGATGGTAGAGGAGAAGAAACATGAGGAGCAGAAACCTCTCTGTGGTTGGGACAGTGGCTTGAACAGCTCTAGTGCTTTCAGAAGTAACCCTAGAGGATTCAGCCCTCGATAGCTTTTGAATAACCCTGTCCCACTTTCCAAACAATGCAGAGGTAATCCTCTTGGAGGCATTGATATGCACTGTTTGAGATACTAGAACCTCTTACATTTGGTTTGGAGGAAAATTCCCAAGATTATTCCATAACTAACATCCTTTTTATTAATATTCTTTTTGATTGAATCAAATAATATTATCCCCCCAGTTTATAATTTTCTTGTCCACCAGAGCACACATCAATAGGAATTGGTGCCTGGTAATATAATCATGGGCAGAGCATTTGCCCAAAATTACCTTCCCCAACACATCAGCTAAGAACTTATATTCTATAGAAAAACTTTTCTTCAGTAATTGGTTAGGGTTTCCTTTATTATGTCTCATTCTATCAAGCATAACATCTATTTCTGAACTAGATAATTCTATATCGTCATCTACATTAATTAATCCAAAAGTTCAGATAAATTTGATGGGTAAGAGGAACCTGATTGCCTGAGATAGATCGAGTAATAGTTGTAAGATCAAGAATCCTTGCTATATGAACCCATTCTTTTATCTCTGTGATGGGGAGTTTGATTCTAGTGGTCATAAAATTACGCAGTCGCTGAGCCTCAAATAGTTGTAAAATATCTTGGAAGATTTGATCTGAGTGGAGGAATGAGCCATATCGATGTCGAATCTGGCATCAAATTTCATTGCTGTGAGAGTTGCTTATGAAATCACCATTGTCCTGCAAAACAGAAAAGATCAAGCGTAAGAGAAGGGAAATGGATAATGCGCTGGATAAAGTTCGATGAAAACCTAATTATAAGTTTTCAGAAGTTGAAACGGCGAACTCCGTCCGACAAAAAAACAGAACATCGAACTTTATTCGATGAAAAATTTAACACAAGAAATACATTTCGTCGATCGCTGTTCGTCGAATGTTTTGCCGAAGAAATACAATTCGTCGAGTTCCGTTTGACGAAAATTTGAAAATCATCAATTGCCAAAAGGTTTACAACTCGTCGATCTCCGTTCGATTAAAACTTTACAATTCGTCGATCTTCGTTCGACGAAAAGTTGAAGTTCGTCGATCTTAGAGAAAAAATTAATTTAAAGACTCACTATTAGTCATTCCTAACTGATTTAAGAAGAAATTAGGTTTCATTTCATTTAAAGGTTTAGTAAAAATAACAGCTCTTTGAAAATTAGTAGAAATAAATTCTAGTTTAATTTTATTTTTGTCTACATTGTCTCTTATAAAATGATGTCTAATTTATGTACGCTTAGTCCTACTATGAAGGACTGGACTTTGTGCAATTAATATTGCACTTGTATTATCATAAAATATAGTTGAATTATTTAAGTTATAACCATAATCTAGCAGTTGAATTTGAATCCGCAAAATTTGTGAACAATAACTACCTGCTGCAATATATTCAGCCTCAACAGTTAAAGTAGATACAAATGTTTGTTTCTTACAAAACCATGACATAAGCCTATCACCAAGAAACTGACAAGTTCCTGATGTGCTTTTTTCTATCAATTCTGCATCCAGCATAGTCAGCATCAGTGAATCCAGATAATTCAAATCCTGAATCAATATGATACAGGAGTCCTAGATTGTGACAACCCTTTATATTTCTTAAAATTCTCTTTACTAAAATAAGATGTGATTCCTTAGGGTTAACTTTGAACCTAACACAAATACAGGTTGCAAACATATTATCTGGTCTACTTGCTGTTAAATATAAAAAAGACCCAATAATAGTCCTATATGTTTTCTGATCAACAAGTTTGCCATGTTCATCAATATCAACAACAACATTAATAGGCATAAGTGTTTTCATAGCTAAGCCATCTGACATCCCAAATCTTTTAATTAGCTTTTTAGCATATTTAGATTGCGATATGAAAATGCCATCAAGTGTTTACTTCACTTATAAACCAAGGAAGTAGGATAATTCACCCATGCTACTCATTTCAAACTTGGAATGCATTAGGTCAAAAAACTATTTGCAAAGTTTTGAATCAGTAGAGCCAGAAAATTATATCATCAAAATATATTTTAACTAGTAAAATTTTGGTTCTATGATGTCTAAAAAATAATGTTTTATCCACCATGCCTCTACTAAATTTATTTTCTAAAAGAAAACTAGCAAGGGTCTCATGCCAAGCTCTTGGAGCTTGTTTAAGACAATAAAGGGCTTTATTAAGTTTAAAGACATGAGTAGAATTAGATAAAACCTGGAGGTTGTTCTACATAAACTTTCTATTTGAGTTCTCCATTTAGAAATGCACTCTTCACATCCATCTGATATACTTTAAATTTATTGAATGCTGCAAATGCAAGAAATATTCTGATAGTCTCTAATCTTGCAACAGGAGAAAAAGTCTGATCATAGTCTATTCTTTCCAACTGTGAGTATCCTTGAGCTACAAATCTAGCGTTATTTCTTACTATAATTCCTTGAGCATCAAACATATTCTTGAAGACTCATTTGGTTACAATTACTGGATAGTCTTTGTGTCTTGAAACTATGTCTCAAACTCTAAATCTCTCAAACTGACTGAGTTTCTCTTGCATTGCAATGATTCAAGGAGGATCTTGTTCTGCATCTTTTATGGATTGAGGTTCAAACTGAGAAAGAAAGCATGTATGCATCTGATCTTGATTAAGTTGATGCCTTGTTTGCACACTACCTGATATGTCTCCAATCAATTGAGATCTAGGGTAATCTTTAAGTGTGATAAAATCAACAGGTGGAGTTGGTTTTTCAATTATTTTTGTAGTCAATTCCTCTTGTGTAATTTCATTAGCTATGACCTTTTCAACATAAACTTCAGCATCATCTTCATCACCATCTTCAGCATTTTGTTGAGAAGGATGCAATGTATCCTCTTATTTAAGGTTTAATTCATCCATCTTCTCACACAAAATTGGTACCTGAAAAGAGTCTCAGGTAGAAGTGTTCTCCTTCTAAAACATGTTAGTTTCATCAAAAGAGACATGTACAGACTCTTCTATCTTAAGGGTAGATTTATTTAAGACCCTATAAGCCTTGCTAACTTGAGAATATCCCAGAAATATTCCTTCTGCAGCTTTGACTTCAAATTTTCTTAGATGTTTCTTATCATTATTGTGAATATAACATCTACACCCAAAAACTTTAAAATATCTTACTTTAGGTTTCTTATTTTTAAGTAATTCATATGGAGTCTTACCCTTTAGTTTATGAGTCAGACTTCTGTTAAGAACATAGTTTGTTGTGTTTACTGCCTCTACCCAAAAGGATAGGGGTAAATAAGCATCTGCAAGTAATTTTCCAGCAGATTCAATTAGAGTTTTATTTTTTCTCTTAGCTACCACATTTGTTGAGGAGTTCTAGGAGCAGAGAAATAATGTATGATACCTTCTTTCTCACAGAAGTCTTTCATCAGAAGAGATTTGAACTCAGTGCTATGATCACTTCTGATCAATATAATCTTAGTAGAGTACTCAATCTTGATGTTCCTAAGAAAGTTTGTAAGAACTTTAAAGTTATCTGACTTGTTTCTAAGAAAAAACACTCAAGTGAATCTTGAGAAATTATCAACAACCACTAAGGTATATGACTTTCCTCCCAAACTTTGTACTGCAATAGGTCCAAAAAGGTCCATATGTAGTAAATACAAAACTTTGGGTGAATCACTCTTAGATATTGATTTAAAACTACTTTTGTTTTGCTTGCCTAATTGATAAGCCCTGGAAAGTCCTTCCTTCTTGTAAGAACCAAAAGACAGTCCTCTAATAAGGTTATCCTTAGAAAATTTAGCAATAGTTCTAAGATTTATATGTCCTAATCTTTTATACCATAATTCATTAGTTTTAATAATTTGGTTAAATAAACATATTTCTAATTTAGCCGAGTTAAAGTTGACAAAGTAAATATTACCCCGTCTAATCCCAGTTAAAATAATTTTGTTTAAATAGATGTAATAAAACATAAAGATTTGTTAAAAGATACCTAATAAGCTTCATCACATAATTGACTGATGGAGATATGATCATGCTTGAGACCTTTCACATAAGCTACCTTCCTGAAGTTAACTGCTCCAACTTTGACATTACCATAGCCTTCTATCTGTCCACAGTTGGTGTCTCTAAAGATGACTTTAGATCAAAGCTTTGCTTTAAAATCTTTTAGATTATCCTTTCCTCCTGTCATATGTTTTGAACATCCACTATCCAAATACTAGTGTTCCTTTGTGATAGGGTAGTTCCTTTCATATAAAGAACAAATTAGGTGTTCTTGACCCAATTTGTAACACCCCAGTTTTGCAAGAGGTTCAGTCTGCAGTTCTGGAAATTTTTGGGTTTCTGGCAGGATGCACACGGCCTGCGACACGGGCGTGTCGTAGGGCGTGTCGAGGCCGTGTCGACACTCGGCCCAAGTGTCGACACTTTCGCTCGACAAAGTGTCGAGAGTGGGGCACACGGCCTGCGACACGGGCGTGTCGCAGGGCGTGTCGAGGCTGTGTCGACACTCGGCCCAAGTGTCGACACTTTGGCTCGACAAAGTGTCGAGAGTGTGGCACACGGCCTGCGACACGGGCGTGTCGCAGGGCGTGTCGAGGATGTGTCGACACTCGTCCCAAGTGTCGAAACTTTTGCTCGACAAGGTGTCGAGACTGGGGCACATGGCCTGTGACACGGGCGTGTCACAGGACGTGCCCCGCTTGGTCGACGATCTTCGCTTGAACGTTTTTTCGCGGTATCGACACAAAGCCTGTCGACGGGTGTCGAGACTTGGCACACGGCGTGGGACACGGGCGTGTCCCAGGCCGTGTCAGCTCTCGGGTTGGTTTCGGGGCCGTGTTGTTGGAGGCACACGGCCGGCCACACGGCCGTATCACTGGGTACACGGGCGTGTCTGGTTGAACACGGGCGTGTCGGATGCCCATGTGCAATTCCAGGCGCGTCGATTTGAGACGGCGAATGAGGCACACGGCCCTGGACACGGGCGTGTGCCAGGCCGTGTTCGGCCCAGATCTTCTATTTTCCAAGCGAATCGCAGCCATTCTTTTTCTGGTTTTGGGATCTAACGGTTCAGGCCATCTCTTGGGAAGTTAAGTCCGATTTTAGGGTTGGAAACCCTCATTGTTTTCCAAGTCTTCTCTTTCTAAGTTCTTGAGAAAAGCTAGAGCAAGGAGGAAGAAGAAGAAGGTCTTGGGCTGTAGGAAGGGTTTCGGAGCTCAAAATCGCGAACCGAGTCCGGATCCGTGAAGCTTAGATCGTTGCGAAGATTTCCATCCGGCTATTTTGCCATGGCAAGGAAGAGGAGTCGGAAGGTAACGACATCTCTCCTCTCGGTCCTTAGGATGCATGTACTAGCATCATTTATTTTCTTTCTCTCTAATTTTTGGGCACCAAACTCTCAAATGAGAGGGGTTTTGGTTTGCCAAGGTTCAAGAGGAACCTCCGGGTTGATTGAGTCCGTCCCCGGCATATTTTTGCATTAGAGATCCGCTTCGCTAGTGGATTAGGCATGGTGGGTGAAGCCGTGGTCGCGACCGTTAGTCCGACTCGGTGATGTTGCATACGAACTTAGGGATTCGTAGAGATTTCCGTTGCGGCAAGATGCCATTTGTGTTGTGGTGGTGATTGTCTCGTTTGCTTGAAAAGGTACGTGTAGTCGAACCCGGACAAGGTTAGCTCCTCGTGGCGGTAGATGGTTTCCTTGAGGGACAAGGTTAGCTCCGTATGAGTTGGAGATGGTTTCCTTGGTGGATAAGGTTAGCTCCGCACGAGTTGGAGATGGTTTCCTTGGTGCGCGGGAACGCTGCAGTACAAAGAGGGATTACGATGTACTTAGTCTTGGTTTGTGATGTGCCAAGGAGTGGCTATGTCTCCGTGGTCCGCTGGCTATCCCGTGACATGTGCGTCATGTGTGGAGAGTGTCCCGGCGAGACTAGTCCCCTTCTGTGAGACTGACGAGAATGCCAAGCTTGGGGCAAGCCCGGGCAAAGAGGCCATGAGCGGGTGGGGTCCAGCAAGGCTTCTTAGAATCGGTCGGTCTGTGTTTGTTGGAATCCTGACATGAGACGTCAGAGCTTGTAGGCAAGCCCGGGGCTAAGCCCACGAGCGGGTGGGGCCTTGGCAAGATTTCCTTGTGGCGGCCTGTGCGCCGTTTGAGGGAGAGGTGTCTCCCTTAGTGTTTGCGGCTTTATGCCAATGGGGAAATGTGAGTACCCAAATGATGTGATGTTGTGCTAGATGCATACGCAGTAGGGTACCTTGGGTGAAGCCCGGGGGTTGCATTCATGTTGCATAGTAGGCCCTTTCTTTATATGCTCAACCAATAGAGAACATGTTTGATGATTGAGATATCCAAGCATGTTTTAAATGTTCTTCTGTTTATAGCTATTTTTATTGCATATGAAGTGCTGACTTGCAGGTTGGAGGGTTCCCCGGGGTCCGTTAGGGGCGGCCGGGAGGAGATGTGTCGTTACACAGTTTGAGGTCAGCCTTTGCTGACCCACGTTACTAGTAATTTTTACAGGGCAAGGATCGCATGCAGGAGCTAGCACGCTGGCCAAAAAGGCCTAAGCCCATGAAGTGTTTTTCCCTCTTTTGTAGCACTACATTTATGATGATGTTGTTTGAGACTCTTTTGTCCGGCTTGCATGCCGAGGTAGACTAGGAGTGCTGAGCACATTCATGATTGATGTATTATGTCTCTTTTGGACACTTGATGTTAGGCCTAAAGGCCATTTGTTTTACTCTTTAGTGCTGGATAACTTCTAGTCCTGTTTGTTTCCGCTGTGTTGTGCAAGTGTTTTGAGTTTGGGTAGTTATATCAACTTATAATACTAAAGCTGTGGCGTTCGTATGTTGTGGGGCCCCGACCGGACCCATATTATACGTCCACTACAGGGGAGGTGTTACACAATTACCTTAGGTCCTATTTTTCTTTCATAATAATTAGAAATATAAGAACATTTGGGTTGATCCTAATAACCAAGTGGATGATATCTCCTAGGGGGAATAATCTACTGAGTAAAAGGATTTTTCAATTTTTGTGTTTGATTATTCTTTTGAAAAGAATTAAAATTTCTGTTGGAAAAATCTCAGTTCAATGAATGATAGTGATTTCATCGAGCTGCGTTCGACGAATGGTGGTGAGTTCGTCAATCTCCTTTCACAGAATAGTAGTATTCATATTCTGTGTTCAGAGTTCGTCGATCACTGTTCGACGAACCATATTGATTTCGTGGAGCACCATTCGTTGAATAGTCATACTCAAATCCTGTGTTCTGAGCTCGTTGAGCTATGTTCGATGAATAATATTTATTTCATCGATCTCAGTTTGACGAATTTTGTTGAACATAGTTTTTATGAAAATTTTTATTTTTATTTGGTTTATTCTTATGTAGAACTTCTGTAACTTTATCTATATCTTCTAACTTTTCTTTTCCTTTGGCAGAAATAAATTTTACTGGTGTAGATAAAATATTTTTCTGTAAAAGATGAGGTTGGCTTGATGAAGCTCCCAAGTCTTATTTGTCATTTAGTCTAGCATTGACTGTGCTTGTGATATTCATCAGTTTGATACTTATCCCATTAAGGGATTCTTCAAACATCTTTGCCTCATATAACTTGTTTTATAACAAAACTATTTGTTCACTAGCTATTTTCAAATCTTCTTTAAGTTTCAGATTTCCTGAGGATAAATTATTAAATTCAGTTAACTTATCTCTGAGAAGTTTAATTTCCTTCTCAGATTTTATCACATCATTACATATCAATTTAAAATCTACTTTAAACTGATCTGATGTAAAGTCAAAGATTGAGATTACTTGATCCTATTCTAATTCAGATTCAGAATCCGAATTGCTGCATGATGCATTAATTACCATCAAGCAGACTTCTTTAGCTTTTGCTTCTTCTTTATCTTCACTTGAACTGGATGAAGATTTAGTTTCTGTATCACACCAAGTTTCAGCAACAAAGTCATTCTCCTTCTGATTGTGTTTAGAAGGTTTGCTTGAATACTTCTTGGAGTCTTTATCCTTCTTCTTGTCCTTCTTTTGATTTTCAGGGCACTCTGGAAGAATGTGTCCCGATTTCCTGCAACCATAATAAACAATTTTTTAGTTGGTGTTTTGTCATACCTTGGTTTGTCTTTATTCCTAGAAAATCTTTTCTTGAAGTTTTCTCTAGCCATCTTGTAGAATCTCTTTGCCAGTAGACAGATGAGCTCTTCATTCTCAGGTATTTGTTCTTCCTCTTCAGTTGCTTGAAAAGCAATGTTATTTTCATTCTTTACTAAAGATAGAGTTACGTGTTCAGTTTCTCTAGTTTTGATGAGCTGATCATAAGATTTGAGCTTGCCCAACAAAGTCTCTATTGAGATTTCATTGACACTTATGGCTTCTCTGATTAGCCAGATTCTTGAATCTCATGTGCTAGGGAAACACATTAGAATTTTGTCATTGACTTCTGTCATTGTAATGTCCTTCTCCAAGGTTTTCAGCTTATTGATTATGAGACTGAGTATTGTGTACATTTCAGCAACAGATTCCATTTCACCCTTTTTGAAATTCTTATATTGAGAAATCAAGTGAGATCTTCTGTCTTTTCTCTTATCTGTTGATCCAGCAACCATGATAGTGAGGGAGTCCTAGATGTCTTTTGCTGAAGTGCATTCAACAACTTTTTGGAAAATATCATCAGACATTGTTTGGGCTAAAATGTTCATAGCCATTGCATCAGCAATTTTTGTTTTTTTCTAGGCTTCTGTCTTTTCTGGAAGCCGTACAATACTGATGCTTGTTGTTGCAAGTGGAAGAGGTGGTCCCGTCGAGATAAAATTGTCTATATCTTCATCAATAGAATTCAAGTATAATCTTATCCTTGCTTTCCTCAATGCAAACTTATTAAGATTGCATGTAGGAGGTGTAATGCTTGCATGCTCTTTATTTTGTTCCATGACAAAATAAAACTCTAAGTAAAGTAAGATATATCAAGATCTTGTTAGTTCAGGTGTTAGCCTGTAAAACAACTAACCTCCCTCTAATACCAATTTAAAGTGAGGGATAAATCTATTTTACACTAGAGGGCGGTGAATAGTGTATATTAAAACTTTTGATTTGTTTTTAAAGTAGTTTAGAAAATTAAGTGATATTTATATATAGATAGACAGATTAAAAGTCACAACACACAATTAAAAAGAAAAGCATCAAACACAGATAACATAAGGAATTTTATAGTAGTTTCCCAATAAATCTCGGTACGTCTACTCTTCTACAACCCTGGTAGGAATCCACTACAAGTTTTTGATCAGGTGCCCTGCCACCAGAAGATCTATTTTCTAAGGGAGATCTAGCAACCCTTTGAGCTTTTGATCGGTGCCCAAAAACTAAGTTTAAGTCTTTTGATCAGGTGACTTAGGAACCAAGAGGTTAACCTTTGAAGGGAGTTATAACCCTGTACATAGTTTAGGAAGTTTATAAAAAATTAATGTTGTCGTATCTTTCAAATATCTATGAGTAGACTGAGTGGATTGATGTTGCAAAAAGCTACCCCTGAGTTAAGTAGAATTTGTGATCAAGGGACAAGAGCTTTTCTTCAGGGTGTAGGCCTTCTTTAGTGTTGTTTCTCTCCTGTAGAACTTTCAGACAGATATGAAATGTGTTGTCTCTTGGAGAGTCTGAAGCAGAATGAAGGTATCTCTATCTTATTTTTGTGTCTCTGAGTCAGTAACCCGTTTGAAGCAGCAATCTTTTGAATTTATAATCTTTGCGAAAAATTCAAACATTTGAATTAAAACCATTCTGAAACGCCTGTAGAATCTTTGAGAATTGTAACATCCTAGGTAATAAATTAGAATTAAAATCTTTGATAAATCCATATTTAATGCTACCTGAAACGACTATATTCATTTAGACTATTTAGCATTAAATATCAGAGTTGTAACTGATGTAATTAAGCTTAAGTAATCATTCTGCCTTCTGAAATTTCGAAACTGCCTGAACGTCAAACTGAGTAAGGAATTCGTCGACCTGAGCTTGACCTTCATCAAATAGAGCTTGGATGAACTGAGCAATACATTCGTCGAGCTGAGCTGTGCTTTCGTCGAGCTGAGCCTGAAGTTCATCGAACTGAGGTTGGCTTTCGTCGAGCTAAGATTTTGAGCTGAGAACAAAGTTCATCGAATGGAGCTTAGCATTCGTCAAGCTAAACTCAGAGTTAGAAAATTGGGTTCGTCGAACTGAGCTCATTGTTCGTTGAACTGAGCTCGACGTTCGTCGAACTGAATTTTGCGTTCGTCGATTTGGATTTCTCTAGAAATCTTCTGAATTAGCAACCCTGGAAATAATCTTATGATCCTTAGTCTATACAAGTTTGGTCAATCTAATCATCCTAAACAAATAATAGTGATCCTATCCCAAATCAGTAATAGGGTTCCAATATGTGCGAACACAAAAACCTGTCTGTAGCAACCACCCAAGCTCACTTACTGTTCATTCAATTGTAAAGTTGATGTGACCGGGATCCTATTTATAGACTTAGAGAGGAGTGTGATCACTGCCCTAGCTGATAGTATCACTGCCCTTTCTCTAGGCGAGCACTGAGAGTATCCGCCAAACCGCGGACATAATGTCTGCAAGCCTCGTCACCGCGTCAAGATAGACAACTAGTTCACGACACCAGCAGACCCTGTGGAAATACCACCAGTCCGCACACTAGCGGACAAAGCTCCAGTCTGCACACACTTGCGGACATTACTCCAGTCCGCAGACTCCAAGCCCTCAACTGAAGCACACAAGGCTGATAGATGCCGAACTCGACGGATAAAAAAAGCAGTCTGTGCTAACCGCGTGACTTCCCGGACTGAGCACACTTGGACTTAGTACAAAACCAGACCAAGACCATACCACTAGTCATCCCTGGTACGAACACAACACCAGTGGATAAATGACCAGTCTGCACAAAATGTCGGACTTTAGAACCAGTCCGCACAAACCGGCGAACTGCGAGTATAACCATCCTATCCACCCGATTACCTTCATGGAATAAACTGCCTGCCACTCCTTTGCCAACATAGTAAGATGCCATTACTGTCGGCACAAACCGTGCAGACAGATCACCCAGGCCGCCACTTTCAGATCAAAAATTTCAACACTCCCCCTTGAATTGAGAATTGGAAACCAACTATAGTACTCCACATAATCGTGTAAATGACCCCTTCTATGGCGACTTCGTAAAGATGTCTGCGATGTTTTCCTCGCTCCGCACATGTCCAACCACATGAGACCCCTCCAACATCTTCTCCCAAATGAAATGGTGCTCAATATAAATATACTTGGTCCATGAGTGACAAGTTGGATTATTAACCAGTTTAAGGACACTCTCATTGTCACTGCATAGCAGAGTGGGACCCCACACTTCTTCATAGACATCCTCTACTAGCCTCCTAAGCCTGATGGATTTCCGAGCTGCCGATGTCGAAGCCTTGTACTCCACTTCTGTAGTAGAGACGGACATAAAATTCTGCTTCTTGCTGTACCATGAGATTCCCGCTGATCCACATGCAAAGACATAACCAGAAGTCGACTTTCGGTCATCTAAATCTTCTCCATAATCAGCATCTATGTAACCGTGCATGTTGAAGCTCGTGTCTCTCCATAAAGGAGACTCATATCAAAAGTGGTCTTCACGTACTTCAGAATGCTCTTCACCGCCACCAAATGAGGGTTCTGATGTTCTGCCATATGCCGAATTACTCGGCCAACATCATAAGCAATGTCTGGCCGTGTAATCGTCAAGTAAATAAGTCTCCGAACCAGAGCCTGGAACACTAAAAGATATGGAAGTATCCTCCCCTCATCTCATTGAAGCTTGATGCCAACATCAACTGGAGTAGAGCTACTCTTCCACTCCCACATGTCGAACCACTAAACGATCCATTCCACATATCCCCTTTGTGAACGAGTATGTCACTCTCTTTCGTCTCCACCTCGAGTCCAAGGAAGTGGTGGAGCTCACCCAAGTCCTTCATCTCGAACCGAATAGCTAGCTCTTCCCTGAGCCTAGCTACCTCCTCCTTGGAGTTTCCTGTGATGATCATGTCATCCACATATAACAGCACCAAGATATGAAGCTCCCACTCTTCTTGAAGAATAGGATCGAATCTGAATCAGAGGGAAAATAACTGCAGAACTAGAGGTATTCTGTGATCTTCCCGTACCATGCCTATGGAGCCTTCTTCAATCCATAAAGAGCCTTTCGTATCTTGCAGATGTATCCTGGATAATCTTTAGACATGTATCCCGATGGCTGAACCAAGAAGATGTCCTTATAAATTTCCACATAAAGAAAAACATTTTTTACGTCCAGCTGCCATATCTTCCAACCTTGGCAAGCAGCCAAGGCCTTCACCACCCGTACTGAAGTCATTTTTGCTACAGGACTAAACGTCTCATCGTAGACTTCTTCGTACGATTGAGAGAACCTTCGAGCTACAATGCAAGCCATGTACCGCTTGATGCTCCCATCCGCCTTCTTCTTCATCTTATACACCCACTTACATGTCACAGGAGTAATGTCTTCGACCTTGGGCATAAGGTCACACGTCTCGTTTTTCCTGAGGGCAGCCATCCCTCATCCATGACGTTATCCCACTCCTTGACTCTAGTGGCGTCTTCAAATCTACAAGGCTCTCTCTCGTCCAGAGGGCATGTGAAGAAACAAAAGATGAAGCTCACCACATTTCCTTCGCTATAACGAGCTGGTGGTTTGATGGACCTCCTTGATCTTCGAAGAGTCTGACCGTTGCTGACCACCTCCGCCGCTTCTTCTGAACCAGCTCCATTCCCGGGCAAACTAAGAGTTTCGCTCCCCCTACTTTCTGAACCAGAAGTGTAACATCCCAATTCACGCTAGACCCCTCATACGCACTTTTAAGTCAGGAGAGTTTACTTGGTGTAACGCCCCAAAATGCAAAAGAGCGACGGGAGGAATTTTGAGCAAAGTCTGGGACTTGGTAGAGGTCACACGGCTTGGGACATAGGCGTATCCCAGGGGCTTGTCGTGCTCAGGCTCGATGATGGCCGTGTGGTTGATTAAATTGCTGTCGACGATCATCGAACTGCGAACAGGGCCTGAGACATGGGCGTGTCCCAGGCCGTATCCTACTATAGTAGTTGGCCGAGTTAGGTCAGGGGAGAAACACGGCCTGTAACCCAGGCATGTTCGGGCCTGACATGGGCATGTAAAATTCGACATGGGCGTGTCGAAAGCCCGTGTTCTCCTTGGGTTGGTGTTGGTCCTGTGTCGATGGAGGAACACGCCCCGCTATATGGGCATGTACTGGTTGACACAGGCGTGTCAAGCCTGACACGGACGTGTCGAGAGCCCGTATTCTTTTCGGGACGCGATGGTTTCGGCGTAGAATGAGGCACACGGCCTTAGACACGGGCATGTCACAAGCCGTGTTCGGCCCAGGTTTTGGATTTTAAGTGCGAATCGTGGCCATCCATTTCCTTATTTTGGGATCCAACGGCTCAGGGCTATTCTTGCTGGGATATACCCGGGAATAGGGCTTAGAAACCCTCATTCTATTTGGGTTTTCTATTTTTAAAGTTCTAGAGAGAGGGCAGAGCAAGGAAGAAGAAGTAAGAGAGATCCGACCACCGACGGAGCTTCAGAGCCCCAAATCGCAAGACGAGTTCGGATCAATGAAGGCGAGGACATTGCGGTGCTTTTCATCTGCATAGATCTTCATGGCGACAAAGAGGAATGCTAGGGTAACGATTCTCATCTTGGACATGTGAAGTCCTCTTTTCCCTTGCATAGGAATCCCGCTCTCGTGAGTTTGTGGTTAGTGTGAGTTGTTCCTTCGGATAGACATGAATAGTCCCCGTTGTTTTACATGTAGGGTCCGTAATCGAGAAACGGACATATGCATGATGTGTGAAGCCTACCCGGACAAGTTGGTCTGGATAGGTGATGTTGCATTGCATGTATGGCTGGAGAATACTTCGCGCAGTTGTTTGTTTTCAGGTTTTATACGTGGTAGATTACAACAGGGAGCCTTGGGGACTAACTCCGAGGTGCACTCAGAAAACTGGGCAGAGACGTGATTCTGCCAACTTGGTGGCCTGGGAGCCAACTTGTACATAACTAGGTTATGTAAAGTGTGTGATCGAATTGGGACTCAGGGAAGCTTGACCCGCGCAGACGGCTTAAATTGACGTTGCGGTGTGAGCAACGGGTTAGGCAGAACCGTACCCGGTATATGTGGTTCGGTTAAAGAGACCTAAGGTACATGAAACTTACCGTTGGCATAGATGGAGGGTCTTAGGCAGTGTCCAGAAAGACCGTAATGCTCACGAGAAATTTCCGTCCAAGGGGCGGTGGTGAGACCCCGGACTTTGACTGGGTTTACCGAGAATGTTCTTTGAGAGCACGGGGTGTGTGGCCGTGCAAGCCTACGCCTGTGATGATGTGTTAATTTTCTCGTATATGGCAATGCTAATAAAGTGCAGGGAATGATCATCTCCGCCCCGAGTTTAGGGGTGAGATCATTATAATTTGGTCAGCTTAGCTGACCGTTACTTTTGTTTTCCACCGCTCGGTGGATTGTTCCTTGCAGATGCTGCGGAGCCTAGTGGTAAATAACGGGCAAAAGCCCATGTTGCTGAGCCGGCCCTTGAAGGCCTTATTTTGAGTGTTCTCTTTTTTTCTCATGTATGACCGGCCTGCGTGCCGAGGTTTGGAAGATACTTAAATTTGAGAAAACTATTGTAAGGCCATATGGCCATGTACTTTTGTATTTCTACGTTCATTCCTGTTGGGTTTTGTGTAGTGGACATTCATGCTTTTAGTTAGGTTCTTAATTTGCAGCTTTTAAATTGCTTCTGCTACAATGTACTCTGCGTAGGACGTTGATTATTGGTATGATGGTTTCCATTGCGTAACCTTACGAACTATCTGTGGTATATGGCGTCGTGCCCCGACTAGACCTACTGTTATATGCTATGCGACGGACAGGTGGTGTTACACTTGGGCCAAGGGAGTGCTGGCTGATAGGATTGCACTCGAGTGTGGGAGGTGAAGTAAGTACAGAGTAGGATATGGGTAGTGACATGGGCGTGTCCCTACCCGTATGGTTCCCTGGTGTCTCTGCGTCTTCTTTTTGAAATCTCCAGAGAAGGACAAGGGTAGTGACACGGGCGTGTCCCTACCCATGTGTATATATACTTTGAGCAGAGCTTGACTAACAACATCGGCCGTGTTCCTCCCGAGCAGGACATGGTTATTGACATGGGCGTGTCCCTACCCATGTGTGCCCAAGCTACAGCTCGACGATTCATCGAGCAGAGCTCGATGAATCGTCGACCATATTCCTCCCGAGCATGACACGAGTAGAGACACAGGCTTGTCCCTACCTCTGTAGTTCAATTTCCGGTTAGGGCGAACTTTCCGGCCACTTCGTTTCGAAGGGACTCATTTACTAAGTTGATTGGTGGTCCAAAGATATGCCGACAGGTATCTATGCAGTTGTCAAACTTCTCACATGAAAATGGGAGAAAACCCTAGCCATTTCTAGTCTTCCTTCCAGGCCATTTGATGTAAGAAACTGTTGGAGTGGAAGAAGGTGTTGGAGCCGATCTTCTTCCCGTGAAGAACTAACACCGACCGAGGAGAAGAAGATATCGCCGAGAAGGGTGACAAGATCCATGGTCGGAACTGCCGGAAATGAGGTGAGCTTCCTACCCTTTCCCTTGGTGCTAGATTTTAGTTATTTCTAAGAGAGATATCAACTCAAAAGAGTCTTGATTTGTGAGAAGAAGGTTTCTAGGAAAAGGCCATGCTAGGACTTGTGTCCTAGGAGTCTGTGTCTTCGACCTTTCCCTCACTTCGAATGCAGTTTGTGGACTGGTTTCGTGAAGAGAAGTGCCTTATGAGTGTGAATAAGGGAGGAGAAATTCTGGATGTTATTCGAAAGTTTGGTTGACGGAAGAAGACAAACTAATGTCGTCCAATCTGCTTTAAGATGGGCGCAGAAATATGCTTTCTACGTGTAGCAGCCTTCGAGGCCGTTTCCAGACATGATGAGGCTAGATCTTGGCTTTTGACTAAACACGAAAGTCATATCCCTTGGAAATATCTTTCCAACGAGTGGTTAAATGCCTTCACCAGATTCTTGTAGCCTAGGGAATTCCCATTTGAAATTGCTGTACAATAGTTATTCCTGCTCATGTAATTTTCGTGTTTATTTTGTATCAGCTTTGGGTTTGGTAGAAAGGTCGTAGTACATTATCGTTAACGTTTTGTGGAAATGTAGTCCAAAGGTGGTTGTGTTAATAACATTTGTCAGATAGATCCCTAATGAATAAATGATGTGGAAAATTAACTTGATCGAGGTGATGTGGTGGAGGTAGAGAACAAATAGATTTACGAGTTGGCATGATGGGAATGATTTAAATATGTGAAATAATGAGGACATACTTGACAGTGTAATGAGCTGAATAATGATGAGTTTGGCTTGATTATGTTGTATATAATTGGTAATGGCTGTTACGAATAAATGGTTGTGGTCCTTGGATGAAGGATGTAAGTGAGGGTGTTTGACCGCAATGGTTTGGAAATCCTGTGAGGAGACAGAAATGGACGGTTGTGCTTGGCCCTTAGTGTTCATTCCTGAGGCTCCTTCCGTGCCAAGTGGGCAGTTGGGCTTGGTCCTTTGTGTTCATTCCTGAGACTCCTTCCGTGACACGATGATGTGAAATTGCATGTGTTGTGAGTCGACACGCGATGTCGTAATCCTGGGTTAAGGATAGTGTGACAGGTCTAAGGGCTCGCCAGTCGTCACACAGACGGGAGTTGACAGATAGACTTTGGGAGGTTGGGCTCGGTCCTCGGTGCTCTTTCCCGGGGCTCCTTCCATGCCAAGTGAACGGTTTTGCTTGGTCCTCGTGCTTTTTCTGACACTCCATCTGGGTCACAACATAGGCCAGTTCGGAGATTGGTTCTCGGTGCACATCTACCCGAGACTCCCGCAGAGCCGCAGTACGCAGGTGAGCTTCCCTGTTGTGTTCTTAGCGTTGAGGTGTATGGATAACTAGGCTTGGTAGTGTGGATGCCTGCCTAGTAGTGGAGATGCCCGCTCTACTGTCACCGCCAGACCATGACGGTTGACGCCTGAGACGTTAGCTATCTTCTTCAAAAGTGGGAACTACAAGTCTGTGTCGACATAGCAGTTTCATGTGTATGATCATGGGTGAGTCATTGCATAACATTCATGTCATTACATTGCATTGCATACACAAGTTCCTCATCGTATAAGTTTGTATGGGCACTCTTATACGATGAGTTACTTTACTATTCAGCCGATCCTTAACTTATAAGTTTGTATGAGCATTCTTATAAGTTAAGTTACTTTCCTGTTGTAGATCTATATGCTTAGATAGATTGATATAGCTTGAGTAGAATTGCTAATAGAATGCTAATAATATTGTGTTACATTACTTCTATTGTACTCTTGACATGTATTCTTACTCCACTTGCTTGTACTACTGCTTATGTAAATATATTGTACTCTTGATCCCTTCTCCGCCCAGTGCCGAGGAGTCACCGAGGGAGCGGATGTGATAGCCACTTAGTCCGTTTTGACTAACGGTTGCTATGTCTTCCTTTTTAGGAGGAAACCTTGCAGATAGGACAGCAGCAGGTCATACAGCAGGACAGCCAGGCCAGGATGACGGGACCTGAAGAGACGGTGCCTTCGATACTGTTAGTGACCGATGTGAGTTGAGAGACTCAGGATGTAGCCCCTTTTGGTCAAGTTTTACCCGTACATACTCTGATATTTTAGGAGCTTGTTGTAGCTTCTTTTCTTGATGTACTTTTGAACTAATTTACTTATTTGTGGATTTACTTCTATTTCATATTCTTGGTTAGGTTGGTATTGGATGATATTGTTTAATGGTCGGCATAATAGGCGACTTGTGGTGCAGAGCAACACGTGCGTTGGTGCCACCGCAAGGTGGCTGTTCTGGGCATAAGACTCCCCTCGGCCGTGTTCTGTGTTTCGGGAGGGGGGATCTTATAAATGGCATCATCTTGCTATGATCCTGAACTATAGAAGTCATTCAACAATGGTGCAACTCCCGTTCGATTAGCCAGTTTGGGGACCAACTGACTTAGCGGAAGCAGTGATGTGCCCATATGTAATTCACACTAAGTATGCCCAATTTTGATCTTATGATTAGCCAACATATCACTAGTTTTGTACAATACGTATAGGTCCCAGCGCTAGTAGAGCCAGTAGGGTGCACTCCTGCCCCTTCTGTACCTACTCAGTTCCAACAATCAGAAATGGGATAAACGCTCACGGCCATCCTGGATGCCTTTAGGTCGCAGCAGACTCCAGTGCAGCCACAGGCTCCGGGCTCAAATTGGTTGAGCACTTTCCGAGCACTCTCCCCTCCTGCCTACCTTGGGATAGAGTTGACATTGCATACGGAGGAATGGCTTGATACGGTGCAAGAGTTATTGGGAGGAATTCGTTGCCTAGCCAGCATGGTTGTAACATTGGCAGTGTCCGTCCTGGAATTGCACACCAAGAGGTGGTGGAAGTCCCTCATGGGCTCCACCTTTCAAGGGCTAGTTTATCCGGAGATTAGCTTGAGCGTGTTCTCAGGAGTCTTTTTAGAGCACTACATTCCCTCGTCTGCTCGAGATGAACTCGTAGAGATATTTTTACAGCTGAAGCAAGGATCGAAGTTGGTTACGGAGTATAAACGAGAGTTCCAACATCTCGTAAGATTTGCCGACTCATATGACTTGGATGACAGAGGACACGCTAAGCGCTTGTACAAAGGGCTGCGGGACCCCCAAAGGCAGGACCTTTTGTTTATAGCGGACTCCAGCTTGGCTGAAATAATTGACATGGAGAAGAGGCTAGAAGCAGACCACTTGGGAAGTGGTAAGAGACCTGCTGAGGGCGTGATGGAAGCCGGCCCAAGCAATAAAAGGAGACATGACTACAGAGGAGGAAGAGGGCATCAGAGAGGTGGCAGACATTTCCACCGAAATTTTAGAATGGAACACCCGGATCCACAGCCGCCAACATTGCCTCCACCTCCACAGCTTCAACAGTTTCAACAACCCGAGGGGCAGAATGAGCGAGTGTGCTTCCAATGAAACCAACCTTGCCACATCCGATGTTACTGCCCGCAACTGTTTGGGAATGCTCCTCTTGCTCTCCCTCAGGCAGCTCCAAGCGGGCGAGGATATATGCGTGGTCAAGGACGAGGACCATGAGGAGGAAACCCCGGACCTGCTCGGAATCAAGTGTTCACGCTGGACATGACACAGGAGTGGAACCCTCAGGAGGTGATTGTAAGTATGTTACAGTTAGTCATCAAATCTTCATTATTAACCATAAGTTGCTTAAGATGTACTAAAAATCTAGCTTTGAGTATTGCTATTGGTACATAGGCACCGTGGTGGTCGGAGGGAAACCGGCGTATACATTATTCTATACAGGTGCCTCACACTCGTTTGTGTCTGCGAACTTCATTAAAGACCTACAAGAAGTGCAATACTTCACTGGTATTGCTCGACAAGTTGTTCGATCAATTGGTAGGAGCGCATTGGATTTCCAAAGTTGGATTTGCGCTCGGGGTATTATCAGTTGAGGATACAAGGGGAGGACATTCAGAAAACAGCTTCCAGCTCAAGGTATGCTTTGTACGAGTTCACCGTGATGCCGTTTGGGCTCACAAATGCGTCTTCAGCTTTTATGAGTTTGATGAACAAAGTGTTCGAGCCTCATCTAGACATCTTCGTCATCATTTTCATCGATGACATTTTGGTTTACTCAAAGACGGAGGAACAGCATGTCGAATATCTGACCTTGGTACTGAGGAAGCTAAAAGAGCACGCCTTGTTTGCCAAGTTCAGCAAGTGCGAATTCTGGCTCCAAGAAGTGGCCTTCTTGGGCCATGTGATCAGTGGGGCTGGACAAGCTGTGGATCCAGCCAAAGTGCGTGCCGTGAGTGAGTGGTCGCCCTTGAAGTCTGCAACCGATGTGCGGAGCTTCCTTGGACTTGCCGGGTATTATCGCAAGTTTGTAAAAGGGTTCTCAAAGATTGCCCTTCCTCTTACTACCATGACAAAGAAAGGTGTGTCATATGAGTGTACACCCTAGTGCGAAACTGCGTTCCAGGAACTAAAAGATAGACTTACCTTTGCCCCCATCCTAGCACTTCCATTTGGGAAGGAAGGATTTCAAGTTTAGACTGATGCATCTTATCAAGGGGTGGGAGCAGTACTGATTTATCACGCTCATGTAATTGCTTATGCCTCAAGGCAACTAAAGAAGCATGAACACAGCTTTCCAGTTCACAATTTAGAATTGGGGCAGTGTTGTTCTCTCTGAAAGTTTGGAGACACTACCTATAAGGAGTCTTTTGAGAGATATTTTTGCACCACAAAAATCTAAAGTATGTTCAATTCAGAAGGAACTGAATTTGAGACAGAGGTGCTGGTTGGAGTTTTTGTGCGATTATGAGTTCACCTTGAACTACCACCCCGGAAAAGCAAACTCGGTGGCTGATGCATTGAGCAGAAAAGTACCAGACTCGAGACCTGAGTCTCGGTTGATGAGGATGGAATTAGCTCGAATGCTCGAGGAAATGGAGATCACTTTGGTATAAAAGGTTCCATTGGAAAAGTATACGGAGTACCTGGCGACCATGAGTATAGTCTGCGATATTCGGGACTGAATCCGGGCAGAGTAAGGAAAAGATGGTGCTCTTGCCCTCGTGATTAAATCAATTGAGGGTGGATCCACCGAAGATTGTACACTAAAAGACGACCTCGTTTATTTTCGTGGATGGCTCTACATTCCTAAGGGCGGTAAAATTCAGGAATATATCTTTAGAGAGGCGCATTGCACTCAATATTCTATGCATCCCGGGATTGCCAAGATGTACGCCGACTTGCGGAAGACCATGTGTTGGCTGGGAATGAAGAGGGATATTAGATATTTTGTTACGCACTGCGAGGCTTGTCAAAGGGTGAAGGAGGAATGCAAGAGACCTGGTGGATTATTACAGTCTTTGCTCATCCCCGAGTGGAAGTTCGAGGATGTTTCCATGGACTTCGTCCATGGATTGCCTCGCTCACGCTCAGGGAATGATTCGGTGTGGATAATCATTGACCACTTAACAAAGGTAGCCAGGTTTATACCTATGAAGAAAGAAGCTCATGTGGTTGTCTTGGTACGCCTCTTTGTGGAGAAATTTATAAGGTATCATGGCGTGCCAAAGACAATTGTTTCTGACCGGGATGGACAGTTTACCTCAAAGGAATGGAAAGCCGTACAGGCATATTTTGCCTCGTGCCTTACGTTTAGCACAACATTTCATCCTCAGAAGGATGGGCAGTCTGAGAGGACCATCAGAACGTTGGAGGACCTATTGAGATTGTATGTGTTGGATAGAGGAGAACCGTGGGAAAGACTCTTACCCTCATGGAATTCTCCTATAACAACAATCATCATGCCAGCATCGGAATTGAACCCCATGAAGCCCTTTACGGAAGAAGGTGTAAAACCCTCTTATCACGGGTGCAAGATGAAGACCCAAAGGTTTTAGGAATCGAGTACATCGATGACACTGATGTGGTTGTTAAACTAATACGGGACCGCATGCTTGAGCCTCAAAGTCAGCAGGCTAAATATTATAATGCAAAGCACCGAATGGTAGAATTTTAGGTGGGTGACAAAGCGTTCCTGAAAATTCGGCCGATGCATGGAGTGCCACTGGTACGTGGTGTGAAAAAGCTCAGCCCAAGGTACATTGGGCCTTACACAAAATTGGAAAGAATTGGCCCTTTGGCCTACCAGTTGGAGTTACCACCAGAGCTGGAGAACCTTCATGATGTATTCCATGTGTCGTCTCTCCGGAAGGCGCTGTTGCGGCCCGATCGACATATTTCCACCATTGATGGAGCAGTAGCAACCGATAGATCTATACGAGTAGAGCCGGTGCGGAGAGTAGACAATGTGACAAGGAGTTTGCACCGCAAGAGTGTTCCATTGGTAAAGGTGTTGTTGTCTAACCATGGGAAGGAGGAGTACACATGGGCGCTGGTGGACTTGATGCAAAAGCGCTACCCGGAGTTGTTTCCTCAAGGTAATTTCAAAAGCATATTTTATTTTATTTTATGCTTTTACCTTCCCAAAGCCTTAGCCTGATTTCGGGGACGAAATCTTTTTATTTTGTTTATTGGATTAGTAACATCCCAATTCACGCTAAACCCCTGGTGCGCACTTTTAGGTTAGGAGAGTTGACTTGGGCTCAGGGAGTGCTGGCTGATAGGCTTACACTCGAGTGTGGGAGGTGAAGTAAGTCCAGAGTAGGACACGGGTAGTGACACGGGCGTGTCCCTACCCATGTGGTTCCCTGGTGTCTCTGCATGTTCTTTGTAAAATCTCTAGAGAAGGACACGGGTACTGACATGGGCGTGTCCCTACCTATGTGTATGTATTATTCGAGCAGAGCTCGACTAATAATGTCGACAATGTTCCTCCCGAGCAGGACACAGGTAGTGACACGGGCGTGTCCCTACCTGTGTGTTTCCAAACTATAGCTCGACGATTTGTCGAGTAGAGCTCGACGAATCATCGACCGTGTTCCTCCCGAGCACGACACCGGTAGAGACACGAGAGTGTCCCTTCCCGTGTGTGTGTATCCAAGCAGCTCGAGGATTCATCGAGCGGAGCTCGAAGAATCGTCGACCACATTCTTCCCGAGCAGGACATGGGTAGTGACACGAGCGTGTCCCTACCCGTGTAGTTCAATTTCGGGTTTTGGCAAACTTTTCGGCCTCGTCGTTTCGAAGGGACTCATTTACTGAGTTGATTGGCGGTACAAAGATAGGCTGACACGTGTCTATGCAGTTGCCAAACTTCTCACATGAAAAGGGGAGAAAACCCTAGCTGTTTCTAGTCTTCCTTCCAAGCCATTTGTTGTAAGAAACTGCTAGAGCGGAAGAAGGTGCTGGAGCCGATCTTCTTCCCGTAAAGAACGAGGAGAAGAAGATGCCGCTGAGAAGGGTGACAAGATCCATGGTCGGAACCGCCGGAAATGAGGTGAGCTTCCTACCCTCTCTCTTGGTGCAAGATCTTTAGTTATTTCTAAGAGAGATATTGACTCAAAAGAGTCTTGATTTGTGAGAAGAAGGTTTCTATGAAAAGGACATGCTAGGACTTGTGTCCTAGGAGTTAGAGTCTTCAACCTTTCCCTCACTTCGAATACAGTTTGTGGACTAGTTTCGTGAAGAGAATTGGCCTTATGAGGGTGAATAAGGGAGGAGAATTTTGGATGTTATTTGAAAGTTTGGTTTAGGGAAGATGACGAATTATTGTCGTCCGATATGCTTTAAGATGAGCGCAGAAATTTGCTTCCTGTGCGCAGCAGCCTTTGAGGCCATTTCCAGACATAATGCGGCCAAATCTGGGCTTTTGACAAAACATGGAAGTCATAGACCTTGGAAATATCTTTCCAATGAGTGGTTAAATGCCTTCACTGGATTCCTGTAGCCTCGGGAATTCCCATTTGAAATTGATATACAATAGTCATTCCTGCTCATGTAATTTTCGTGTTTGTTTTGTATCGGCTTTGGGTTTCGTAGAAAGGTCGTAGTACATTATCGTTAAAGTCTTGTGGAAATGTAGTCCAAAGGTGGTTGTATTAATAACATTTGTTAGATAGATCCCTAATAAACAAATGATGTGGAAAATGTACTTTATCGAGGTGATGTGGTGGAGGTAGAGAACGAATGGATTTATGAGTTGGTATGATGGGAATGATTTAAATATGTGAAATAATTAGGACATACTTGACAGTGTAATGAGTTAAATAATGATGAGTTTAGCTTGATTATGTTGTATATTATTGGTAATGGCTGTTACGAATAAATGGTTGTGGTCCTTGGATGAAGGATGTAAGTGAGGGTGTTTGACCGCACTGATTTGGAAATGCTGAGAAGAGATAGAATTGGATAGTTGGGCTTGGCCCTTGGTTTTCATTCCCGAGGCTCCTTTCGTGCCAAGTGGGCGGTTGGGATTGTTCCTCGGTGTTCATTCCCGAGGCTCCTTCCGTGCCACAATTATGTGAAATTTCATGCGGTGTGAGTCGACACGCGGTGTCACAATCCTGGGTTAAGGATAGTGTGGCAGGTCTACGGGCTCGCCATTCGTCACACCGACGAGAGTTGACAGATAGACTTTGGGCGGTTGGGCTTTGTCCTCAGTGCTCTTTCCCAGGGCTCCTTCTATGCCAAGTGAACGGTTGGGCTTGGTCCTCGTGCTTTTTCCGATGCTCCTTCCGGGTCACAACATAGGCCAGTTTGGGGCTTGGTGCTCGGTGCACATCTAGCCGAGACTCCTGCTGAGCCGCAGTATGCAAGTGAGCTCCGCTGTTATGTTATTAGCATTCAGGCGTATGGAGGCCTAGGCTTAGTAGTGTGGATGCCCACCTAGTAGTGGAGATGCCCGCTCCACTGTCACCGCCTGGCCACGATGATTGATGCCTGAGAGGTTAGCTAACTGCTCGAAAAGTGGGAACTACAAGTCTGTGTCGACATAGCAGTTGCATGTGTATGATCATGTGTGAGTCATTGCATAGCATTCATGTCATTACATTGCATTACATACACAAGATCCTCATCATATAAGTTTGTATGGGTACTCTTATACGATGAGTTACATTACTATTGAGCCGATCCTTAACTTATAAGTTTGTATGGGCATTCTTATAAGTTAAGTTACTTTGCTGTTGTAGATCTATATGCTTAGATGGATTCATATAGCTTGAGTAGAATTGCTAATAGAATGCTAATAATATTGTTTTACATTACTTCTATTATACTCTTGACATATATACTTACTCCACTTGCTTGTACTACTGCTTATGTAAATATATTGTACCCTTGATCCCTTCTCCGCCCGGTGCCGAGAAGTCGCCGTGGGAGCTGATTTGATAGCCACTTAGTCT
Source organism: Platanthera guangdongensis (assembly GCA_039583875.1). Lineage (NCBI taxonomy): Eukaryota > Viridiplantae > Streptophyta > Magnoliopsida > Asparagales > Orchidaceae > Platanthera > Platanthera guangdongensis. Next base: position 136,797,545 of record CM077147.1, read on the forward strand.
TTTTGACTAACGGTTGCTACGTCTTCCTTTTTAGGAGGAAACCCCGCAGACAGGATAGTAGGAGGTCATACAACATAACAGCTAGGCTAGGATGATAGGGCCTGAAGGGACGGTGCCTTCGATGCCGTCAGTGACCGATGTGAGTTGAGAGATTCATGATGTAGCCCCTTTTGGGCAAGTTTTACCTGTACTCTGATATTTTAGGAGCTTGTTGTAGCTTCTTTTCTTGATGTACTTTTGGACTAATTTACTTGTGTGTGGATTAACTTCTATTTCATATTCTTTGTTGGGTTGGCATTGGATGATATTGTTTAATGGCCGGTAGAATAAGTGGCTTGTGGTGCAGACTAACACGTGCGTTAGTGCCACCGCAAGGCAGCTGTTCTGGGCATAAAACTCCCCTCGGCCGTGTTCTATATTCCGGGAGGGGGGGGGGGTTCTTACAAGAAGCCTCCGCTCTGGATCTAGAAACCCCTGGAGCTCCTGGTGAAACAGGTAGCTCCACTAGAAGATCATCATTAACCTCCTCCTGCCCGCCATCTGACCTACTTTCCTGTAGCTCCACAGAAGAGCCACCTTCAGATGACGTCAATTCATCAAAGATCAAGTCTCTCGAGATGACGAACTTATTTGTCACTGGATCCATACACTTCCATCCCTTCTTCCGCTCATCATAGCCCACTAAGACAAGCCTCCTTGCCTTCACATCCAACTTTGTCTTGAGAGCATCCGGGACATGTACGTAGCAGGTCGACCCAAACTCGTGAATGTATCCAACTCTAGGCTTCTCCTTAAACATCATCTCATGAGGAGACTTAATGTTTATTGGACTCAGAGGCATCCCATTGATGACATAAGTTGCGCAAGCCATCCCATCTGCCTAAAAAAATCGTGGAATGCCTTTGGCATAAAGCCAACACTTATAGGTCTCCATTAGATGATAGATCTTCCACTCTGCTGCTCCATTTTATTGTGGAGTATGTGCACAAGTGAGCGTTCTCCGGATCCCATACTTTCTGCAGAAGTTAGAGAACTCATTTGAAACAAACTCACCTCCATTATCCGTTCTCAAAGTCTTAATCTGCAGGCCAAGCCGGCCCTCCACCAACACCTTGAACTCCACAAACAAATGGAACACATCCGTCTTCTTCTTCTTCATAAAGTACACCCAAGTGTACCTCGACTAGTCATCAATCAACAATAGCATGTACCAGTTGCCTCTAAGACTGACGGTGATGGTCGGCCCCCATCAGATCACCACGGTTACACTCCAATGGTGCTTTACTCTTGGTCTGTGACTTGTCAAACGGAAGGCGATGAGCCTTTCCATATTGACATCCCATGCAGACATGACCATCGCCAAAGGATGACAACTTAGGCAAGCCTTTCACAAGGCTCTTCAATGTCATAGATTTCCACTTGTCCATCCAAACGTGTCCCAGCAGCTCATGCCAGATAGTTGCACTATCATTGGCCCTCATCCGATCAACATAGGAACTTGTTGATAGCACAAACAAGTCCCTTACCCTTCTCCCTACATGAGCAACGTCAGCCTTTACTACTGTCACGTTGTTGAGAAACTTCACTTCTATTAGATCGAACAGAACGTGATCGCCCACGTCCACCACATTGGTCATTAAGAAGAGGTTCTTTTTTGAAAGTGAGAGTTAGATCTGAAATACTCTAGGGGGGGTGAATAGAGTATTCTTAAAAATTCTTAACAGCTATTACAGCTTTTGCTGTAAATTAAAAGTACAGAAATTAATATAGCTAGCACACAATAAACCTAAAGCACAAGCACAACAAGAACACAAGAAAAAGAGGCAACCAGACGACACAAGAATTTTATAGTGGTTCCCCAACCTGGGTACATCCACTCTTCTACCACCCATGGTCGGAATCCACTCAGATTTTTGATCAGGTGCCTGACACCAATGAGCTTTTCATCAGGTGCTCAAAAACCAACCCAAGTCTTTTGATCAGGAGACTTGCAACTAAGGAATCACTTTTGAAGGGAGATGACAACCCTTTATAGAGGTGGGGGTGAGAGATGATTTTGTCTTCTCTTTCTCAATATAGAACTGAGAAGACTTGTGGATTTAATTATAGCTTATGGCTCCCCCTGAGTTGTAGAATTAATCAGGGAAAAAACAGGAGCTAAGCTTCCGGGTGATATGTCTTCAAACTGAATCCTTGACCAGCAATAATCTTCAGGAACTTCTTTGATAGGTTGAACTGAAGTTGTCCTTTTGAAGTGTCCTGGAGTACTTGAAGAAAGAAGACTCTAGATATATGTATTGTTGTTATTCTTCTTCAGTTGCTGATGAGCTTCTGGTCAAGAGCTTCTGGGTACTAGAGAATGCTTCTTGTTGACAGAGCAGATTGTTCAAGACTGAATGTTTTTCTCTGTGTCTTAGTAATCTCTGTATGTTTCTCAGTAAGTTGTGCTCTGTGTAAAGCTCTCTCAATGATGCCTAATTCTTTCTATCTGTGTCTTTCTATGTGTGTCCGTTATTCTCTTCTTCTCTGTCCTTTAAAAATTTGAATCCATCTGCAATTAATGCTGACAGCCTTGAGAATAACCAACATTGATTTATTTCCCCAACTGTCCCATGGAAAAATGGCAAGCAATAATCCTTGAGAAGACCATAATTAATGCTCCTTCTAACGGTTATAATCAGAGAATGTTAGAGCATTAATTACTCAGGAATTATCGCATTAGAGTGTGGACAGAAGTCCGGAAATAACTAAGTCTGGAATCGTCGAACAGATAGCAAAATTCATCGAACTGAGTCCACAGTTTGTCGAGCTGAGATGTTGAATTCGTCGAGCAGACGGCTTCTGTTTGTCGAGCGGAGTTCCATGATCGTCGAGCTGGAAACATGACTTGCTGTCTCTGGAAGCTTTGCATTTCTGTACTTCAAGTTCGTCAAGCTGAGAACTGGATTCGTCGACCTAAGAACAGACTTCGTCGAGCTGAGGACCACTAATCAGCTACTTGATTACTTTACCCAAAGTGGTCTGAGTTCATCGAGCTGATAATCTGATTCGTCAACTGAAGAAGATTCTGGACTTAGAAAAATTGATAACTTCTGGAATTAGGAAGGTGAAGTAGAGAATCCTGAAATTGTTGACCAGAGAACTAAGTTCGTCGACCTAAGTCTGGAGAATCAATTGAACTTGACATTCTGAAGACTGAGTCCGGAGATCGTCGACCAAAGAATAAGGTTCATCGAGCTAAGTCTGGATAACCTTGAATTCGTCGAACTAAGTCTGGATAACCTTGAATTCGTCGAGCTGAAAAATGATTCTAGAGTTTGAGAGAAATTGATAAACCTTTGGCAATAGAGATGAAGTGGAAGTCCAGACATCGTCGAGGAAAGAATGAAGTTCATCGACCTGAGAACTAGGTTCGTCGACCTGAGTCTAGAGAATAGTCTGGACTTAGAATTCTAAAGGTGGTGTCCAATGATCATCGATCTGTGACTGAAGTTCGTCGAGCTCAGCTCAGAGAATATTTTTCAAAGATCGTCGAGCTGAGAACGACTATCGTCGACTTGAGTTCGACGAACGTCAAACTCATTTTACTTAGTTTCTTGAGAAGTGTCTGAATCTCTGGAAAAACTCTAAGTCTTGAGTCTCTAGCAGTCTGATGATGGCTTGTCCATGTGATGTTGTTACTGAGGACTTGGCCTAGACTCTAGGACACAACTATGACCTTAGTTATACATGTTGGGTCACATCATCCTAAGTTTGTGAACCTAACCCAAATCAAAATAGGGATCCAAAAATCTCTCCCTATTTAGGTGAGGTCACTAATAGACTCAAAATAAAACATAAAGTAAACAAAGTATGAAAAAGATATATCTGGCAGAGATAATTAACACATGCAACAGATATATTTACACAAAAGCTTTATTCAGACAATATGAAATAGTTTAAGAGAGAAAATAGAATTAAAATAGTACATATTTCACTTCTTCTGCTTCTTCTCCTGATGCTTTACATCCTTGCCCTTGTCTCCTGGCTTGGTAAAGATTATTTCCCTGTTTGGATTTAAAGCTTGTTCCATAGTCATTGTCATGTCAACAACCCCTATAATCTTTAGAGATGTAACTCTATGGACCACTGCTTTAGGATGTAATTTCATAAAATCATCAACATTAAAAATTTTGTTATCCTTTTCAAACCTTTTCTGTTCTTCTCTCCTGTATTTGGACATTGTAGTGTATTCAGAAATATCCTTCCCTTCAGCCTTTGCCTTGTTGATCATAGAAAGGCCTACTAGTTCCTAGAACCTGGCCATTTTAGTTGTGTTGGCTGTTTCTGGATATTCATAAGGAACAGGAGGAGAGGTTGATCTTTTAGAACTTTCAGCTTGTTGGTGTTGATGCTGTTGATGTTCTTGTTGCTGTTGATGTTGCTATTGCTGTTGATGTTGTTTTCCTTAAGATTGTTTCCTGTGCTGACTGCTACCAGTGGAAGATCTACCATGATGTCTTTGATAAGTTTGAACAGGGGCAGACCTTTGAGAGCTTGAACCAGGAGCGCCAGCTGTAGGAGGAGGAGGAGGTTGTGGATCTTTTCTATACCTTTGAACTGGTGGAGGAGAGTACCTTCTACTCTTCTTCCTTTCCTTCTACTAATTCTTAGATAGCCACATCCATGCTGGCATCCCTTTATATGATGTTATCTTTTGAAGACTATAATAGGGAGTGTAATTATTTGGATTAGGATTAGGAGCAAGAGCAGGAGGACCTTTTCTTTTCTTTGATACTTGCTTCCTCTTCTTTGTATCCTCCTCATTCGAGTCCTCATCTTCATCATCATCATTTTCAGAACCCTGAGGGTTATCATATAAATCATCCAAAGATTTCAAAGCCTTAGCAGAAATAGCAGGCTTTTCTGGAGCAGGAGCAGGAGTTTCAAAAAGAGTTGGAGAAGAAGCTACAAAAGCATCAGAACTGACTTGGACAGAGCTTTCAGCTGCTGCCTTATTTTCATCTTAAATATCATGCAAGATCAGTTCATCAAGATCTGGCATGGGTGACTCTTCCATGACAAAGGTTGGTGCTGAAGGTATTATTTGAGAGAAGGGAATATCCACTACTTCTGGAAGGGGAGTGACTGCTGGTTGTGCAATAGCAAAACTTTCCCTAAGTTTCTTAGCAACTTCTGAAGAGATGGGGGAAGTGTATGGTATAATAGCCAAGGATGGCTTAGTAATCTCAGATGGAAGGTAATTCTAATGTACAGTATCAAAAATACTCAACAAATTTTCTAAATTAACTGTGGGATTAACAATGAAATCACCAATAGTATTGGACTCTTCAGAGTCTGATTCATCAAAATCCATATCAGTTTCAATAAAGTCAATCAAATCTTTATCTATGTATTCTGTACACTTTGCTGTTATTGTTGAAGATGGAGCATCTACTACTGGAGCTGGAGCTGAAGCCTCTGGAGCTGTAGCTGCTGCTTCATCATCAGGCATCTCCCCGTGCCTGGTTTCAGTGGAAACTGAAGCCAAGCCCCTGGCTGAAGATGGGGAAGCAGTAAGAGCAGAGATTTGGTCAGAGAGAGAGGAGATGGTGGTATCAAGAGGTGTAATGGCCTCTGCTATAAGGGATTTGAGGAGGGGAGTTATTATGGAAATGATAGAAGATATGGTGGAGTGGTCAATGATGGAAGAGCAGTAGATGTTTGAGATGTGGTTTGAGTAGAAATATGTGGAGGAATGGTAGATGGTAGTGTATATAATGGAATGGCATCTTGCATGATGGTGTCTATTGGTAGATGGTAAGATGGTATTGAAGAGAGATGTGGGGAAGAGTAGATAGTGGTGGTGTAGGAATGCAAGTGTCATGGGGGAATCAGGAGGTGTTGGTGGTTGATTTTCTTGAAGAAGAGAAGATGAAATTTCAGTGATGTCAATTGGTGGAGATGGAGCTGGTGAAGCTTGTTGAGATGGAGGTGGAGTAGGAGTATGAGTATTTTGTTGTGATTGTGGTGTTGAAGAGATAGTGGAAGAGGGAGGGATTTGTGTTGCTGGAAGGGGGGCTATAAGAGATGGTGGTGTTGGATGAGTCTCTTCAGTAGGTTGGGGATTGACTTTAACAGCCCTGGTGCCTTCAAAAGCTAGGGTGGAAGTGGTAGAAGCCTTGGTTGGCTTGGTTATTGTCCTCTCCCACCTGCCAAATAAGGCACGGGTTAGCCTTTTACTGGCATTGATGAATATGGTCTGGGAGACCAGTGATTCAGCAACCTTTTCTTGTAAAAAGATCCTTAGGATCCTTCCAAAGCATACTTCCTTTTTATTGTTTATCTTCTGTATCAGATCAAAAAGAATTTATGCCCAATCCACTGGTTTCTTGTTTATGATTGCACACATGACCAGAAACTGGTGTCTGGTGATGTAGTCCTGGGTACTATGTTTCCCAAGTAGAACCTTTCCAACCAAGTCTGCCAAAAACTTATAAGGGGCAGAGAGGTGTTTCTTCAATAGTTTATTAGGGTTATCTCAGGAAACCCATTAGGCTCATCATCATGTCAGACTCCTCTATTTCAATCTCTAGTTGTTCTTCTCCATTCCTTAATCAAAAAATTTTAGTTAAAATTGTGGGAGTTAAGGAGACGGAGTTACCCGCAATGGTGCATGTCGTCATATTCTCCTCTATTGGCGATAGGTTGTAGACCCATTCTCTAATTTCAGTGCTGTGTAGTTTGGTTCTTCTGGTTATCAAGGTTTTGAGTTCTTGTTCTTCAAGAATTTCCAGAATGTAAAGGAATATGCGATCAGAATGTTGGAATGAATCAAAATCCACATCAAAGCCTCTATCGAACTTCATGCCTGCGAGAATGCTTGCCTGAATCGCCATGGAATCACCTGCAAGAGAGACACAAAAATGGCGATCAAGTGCAAAGGAACAGAAAGCGCGGGACGGAGGTCGAAGAAAACCTAAATATAGGGTTTTTAAGAATATGAATCGACAGACTCCGTTCCACGAAAATAAAAATAATTCTTCGAACTAAGGTCGACGAAATAATTTTAAATGAAATAATTCATCGATCTTATGCAGAAGAATTGAAGACAGTTCGTCAAACTCTGTTCGATGAATATCTTCTGAAGCAAGTTCGTCGAACTCCATTCGACGAAAATTATTTCACTCACAGAGAGTTCGTCGATCTCCGTTCGATGAATATCTCTCAAACTTTCCCCAGTTCGTCGAACTCCGTTCGACGAACTTTGGAAAATTCGTTGAGTGCAGACAAAAATTAAATAAAGTCTTCTCAATTGATCATTCCAAGTTGATTTACAAAGAACATATGATTTCTCTCATCCAGAGGTTTGGTGAATATATCAGCCCTTTGTAAATCAGTGTAGATAGAAACAAGCTTGATTTTATATTTGTCTACACACTCTCTAATGAAACGATGTCTTATATCAATATGTTTTGTCCTACTATGGTGAACTAGATTCTGGGCTATGGCTATAGCACTTGTATTATCACAGAGTAGGGTTTAATTATTTAAGTTGAACCCATAATTTTGAAGCTGATTTTGTATCCAAAGCATGTGTGAACAACAACTGCCTACTGCAATATATTATGCTTCAGCAGTTGAGGTTGACACTGATGTTTGCTTTTTACAAAACCAAGATACTAATCTCATACCCAAGAACTGGCAAGTTCCTGAAGTACTTTTTTTATCTAGCCTGCATCCATCAAAATAAGCATCAGAGTATCCAGTTAACTCAAATTCTGATTCAGCAGGATACCATAGGCCAAGATTAGGACAAATCTTTATATATCTCAAAATTCTTTTTAGTAAAATTAGGTGAGATTCTTTATGGTTCACTTGGAACCTTGCACAAAGACATGTGACAAACATAATATCTGCCGACTTGCTGTGAGGTATAATAGGGACCCAACAATGCCCCTATAAAGTTTTGATCCACAGGTTTCCCTGGTACATCACAGTCCACAACAGTATTGGTAGCCATGGGTGTTTTCTTTGCTGAGGCATCAGCCATCCCGAACTTCTTTAGAAGTTCTTTAGCATATTTTGCTTGAGAGATGAAGATGACATTAGGGAGCTGCTTCACTTGGAGACCCAGGAAGTAGGAAAGCTCACCCATGCTACTCATTTCAAATCTGGAATGCATAAGGTCAGAGAACCTCTTGCATAATTTTGAATCTGTAGAGCCAAATATAATATCATCCACATAGATTTGTACTAATAAGATTTGGTCCTTATGATGTCTAGTGAAAAGGGTTTTATCTATAGTTTCTCTTGTAAATTTATGCTCTAATAGTAAACTAGCTAAGGTCTCATACCAAGCTCTTGGAGCTTGCTTTAGACCATAAAGAGCCTTATGCAATTTAAAAATATGAGAGGGGTAAGTTGGAGAAACAAAACCTGGAGGTTGTTCTACATAAACCTCTTCTTGTAGCACTCCATTTAGAAAAGCACTCTTCACATCCATTTGGAAGACCTTGAACCTCTTGTATGCTGCATAAGCAAGGAATATTCTTATGGTTTCCAACCTTATAAAAGGTGAAAAGGTTTGATCATAATCAATTCCTTCTTCTTGCCTATATCCTTGAGCAACAAGACTAGCCTTGTTTCTCACAATGACTCCTTGGGCATCCAGCTTGTTTCTGAAAACCCATTTGGTTCCAATAAATGGGTAGTTTTGGGGTCTTGGAACCAAATCCTAAACTCTACATCTCTCAAATTGATTTAGTTTCTCTTGCATTGCAAGGATCCAGTGGGGATCCTGCTCACCATCATGAATGGATAGAGGTTCAACCTGAGAGAGAAAACAGGCATGCATCAAATCTTGGGTGAGTTGATGCCTTGTCCGTAGACCTGCTGATATGTCTCCAATCACTTGAGATCTGGGGTGATCCCTAAGTGTGATAAAATAAGTGGGTGGACTTGGTTGTGCAACAATATTTGGAATTAATTCCTCCTCTGGAATTATATTTGGTGTTGGTAGAGATTCATTTTCTTCAGCTTCTTCTTCTTCACTTTCTTTAATGGCTTGTGGAGATGGATGAGTTGGAACCTCTTGGGTGAGGTTTAATCCATCCAAGGTCTCACACAAATGGGGTACCTGCAAGTTGCTATTGGTAGAAACTTCTTTCTCCTTGCAATACATGTTAGTCTCATCAAATGAAACATGAATAGACTCTTAAATTTTTAATGTTGATTTATTAAAGACCCTATAGGCCTTACTTACTTGGGAGTATCCTAGAAAAACTCCCTCTTCAGCCTTAGCCTCAAACTTTCTAATGTATTTTTTGTTGTTGTTATGAATGTAACATAAGAAACGAAATACTTTGAAATAGTTGATTTTAGGTTTCTTCCCTTTGAGCAATTCATAGGGAGTCCTGTTCTTTAATTTGTGAATTAGGCTCCTGTTCAGGACATAATTTGTTGTTCTTACAGCCTCTGTACAAAAGGTTAGGGGCATGTAAGCATCTGCAAGCAATGTACCTGCAGCTTCAATGAATGTCCTATTTTTCCTTTCAGCTACCCAATTTTGTTGTGGAGTTCTAGGAGCTAAGAAGCAATGCCTAATACCTTCCTTCTCTCTTTTCTCATGCATAAAAAGAAGACTCAAACTCTATGCCATGATCACTTATGATCAATGCAACATGAGTAGAGAACTCAATCTGTATGGTCCTGAGAAAATCTGTAAGAACCTTGAAGGTATCTGACTTTGATCTCAGAAAGAATACCCAACTGAACCTGGAGAAGTCATCCACTATAACCAAAGTGTATAATTTCCCTCCTAGGCTTTGTACAGCAATGGGTCCAAAGAGATCTGTTGGGTACATTGCAATATATGTACCTGATTTGAAGAAGCCTCACCCTACTCAATGATATACATCAAGGTGTATTTGATGTGGTTTGAGTTTATTTGTGCAGGTTAAGTAATTGCAGGGAAAGCTTAAAAGTATCTAAGTCCATGTGTCGACACCCAGAAGAAAAGTGTCGACACTTAAGAAGGCTTGTGTCGACACCTAGAGAAACTGTGTCGACACTTGGAGTAATTGTGTCGACACCAGGAAGGCAGAGTCGACACCAGAAGGAAAGTGTCGACACATACAGGCTGTGTCGACATACAGTGAAGAATTGTCAACATTATCTGTGACGACACTTAGAGGCAATCTCGACACCAAGAGAAACTTTGTCGACAGCAACAGTGTCGACACTAGGAGACTGTGTCGACACTCAGCAAACATCAACAAAGTTCAAGTACATGTGTGGACACTAGGAGGCTGTGTCGACACTCTGCAAACTTCAACAAAGTTCAAGTACATGTGTCGACACAAGGAGATGTGTCGACACTCAGCAAAGTTTCAACACAGAAGGCATGTGTCGACACAAAGAAGATGTGTCGACACTTAGCAAAGTCTCAACACAAGAAGATGTGTCGACACAAAGGAGTTGTGTCGACACACAACATAAATCAACTAAGTATTGGAGAAGTATTTGTGTCGACACACTCAACCAGTGCCGACACATTCAACAGAAGGTTTGTGTCGACACACAGGATCAGTGTCGACACATTCTGAAGAAGCAGTGTCAAGAAGATGTTACAACAACACAAGGAGTTGTGTCGACACCATGAAGGCTAGGTCGACACTTAGTCTACTTGTGTCGACACTTAGTCTATTTGTGTCGACACATAAAGACTATCTGTCTCGACACTTTCAGACAGTGACAGAGATTTCAAGATGTGACTGGATGACTTGACAGCTGTCATTTCAACCGGTCAACTGCAACTGTTAGAGCCATAAGAAAGTTGTTAGAAACCGGATCAGCCGGTCACCATGGAGAAAGCTTATTTAAAGACCTTTCTCCTTCAGCAGAATGATAAATCAATAGAGAGACACACAACAACAACAGGTGAAGTAATCAATCAGAAGATTAAAACTAGAGAAGATCTTCAACAGAAGATCTAAGACGTTGGAGAGAGAGAGCTGTAACACCTCCCCTGTAATGACCGTATAATATGGGTCCGGCCGGGGCCCCACAACATACGAACGCCACATCTTTAGTATTATAAGTTGATATAGCTACCCAAACTCAAAACACTTGCACAACACAGCGGAAAACACAGCACAACTAGAAGTTATCCACTAACCAAAAGAGTTACAACTATGGCCTTAAGGCCTACCACAAAAGTCCATACTCAAGTAAAATTACAATCATGAATGTGCATAGCACTCCTAGTCTACCTCGGCATGCAAGCCGGACAAAAGAGTCTCAAACAAACATCATCATAAATGTAGTGCTACAAAAGAGGGAAAAACACTTCATGGGCTTAGGCCTTTATGGCCGGCGTGCTAGGTCCTGCATGCGATCCTTGCCCTGTAAAAATTATTAGTAACGTGGGTCAGCAAAGGCTGACCTCAAACTGTGTAACAACACATCTCCTCCCGGCCGCCCCTAACGGACCCCGGGGAACCCTCCAACCTGCAAGTCAGCACTTCGTATGCAATATAAACATCTATAAATAGAAAAGCATTAAAACAGGCTTGGATGTCTCAATCATCAAACACGTTCTCTACTGGTTGAGCATGTAATAAAAGGGCCTACTATGCAACATGCATGCAACACTCGGGCTTCGCCCAAGGCACCCTACTGCGTATGCATCTAGCACAACATCACAACATTTGGGTAGTCACATTTCCCCATTGGCATAAAGCTGCAAACACTGAGGGAGACACAACTTGTAACAACCCCATCCGTTCATATGATATATTCTAGAAGGTCCGGCCGGGGCCCCACAGGATATACCACAAAACAGTCGGTGAAGGTACAGGATGATACAGAGTAGCGCATCGCACCTATCACATGCATTCTAGCGGAAGCCTAAACTACTTGAACTCCTCATGAATGTCCAAACATAAAACTCCACATTTTATATACATATAGGAATGTCTTACAATAAGAACAAGTGTTGGCCTTATGGCCTTACATAGCTTTCATACAGTGGCTACAACTATGGGCGCGCAGGCCGGCCACAACAAAAGAAAACACACAACTCAAACATAGCCTTCAGGGCTAAACAGCAGCAGCAGCAACACCAGCAGGAGCATCAACCTCTATGCGTCCGCTCGGCTCTCCAGCACCTGTGCAAGGGACAATCCACACCACCGGTGGCAAACAAAAGCAACGGTCAGCGTTCAGCTGACCAAATTATAACGACCCTACCCCTTCTCTCGGGGCAGCGGTATTTTTCCCTGCAGGCATATCATATCACAAAGTATGGCAATATATCAAAATGTGCTTTCACGCACACAGGCCATCACAACCGTTCGCCACCCGGCCCAACGGTCCGTGCACTCAGGGCACATTCTTGGTGTTCTGGCAACCTCTTGCCCACCACCGTATCAGGGTTATCACCCAACGGTAAATCTCTTGAGCATTTACTCCATGGCGTGCAGCCGGAGTTAGTCCTCGGACACCGGGATGGCCCGTAGCCCCCCAATGTGTCATGGCGCGCAGGCCGAAGACTCTTGCTATGCGCTCCAACAGACCGGACCTTTGGTCTCACATCGGACGGACATAGCGCAGGTCGGATCCTCCACCCCCCGTTGCTCAAATCGCCTTGCCTTCTCCGAGTACAGCGTACTCATGGCTATATCAAAGGCGCGGGTCGGTCTCACCAATCCTGTTCCTGGCAGTTAAGCCTGGGCATAAGCCTTACACCCATTTTCTCACAACAACAGCGGGTCTTTCCTGGGCACACCAGTACTTCCTGTTACTCTCTTCACAGGTGGACACCGCACAAGCACAAATGTCAGGGGTCTTTCCTGGGCATACCAGTACTTCCTGTGACTCGCTTCACAGGTGGACACCTATGACATCAAGCATCACAAAAAGGGCCTTTCCTGGTCTCACCAGTACTACCTGTGCCTCATTCACAGGTTGGACCCAAAACCATCACAAGGCTATTTTCCTGGGCTACCACCCCAGTACTTCCTGCTACTTCTTTTCGCAGGTATAACCCGTAGACTCCTTAACACTACACGTTATCACGGAGTCTTCTCCGTTCGTATGCAACATCACCAATCCAGACCAACCTGTCCAGATGGGCTTCACACAGCATGCCTATTCCGTACTCTATTTCCGGATCTATATGCACAACAAAAGGGGATTTCAAGAATCACCCAAATGACTCCCAAAAGCAGCCACCTCTTGGTGGGGGAATCAAACGATATGCCAAAACAGAAGCCTTCACATGGCTAGGAAGAAAAGTCGTTACCCTTGACGATCGCTTCGGTGCCATGGCTTGAAAGCTAGCTTGCAAGACTCGCAAGATCGTCTCCTCCGCAACGCTGGCTTCGGATCTCGCGTCGGTAAACCGCAGCACCACCAGCAGCAGCCCCCTTTCCTTCTTCCTCCTCCTTTCCTTCTCTCTTTCTCTCTCTTGAAGAAAGGTTAAGGCCAAAGTAAATGAGAAATCAATCTCTGACTTCGGCCCTTAAGGAAAAAGAATAAGAGCTTTCAGCCCTTGGATCCAGACTGAAGGAATGGACGGCCACGATTCTGTCAAAACACCAATTTTGACCCGACACGGCCTCGAACACGGCCGTGTGCCTGGCCGTGTGCCTCAAGCGGTGGTCAACCGACCTATCCAAACCAGTGACACGCCATGGGACACGGCCGTGTCATGGGGCCGTGTCACCAACACGCCTTCAGACACGCCCGTGTCTGTGGCCGTGTACTGGGTGAAAAAATCCCAAATCATCCCGAGACTTCACACGGCTGGGACACGCCCGTGTCCCCGGCCGTGTGCCCAGACACGGCACCCAGACACGCCTGTCAAAAGCATTCGGCGGGCTGAGCTCGTCGTTCCGATTGACACGCCCTGTGACACGCCCGTGTCACAGGCCGTGTCCCCTATCTCGACACTCGACACTCGACGATCTCGACACTCGACGATCTCGACACTCGACACTCAACGACACGGCCATGGACACGCCCGTGTCCTAGCCGTGTGCCTCCTCTCGACGATCGTCGAGCCAAAAAATCGTCGACACCTAAGTCGACTGTCGACACTGCCTTGACACGCCCTGCGACACGCCCGTGTCGCGGCCGTGTCCACCTGACACGCCCTGGGACACGCCCGTGTCCCAGGCCGTGTCACCCAAATTTTCCCGTTTCAGAATTTTGGGCTGTTACAATCCTCCCCTCCTACAGGAAATTTCGTCCTCGAAATTCAGAGACAGAGAAGTAACAAAAAGCAGCAAGAAACATGTACCAACATATCACTTATTTATGTTACAATATTCTCGCTCCAAATTACACAAACAGCTCAGGGAATTCTTCTCGCATGGTCTGCTCACGCTCCCATGTCAGTTCTTCACGGCCGCAGTTGTCCCACCGGACTTTTACCATATCGACCGTCTTGTTCCGCAACTGTTTCTCGGCTCGATCTTCGATCTGAATGGGTCTAACTCTCGTTGTTAGCCATACTCCACCGCACACGATCATCCGCGACCACTTGAGCTGGATCTTTCACGGCTTTCCGCAGTACCGAGATGTGAAAAACATCATGTAATCCACCCAAGTCCGCCGACAGAGCTAGCCGATAAGCCGCTTCGCCAATTCGCTCAACCACTTCAAAAGGACCTAAATATCTGGACTCAACTTTTTCAATCGTCGAATCCTGGAGACACCTTTGAATGGCTTGATCTTCAAGTAGACCCAATCGCCAACCGCAAATTCGACATTCCGGTGCTTGGCGTTGTAGTACTTCGCTTGTCGATCTTGAGCAATCAGCAATCTCTCTCGAATAGTCCGAATGGTTGAGTTTGCTTCATCCACTCATTTGGTTTAACAATCCGAGCTTCACCCGCTTCTACCCAAGCCAAGGAGTACGACACTTCCTGCCATATAGAGCTTCATATGGTGCCATCCAATGCTTGCTTGGTAGCTATTATTATATGCAAACTCGACCATATAAAGATGATCTTCCATTTCTTTCCGAAATCAAGGGCGCACATTCGGAGCATGTCCTCCATTGTTCTGTTGGTACGTTCAGTTTGGCCATCCGTTTGGGGATGAAAGGCCGTACTGAAAGTCAATTTCGTGCCCAACAGTCGGTGAACTAGCCTCCAATCATTTGACGTAAACCGCCCATCTCGATCACTTACGATGCTCCGAGGAACACCGTGAAGCCGCACAATTGATCAACATATAACTTGGCCAATATTCAACTGAATCATCCGTCTGTTCTGGAGGAAATGTGCTACTTTGGTTAGCGGTGTCAACTATCATCCAAATGGAATCGGTTTCCCTTCGGAGGCGATCTTGGCAACCCATGCACAAAATCCATGGAAATATCATCAAATTTCCACACTGGGATCGGCAGTGACTTCAAATATCCGCCCGCTTTGGCATTCCGCCTTCACCATCGCACATGTTTGGCATTTGGCCATGTATAGGGCAACATCTTTCTTGAGGCCTGGCCACCAGAACAGTTTCTTCATATCGTTGAACATCTTTGTGCTCCGGTGGTGAATGGAATACTTCGTATAATGTGCTTCATACATCAGTTCTTCCCTCAGTTTCCCCACATTTGGGACGCACAACCGGCCATCTTTCGCCAAGACCGAGTTCCAGGTGAATTTGCCCCTCTGGCCCTTCATTCACATAGCGTAAGATCTCATCCAACTCCGTTGCCCGTCGAACTCGGTCCGCAAGGTCACATTGCACCTCGGTCCAGTTCAACATGCAAGTGGTAGTGGAATTTTTGTCAACACAATCGATCTCCAATGCTTCCAACTCCTGGATAGACGTTCCTCATGCCTTTGTAACCAATTTGCTCTAGCCGGAACTCGCCGACTCAACGCATCCGCGACAACATTTCCCTTCCCGGGTGTATAGTGAATCTCGAAAGTGTAGTCCCCAAGGAACTCCAACCACCTTCGTTGTCGCATGTTCAACTCTTTCTGCTCCAAAAGGTACTTGAGGCTCTTATGATCCGTATAGATCTCCACCTTCACGCCATAAAGGTAGTGTCGCCACAACTTCAGTGCAAAAATCACCGCCGCTAGTTCCAAATCATGGACGGGATAATTTCGCTCGTGCACCTTCAGTTGGCGTGAGCCATAAGCAATAACCTTTCCATTCTGCAGAAGAACGCAGCCTAAGCGCTCCCTGAGGCATCACTATAAATAACAAAACCATCGGTCCCACATGGCGAAGACAACACGGCGCCGTGGTCAACCGAATCTTCAGCTCTTCAAAAGCTCGTGCACACTTGGCGTCCAAACGAACTTCTGATCCTTCCGCGTCAGTGTGGTTAGCGGCAAAGCGATCCGCGAGAAGTTCTCCACAATCTTCTATAGTAGCCCGCAAGTCCAAGGAAACTCCTGACTTCGGCCACGGAAGACAACATTGGCCACTCCTGTATGGCCTCTTATCTTCGCTGGATCCACTGCAATGCCCGCTCACTCACCACATGGCCCAAAATGCCACTGACGATAGCCAAAACTCGCACTTCGAGAACTTGGCATAGAGCTGATTTGCCTCAACGGTTCAACACCAACCGCAAGTGAATCTCATGTTCAGCTTTCGACTTTGAGTAACCAGGATATCATCAATGAACACTATCACAAACAGATCCAGGTACTCACGGAAAATGCGGTGCATCAAATCCATAAACACAGAGGGCGCATTGCACAGTCCAACGGAATGACTGTGAACTCATAGTGCCCATAGCGTGTTCCAAATGCAGTTTTGGGGAATATCACCTTCCCGAATCTTTAACTGGTAATAACCAGACTTCAGGTCCAACTTCGAATAGACAGTAGAACCTACCAGCTGATCAAATAACTCATCAATCCGGGGGATCGGATATTTTATTCTTCTCGGTCAGCTTATTTAGTTCACGGTAGTCGATGCACAATCGCAATCCACCGTCTTTCTTCTTTACAAAAAGCACAGGCGCGCTCCAAGGTGACATACTTGGGCGTATATACCTTGCTCTAGCATTTCTTGCAGTTGAACCTTCAATTCCGCCATCTCTTTTGGCGCGACGCGATAGGGCGAGCGGGCCACAGGTTTCGCACCTGGCACCAACTCGATCGTGAAGTCAATCTCCCGCTGGGGTGGTAGCCCAGGGAGATCCGTGGGAAAACAATCTGTAAATTCTGCCACAATCGGAACCTCGCCACACTGGCCTTAGGCTCAACAGCCTGAATTAGTGCAAAGTAACACTCGCACCCTTCCGGACAGCTTGAGAACCTGGAGTGCAGACATCAACGTCCCGCCCACTCCTCGCATACCCGCGAACTTTGTCTCCTGTTCGGTATTCTGGCCCAACGTGATTTCTTTGGACTGACAATCAATCATAGCATGCTGTTCCGCAAGCCAATCCATCCAAAAATCACATCGAATTCCGATATTGGCAAAACAAATGCGGTTAAACAAAAATCCCGACTTCCTAGCTGAACCGCCACATCGCAAGCTTGATCCGCAAGCATCCAACAGCCATTCGGCAACACCACTCTGACATTATCTGTCTTTGCACGACTGGGTATCCCAAGCCGCGTTATAAAATCACAAGACAGAAAAGAATGCGATGCACCTGTATCAAATAGTGCTCGCGCCAGCGTGTCCCGAATCCATCACAAAACCTATGACAATCATGTCACACATACAAATTGCAAACATAGGAGGTACTAAGCTAAGCATACAAACTAGCATAAGCAAAACGAAACTCATACCTGTGACCACGTCACTCTGCTTGATGGCCTCCTGCAGGCCAAGATTGTAGACCGGGGTTGCGCTTGCGAGGCAGAGGAATCCACCACCCGCCTTTCCTTTCTCCGCATACGATGCTCCCGCCTTCTTTTCACTCTTCGGCGGCATCCGACAATTTCGCGCAAAATGCCCCCATGCGGCCACAATGTAGCAGACCCGAGTATCTGGCTTGGAAGTAGCCCCTGACGTTGCTCCCGTTGCAACTGATGAAGGAGCTTGTCCACTCGGCTTGGACTTCTTACCCCATTTCTTCTTATAGAATGGTTTCCCAGATCGGGGCGCCTTCCACTCCGGTTGCGTCACAGTCAAAGCTCTCTTCCTTGCACCCTTTTCAATCCTTTTCCAACGCGGTTGCAGTGTCAACCAACGCTTGGAAACCTTGGTTCACAGAACTTGACACAAGGAACCTCAACTCGTCCCTCAGGCCTTCATAGAACCTATTGGTTTTCCTCTGCTCATCAGCAAAAATCGAACCGCATACCGCCCCAAGCGAGTAAATTCATGCAGGTACGCGTCAACACTGCCCTCACCTTGAGTCAACCGTTGGAATTCATTTTCCATGGCTATCCGCTGAGCCACAGGAAGGTGCTTTGCTAGGAACAATCGAGAGAATTCATCCATGGAGACTGAGCTAACGGACGACCCGCCAAATGATGTAACTCTATCTCATCCCACCACAAGCGAGCTTCTCCTTCAAGCAAGAATGTAGCTAAGGTAACCTTCTGACGCTCCGCCGTGCCAATCGCCGCCATAACTCTCTTGACGCGCGATAACCAATCCTCTGCCTGCGTCGGAGTACCCGCTCCCGAAAATGTAGGCGGATGAAACTCAGAACCGTGTTAGTTGGATCAGCTGCTCGAGGAGCCACATCCACTACAGGTTCCGGCCTTGCCTCCACCTGTTCTGGCCTAACATCCACAAAATAGGAACACACAGGTTCCCCAAACAAACAAATTTGCATTCCTATCATGGACATTCAGGAGTTCATTCGTAGACTTTGGTTGCACAAACACGTGCTCGCACCCCACAAAAGAAGTCGACCACGACTTCGAGAGGGAAAGACCAAAACAACCGATACCAAAAATGTAACAACCCATCCGTTCATATGATATATTCTAGAAGGTCCGGCGGGGCCCCACAGGATATACCACAAAACAGTCGGTGAAGGTACAGGATGATACCAGAGTAGCGCATCGCACCTATCACATGCATTCTAGCGGAAGCCTAAACTACTTGAACTCCTCATGAATGTCCAAACATAAAACTCCACATTTTATATACATATAGGAATGTCTTACAATAAGAACAAGTGTTGGCCTTATGGCCTTACATAGCTTTTCATACAGTGGCTACAACTATGGCGCGCAGGCCGGCCACAACAAAAGAAAACACACAACTCAAACATAGCCTTCGAGGGCTAAACAGCAGCAGCAGCAAACACCAGCAGGAGCATCAACCTCTATGCGTCCCGCTCGGCTCTCCAGCACCTGTGCAAGGGACAATCCACCCACCGGTGGCAAAACAAAGCAACGGTCAGCGTTCAGCTGACCAAATTATAACGACCCTACCCCTTCTCTCGGCGGCAGCGGTATTTTCCCTGCAGGCATATCATATCACAAGTATGGCAATATATCAAAATGTGCTTTCACGCACACAGGCCATCACAACCGTTCGCCACCCGGCCCAACGGTCCGTGCACTCAGGGCACATTCTTGGTGTTCTGGCAACCTCTTGCCCACCACCGTATCAGGGTTATCACCCAACGGTAAATCTCTTGAGCATTTACTCCATGGCGTGCAGCCGGAGTTAGTCCTCGGACACCGGGATGGCCCGTAGCCCCCCATTGTGTCATGGCGCGCAGGCCGAAGACTCTTGCTATGCGCTCCAACAGACCGGACCTTGGTCTCACATCGGACGGACATAGAGCAGGTCGGATCCTCCACCCCCCGTTGCTCAAATCGCCTTGCCTTCTCCGAGTTACAGCGTACTCATGGCTATATCAAAGGCGCGGGTCGGTTCACCAATCCTGTTCCTGGCAGTTAAGCCTGGGCATAAGCCTTACACCCATTTTCTCACAACAACAGCGGGTCTTCCTGGGCACACCAGTACTTCCTGTTACTCTCTTCACAGGTGGACACCGCACAAGCACAAATGTCAGGGTCTTTCCTGGGCATACCAGTACTTCCTGTGACTCGCTTCACAGGTGGACACCTATGACATCAAGCATCACAAAAAGGGCTTTCCTGGTCTCACCAGTACTACCTGTGCCTCATTCACAGGTTGGACCAAAACCATCACAAGGCTATTTTCCTGGGCTACCACCCCAGTACTTCCTGCTACTTCTTTTCGCAGGTATAACCCGTAGACTCCTTAACACTACACGTTATCACGGAGTCTTCTCCGGTTCGTATGCAACATCACCAATCCAGACCAACCTGTCCAGGGGCTTCACACAGCATGCCTATTCCGTACTCTATTTCCGGATCTATATGCACAACAAAAGGGATTTCAAGAATCACCCAAATGACTCCCAAAAGCAGCCACCTCTTGGTGGGGGAATCAAACGATATGCCAACAACAGAAGCCTTCACATGGCTAGGAAGAAAAGTCGTTACCCTTGACGATCGCTTCGGTGCCATGGCTTGAAAGCTAGCTGCAAGACTCGCAAGATCGTCTCCTCCGCAACGCTGGCTTCGGATCTCGCGTCGGTAAACCGCAGCACCACCAGCAGCAGCCCCCTTTCCTTCTTCCTCCTCCTTTCCTTCTCTCTTTCTCTCTCTTGAAGAAAGGTTAAGGCCAAAGAATGAGAATCATCAATCTCTGACTTCGGCCCTTAAGGAAAAAGAATAGAGCTTTCAGCCCTTGGATCCAGACTGAAGGAATGGACGGCCACGATTCTGTCAAAAACACCAATTTTGACCCGACACGGCCTCGAACACGGCCGTGTGCCTGGCCGTGTGCCTCAAGCGGTGGTCAACCGATATCCAAACCAGTGACACGCCCATGGGACACGCCCGTGTCATGGGCCGTGTCACCAACACGCCTTCAGACACGCCCGTGCCGTGTCTGTGGCGTGTACCTGGGTGAAAAAAATCCCAAATCATCCCGAGACTTCACACGGCCTGGGACAGCCCGTGTCCCCGGCCGTGTGCCCAGACACGGCACCCAGACACGCCCTGTCAAAAGCATTCGGCGGGCTGAGCTCGTCGTTCCGATTTGACACGCCCTGTGACACGACCCGTGTCACAGGCCGTGTCCCTATCTCGACACTCGACACTCGACGATCTCGACACTCGACGATCTCGACACTCGACACTCACGACACGGCCATGGACACGCCCGTGTCCTAGGCCGTGTGCCTCCTCTCGACGATCGTCGAGCCAAAAAATCGTCGACAGCTAAGTCGACTGTCGACACTGCCTTGACACGCCCTGCGACACGCCCGTGTCGCAGGCCGTGTTCCACCTGACACGCCCTGGGACACGCCCGTGTCCCAGGCGTGTCACCCAAATTTTCCGTTTCAGAATTGTGGCTGTTACACAACTCCCTCACACGGCACACAGGCCGCCACATGGAATTCTTGCCAAGGCCCCACCCGCTCGAGGGCTTAGCCCCGGGCATGCCTGCAAGCTCTGACGTCTCATGTTAGGATTCCAACAGACACAGACTGACCGATTCTAAGAAGCCTTGCTGGACCCCACCCACTCATGACCTCATTGCCGGGCTTGCCCCAAGTTTGGCATTCTCGTCAGTCTCACGAAAAGAGACTAGTCTCGCCGGGACACTCTCCACACATGACGCACATGTCAGGGATAGCCAGCCGACCGCGGAGACACAGCCACGCCTTGACACATCACAATCCAAGACTAAAATCACCATAATCCCCCATTTGTACTACAGCGTTCCGCGCACTAAGGGAAACATCTCCAACTCGTGCGGAGCTAACCTTGTCCACCAAGGAAACCATCTCAACTCATACGGAGCTAACCTTGTCCTTCAGGAAACCATCTACCGCCACGAGGAGCTAACCTTGTCGGTCCGACTACACGTACTCTTACAAACAAAAGGGAAATCACCACCACATCACAAATGGCTTCTTGCCGCAACGGAATCTCTACGAATCCCTAAGTTCGTATGCAACATCACCGAGTCGGACTAACGGTCGCGGACTACGGCTTCACCCACCATGCCTAATCCACTAGCGAAGCGGATCTCTAATGCAAAATATGCCGGGACGGACTCAATCAACCGGAGGTTTCTCTGAACCTTGACAAACCAAAACCCTTTCTTTGAGAGTTTGGTGCCCAAAAACTAGAAAGAAAAGAAAATAAATAATGCTAAGACATGCATCCTAAGACCGAGAGGGGAGGTGTCGTTACACTTCCGACTCCTTCCTTGCATGGGTAAAAATAGGGATGAAAACCTTCGCAACGATCTAAGCTCCACGAATCTGGACTCGGTTCGCGATTGGGAGCACTGAAACCTTCCTACAGCCCCAAGACCTTCTTCTCCTTCCTCCTGGCTCTAGCTTTCCTTTAGAACTTGAAAGAGAAGACTTGGAAAACAATGAGGGTTTCCAAACCTAAAATCGGACTATTAATTCCCAAGAGATGGCCTGAACGTTAGATCCCAAAACCAGAAAAGAATGGCCACGATTCTCTGAAAAATAGAAAATCTGGGCCGAACACGGCCTGGCACAAGCCGTGTCCCGGGCCGTGTGCCTCATTCGTCGTCTCAAATCGACGCGCCTGGAACCGCACACGGCATCCGACACGCCCGTGTTCAATCCGACATGCCCGTGTCCCCAGTGACACGGCCGTGTGTCCGGCCGTGTGCCTCCAACGACACGGCCCGAAACAAACCGAGAGGTGACACGGCCTGGGACACGCCGTGTCCAAAAGCGTGTGTGCCAAGTCTCGACACTCGTCGACAAGCTTTGTGTCGACACCGCGGAAAAACGCTCGAGCGAAGATCGTCGACCACGCGGGACACGCCCTGTGACATGCCCGTGTCATAGGCCGTGTACCCCCGAGTCTCGACACTCGTCGAGCGAAAGTGTCGACACCTGGGCCGAGTGTCGACATGGCTCGACACGCCCTGCGACACGCCCGTGTCGCAAGAGCGTGCCCCACTCCCGACACTTTGTCGAGCGGAAAGTGTCGACATTGGGCCGAGTGTCGACACGGCTCGACACGCCCTGCGACACGCCGTGTCGCAGGCCGTGTGCCTCCTGCCAGAAACCCAAAACTTTCCAGAACTGCACACTGACTCTCTTGCAAAACTGCGGTGTTACAACTCTCCCCTCTTAACAATTTTCGTCACGAAATTTCAAAACAAAAGAGGTACAAAACTTAAATTGTACCTGACAAAAGAGAGTTCTGGATAGTCTTCTAGCATGGTCTGTTCTCGCTCCCAAGAGAACTCCTCACGACCGCAGTTGTCCCATCGACTTTCACGAGTCTAACTTCTTTATTTCGAACTATCGAGTCTCTGAATCCTCTATAGTAATTGGGAGGACTCGCGTTCTCAAGTCTTCCTCAATCGGCACCGATGTGGGCTCAATCACTACGCTAGCCTCCACCAAGCGCTTCCTCAAAATGGAGATGTGGAAGATGTCATGTAATCCACTCAAATCTGCGGACAACACCAACCGATAGGCTGCTTCTCCTACCCGCTCAACAATTAAAAGGCCCCAAAACCTTGGACTCAACTTCTCTGAGTCGGCGAATCCGTGAGACGCCTTTGAACGGCTTAACCTCAGATAAACCCAATCACCAACTGCAAATTCCAACTTCCGGTGACGAGTATTAAAATATTTTGCTTGCCTGTCTTGCGCCACCTTCATACGCTCTTGGATGGTCCGTACCAACTCACAAGCGTCAACTACCACATCCTTTCCAAAAGTTTGGTGTCTCCCGCCTCTGCCAAGACATTGGCGTTCGACCCTCCTCCCATACAAAGCTTCGTATGGCGCCATTTTTATGCTTGCTGAAAACTATTGTTGTACGCAAATTCTACCATGAAGAGGTGATCGTCCCACTTCTTGCAAAATCAGGAATGCACATCCTCAAATATCCTCCATAGTACGGTTCGTTCTTTCAGTTTGCCCATCAGTTTGAGGATGGAACGATGTATGAACTTTAGCTTCGTGCCCAAGCTCTTCTGAACCAATCTCCAGTCCTTGGACGTAAACCGTCCATCGCGATCACTGACTATGCTTTTAGGAATTCCGTGCATTCGCACAATGTTGCGAACATACAACTCACCAGCTTCTCTACGCTGTCCTCTTTCCAATTGGGATGAAGTGAGCCACTTGGTTAGGCGATCCACGATCACCCAAATAGCATCATTACCATGCTGCGATCTAGGCAAACCATGGACAAAGTCCATGGAGATGTCATCAAATTTCCACTCAGGAATTGGAAGGGGCTTCAGGAACCCGCCCGGTTCTGACATTCGGCCTTCACCAAGGCACATGTCTGGCAACGATTCACATACAAAGCTACATCTCGCTTCAATCCCGGCCACCAAAAGGATTTCTTCATATCCAAGTACATCTTTGTACTGCCGGGTGAATAGATTACTTTGAGAAGTGAGCCTCAAACATCAACTCTCACGGAGATTGCCAAACTGCGGTACACAAACCCTCCATCCTTTCTCAAGATTCCACCAATCATCTCCAGGCACAGCTCTCCCTTTTGAGCCTCCAACACAAAAGGTTGAAACTCCACATCCAACCGAGTCGCTTCCCGAATACGATCGGGACAAGTCGTTTTGCACTTCAATCCAGCTCTACCGAGCCATGCTAGACTCGCCTCTCGCAACACATTCCAATCCAAGGGACTCCCATTCCGCACTAACCGCTCATCAGAGCTTAATCCAATTTCCTTGCCCCGAGTACCTTCTACTCAAAGCGTCCGCCACCACATGGCTTTACCCGGCGTATACTGAATCGCCACTTCGTAGTCTCCAAGAAACTCAACCCATCTGCGTTGTCGCATGTTCAAGTCCTTTTGGTCCAGAAGGTACTTCAGACTTTTGTGATCCGTGAAGATCTCCACCCTTGCGCCATACACATAGTGTCGCCATATTTTCAACGCGAAGATTACGCCCGCCAACTCCAAGTCGTGGACGGGGTAATTCTCTCGTGAGGTTTCAACTGTCTAGACTCAAAATCTATCACCTTGCCATGTTGTACCAAAACGCAACCCAAACCGCATCCCGATGCATCACTGAAAATCTGAAATCCATCGGTCCTTGCGGTAAACTCAGGATTGGAGCCATCATAAGCCTCTCCTTCAGTGCCTCAAATGCTTGACTGCACTCTTGGGTCCATTCATACTTATGGTCTTTACGAGTGAGAGAGGTGAGGGGTAGAGCTATCTTCGAGAAATTCTCCACGAATCTCCTATATACCCGGCTAGTCCAAGAAAACTTCTGACTTCGCCACGGTCCTCAACACCGGCCAATCTCTGATGGCTTCCCACTTTCGCTGGATCCACTGCCACCCCATCACCACTAATCACGTGGCCAAAACGCCACCTTGGCTAACCAGAACTCGCACTTTGAGAACTTCGCAAACAACTGGTTCTCCCTCAAACAGTTGCAGGACCACTCTCAAGTGGGTCTCATGTTCCACTTAAGACTTGGAGTACACCAAGATGTCATAAATAAAGACAACACAAACGAATCCAAGTAATCCGAAATACTCGATTTCATCAGATCCATGAATACTGATGGCGACGTTCGTCAACCCGAAAGGCATCACCGTAAATCAAAGTGTCCGTACCTTGTCCAAAAAGCAGTCTGGGTATGTCCTCGTCCCGAATTCGCAGCTGATAGTAGCCTGACATCAAGTCAACTTCGAATATACCAATGACCCCACCATTGGTCGAACAAATCGTCTATCCGAGGGATCAGATACTAATTCTTGAACGGTCAATTATTCAGCTCTCGGTAGTCTATGCATAGGCGCATGCTACCGTCTTTCTTCTTTACAAACAACACCGGTGCGCGCCACGGTGAAGAACTGGGTCTAATATTACCCTTGCTCCAACAGTTCCTGTAACTGTACCTTAAGTTCCGCCAACTCCTTTGGTGCCATCCTAAATGGAGGACGCGACACCTGTCTAGCCTCCGGCACTAACTCGATCGAGAAGTCGATCTCCCGCGAGGAGGCGCTCCAGGAAGTTCATCCGGAAACACATCCTTGAACTCTGCCACCACAGGCACTTCCTCAATAGATAGCTGGGAGAGACGAAGCTCCAACAACGCTACCAGCGCCACACCTCCCTGGTTAACCGCCCGCATCATTTGCATGGCCGTAATTAGGGAATGGGCTACTCCACAAAGGCCCACCAATTGACTTCCGCTTGCCCCTTACTCTTTAGGGTCACTACCTTGGATAAACAATCAATGCTGGCGCGCTGCTCTGCAAGCCAGTTCATGCCAAATGACATCGAACTCTACTAACGGCCACACTGCTGCTTCCAAAACGAAGTCAACTCCCGTAACTCCAACAGATGCGCCCTTTAGCCCCGTGGTCATAGAGACCCATTGGACATGCGCACTTTCAGTTCCACGTCCGCCGAGAAAGACTCGACTCCTACCCTTCGGATGAAACTCTCCGCAAGAAAGAGTGCGAAGCTCCCGTATCGAACAATACCCTCGGCGGGTATCCAGAAACTAACACGAAGCCTACAACAAGACAACACACAGAAAGGGGGTCTAAAAAGTATGAAGCACAAATGCAAACTTAAATTTTTTCATACCTGTCACCACATCGGTTGACGGATCGCTTCTTGCTGTCAAGGTTGTAAGCCCTTGGTTGCACCGGTGGAACCGAGAAGCGCTCGACTCCGCCATCTTTCCTTTCTCTGCAGCACTGGGGCCCGAGCGCATAGACTGCTCCTTGCTTTGTATCCTGCCCACTCCCCCTTGCTGACAAGCACGGGATATATGCCCAACCTTTCCGCAGTTGTAGCATGTCGGTGGTCCCCTAGAGTGGGAACCCCAGGCGTCCAGTTGCTCCTCTCACCAGATCTGGAAGTGGAGG